>VXBB01017417.1:0-65544 GCA_013399915.1 Illadopsis cleaveri | reverse complement strand
CCGCCCCCAGGGCGGCGATGTGGGGTCCCTGCTCCCCTCGGAGGGGCTACGCGGTTCCCGGCAGCCGCCGCCACGAGAGGCCGGAGGCTCCGGCTCGGAGAACGGCAGATCATCGGCTGCAGGCGGCAGGAAGAAGACGCGGACCATCTTCTCCAAGAGCCAGGTGTTCCAGCTGGAGTCCACCTTCGATGTGAAGCGCTACCTGAGCAGCTCCGAGCGGGCCGGGCTGGCCGCCGCGCTGCACCTCACCGAGACCCAGGTGAAGATCTGGTTCCAGAATCGCCGCAACAAGCTCAAGAGACAAATGTCATCCGAGCCTGAGGGCCAGGGGCCCGGGCCGGCCGAGCACCCCGGGGAGCCGCAGCCCCCCGCTGCCGCCGCGGCTCTCTCCTTCCCGTCCCTCTACAAGGACAGCCCCCTGCTCAGCCGCTGCTTGCTGCCGCTGCCTTTTCCCCTGCTCTGCCCGGGCAGCGCCATCCCCTACCTCTGCCTCCCCGGGCCGGGCAAACACTTCAGCCTGGTGGACGGGGACGTATAGCCTCTCCCCTGGCCCCCGACCTTCCCTCGCCGGGGGCCGCCCCGATTTTATTTATGACCCCGCTGTGCAGGTAGAGTGTCCATCTTCTTCACAGCCGCCACCCGGCCCATGGAGAGGCCGCCCGGGCTCCCCCCACGCGTGTCCGTGGGCTACCGACACGCTGCTAAAGCTCGGAAGGGCGCTGCCAACCCGCTCTCCCTCTTGCAGCGCTTTTTCTGTGATCAGGACGGAGGAGATAACGCGGAGCCACCAAAGAGACTGGGACGTGCTCTGCCTGCCTCCCTTCCAAATTATCCCGTTCCGATATTACAGGGGGGCGGATGCTCTGCCTCAGTCCATGGGGACTCTGTCCCCGCGTCTGTCCCAAGCGCCGCGGCGGTCACTTTACCGTGAACCGAGTCACGTTTCGTACAGACTGGTAATGGCGAAAGCCGCTCGGTGCTTCTGTATCTCAAACTCTCCATCTCTAATATCCCTCAGAGTAGCTTCTCCCTATCTTTTACATTATCAAAATGTAGACGCCTTTCCTCAGATATGGTTCTTAAAAACTGTGACTTTCTTGCTTTTTTCCCCTTCGGAAGAAACATCCCAAGACCTTTCTTACACGTTTTGTGCTAACTGCTTCTAAGACTGGGGCTCATGTGATGTTTTTACAGAACAAGACAAGCTGTCTCTTGTGCTAATCCCGCCCCCCGAAATCCCGTGGGACGGTTTTACCTGCTATCCTAGGGTAAAGAAGTGCGGCTTTAATTTTTTTAATATCTATTTCATATAAATTTGCAAACATTTTTATCGTCCTTTGGTTTCTAAGTTCACACTCTTTATATCCCAAGTTTGGAAATAAACCTTTTCAGAAAGTTGAAACTCCTGCCTTTTCAATAGTCACTACTAGGTAGTATCAAAGGAAAGATATTTCCTAGAGTGCATCGATAGTTTTTATTTTACGAATAAAGAGCACAATTTAAAAATAAAATCACAATCGTGGCATTATGAAATTCACGCTTGCGTGCGCGAATGGCAACTCATCGATTTTCCCTGTGAGGAGAAAAGCATGGTAGCTATTTCGGCTAGATAAGAAGGGTTTGCTTTCCTTTTCCCCCACTCTTCTGTTTGTCTTTCCGTGGGCAATTGATGCAGATGCGCGAGGATCCCATAGCCCAGAGCAGGCGAATCCCCGCGGCTCGGGGCGGCTGCCGGGGTTCGCTCCTATCCCGGGAGGTGCCGCAGCCGGGAGCCGAGCCTGGTCCCAGCCGAACTCGGGGAAACGCTTCCCTCGGCTGCCTGAAGTTTTCTCCCCGCTGCGGTGATCTAGGAGTGTTGTTTGACCTGTCCTCTCGCTTTTTAATCCGTTTCGAATCAGTGTCAAGTAGCAAGAGGTGTCTCACAGAGCCCCCTTGATCTGAANCAACAGATGATTGTTCTCTATGGAAAAAAAAAAAAAAAAAAAAAAAAAAAATAATCGAGACTGTGGTGAGTGTGGTGTAAGCAAGTGGACAGGCTTAAGGGGACCTGCCGGGTGCCCTTCACAGCTCAGGTTTCCCTGAATTGCCATTCCTGGGAAAGTTGCAGGCGACGAACTGACGGTCTGGATCGCAGTACTCACGCTTCTTTTCTCATCTGATTTTAAAATGATAGTTAAAGAAATTAAAATCCTCTGAGTCTGTGAGTTTCTCCGTGTCTAAAAATCACATTTCCTGGAGTGATGATCTATGGTTCCTGTTTGTATTTCATAACTGATGACCTGTATCGGAACCCTCCTTTGGTTGGTTGTTCTAATATTTCTCATGTCTATATCCCCTGACTTGACTACTGTCACCAGATTAATTAATACCAATAGAAGCAAATCCACCTTTTTCTAAATCCCTACCAATGGAAGTTTAATCAGACGCAACAGTTATACACTAGGGTCCCTTTCTTTAGTTCTTTAAGATGGAACTAGACTTTAAATGAAGTCACTGTCCTTTCACATGACTGCAGCCTCGGATATCTCCGTCGTGAAAAATAACCATATAAGAAATCGTTATTCTGCAATTAATCTACTTTTCACTTCACTTATCAAACCATTTTCAGTCTTCTCCCTGTTTTATCATTTTTCCTTTCAAATTGTTGCTGGAGTTACAGAAGCAACTGAAGGAAAATACGAACTCACGAAAACGGGGGGAGGTTTGCTTTTTTTTTCAATAGAAACAACGGGAAGAGTAGTTCTGCAGGCAGGAGTAGTTAGCACTCGGTCACGTTTCGCAACTTGCTGCTGATGGACCCCAAAGCTGCGATCGTTAGGAGTTAATGAACAACGAAACCCGTAATATTCGTTTCCCGTCGAGGTAAAAGGGGTGGTTCTCAGAGTATTGGCCGAAAGTATTATCCAAACTGTTGCTAAACACGGCCAGTGGCAAGGGGGCTTTCTCTGAAGAAAACCAAATCGGGATTCCCAGCCGAACAGTCAATGCTGATCACACTGAATATTACTGACATTTCTTTTACAGCTCAAAACAATTGTGTTTGCAAATATTAATTGCTTCTTACTACAACGGGAGATTGCTACAAGCCACTGTATGGCTAACCTGTTGATTCTTCAAGGAATGAAACAGACCACAACAAAACTAAACAAGAGAACAGGGAAACAAAGCCCAAACAATCCCTCCCAAACGAACCAAACAACCAAAAATCTTCANACAGTGCTAGAGCTGATTCACTGCTAGAACTCAGATTTAAAAACATGCTGTGAAGGTTTGATGAAATGAAAAGAGGCAGTGCAACTGCTTGAGAAGTGTGCAGAAAATGCAGTGTTCTTATATATTGTCTATCAAAAACTCATATAAAATGATTTTTTTTTTGATGATTATTAGAATAGCTGGAAGCCCTGCTGGTGCTGGGAGATCCTCTGTGTTAGGCATGGCACATATGTACCCATAGGCTCCCTCGGAATCCTCTAATTCTCTATAAACTGAATAGGAAAGAAAGATATGGGTAAGACCTGGTGCCTGAATCTTAAAAAAAAAAAAGAAGAAGATGGCAATTAAATATGACATTTATCAACAGGAAAATATATTTAGAAAGCAGTTGGATACATATACAAATTCATTGCTCACTGAAAGAGTGCAATAAAAAGGCTTAAAAAATCCACTCAATCTCTCTCTCCTCCACCTATTCATAAAAGCCCCATAAGGCTCATTCTAAGTGCAGCAGCTCCAGAAAACTTGATTTTCATATCACCTGTAAAATTTCTGGAGTTTAGGATGATCAATCACACTACTTTTCTTGTGTGAAACTGTGCTGAGAATTAGAAAATTCAATTTTTTTTTTTTTCTGCTGGAGGGTAAGCCTTCTCACTTCTTTGCTCTGTTGGAAAGTTTTGGAAAACTCCCCTAGGACTGGTTTCCCACTGCAATCTCCTGATCAGGAGGCTAGACCAGGAACTTGTTATCATTTCATTTTGCTTTGTTGTTCTCTAATCATCACATATATATACACCTCGATGGACCAGCACAAGGACACTGTGCCAGCCTTGTCAACCCCCCTGATGTTTAAATTTCTGCTCCTAACCAGGCTGGGGCTCACCTGCATGAGGTGAGGAAAAGTGTGCTACAGACTAGAGACAGAAGAGTTACTCAGCATAGCTCTATGGCCTTACTAGGTGTTGATCTAGATTATGAAAACTTTCCTGCTTTTTCTCCCCTTTTCATGGATTTGGGGTTTGTTTTTGTTTGGGTTTTTTTGTTTGTTTTTTATGGTTGCTGTTTTTTGTTTGTTTGTTTTTTTAACTTGAAATGATAACTTGCCTTTTTTTTCTTTCTTAAGGAAAGGATTGAACTTACTAAACATTTTATATGTTTGTATGCTAAAGAAGGGCTTCATCTGCCTAGAGGAAGGCTTCTTGCAGTGTTACCCCAAAAAGTAGTAATGTTTACTGTTCTGCAAGGAAGACACCAATGATTGACACTGGAGGAATTAGACTAAGAAACAGGAGTCACAGCTTTATCTCCCAGGAGAGACTCATTTGAATCTAGGCAAGATAAATAAAACTTAAGGAAGATAAGGATTCATTGCAGAATCTCAGAAGAAGGACAACATGGATGATCCAAAATCATTCTGAAGAAGAAGAAATAATTTTGGAGAGGCACACAATAAAAATGATCTCTCTGCATCTTCTGTGCAGTGGAGGTCTCACTGCGCTATTTTTTGGAAAGTCAGTAGTTTATTTCCTTTTCCTGTTCACATGAATATATACAGTGGGATCCTTTTGCAGGTTAAACTTGGGCTTGGTCTGAGTCTGCTTTCCCTTACAAATACGTGGTGAGAAGGCAAGGATGAGACCTCTAGAATGTCTGACTCAGAGCAGAATTTGTCAGATTGAGTCCTTAAGATCTTTTCCTTTTTGAAGAATCTGAAGTTATAATGTCCTCATGGCTGCAATTTGAAATAGTAATCATATTGAAAAAAAAAATTATAGATTTACTGGAGAGGGTTGGAAATGCCTGAAACAAATTGTGCATTTTCATTTGTCTCCACACTGATGTTGAACATGCTCTTGCATCCTGAGATGTGGTTGTCAACCAGCTCATCTGTCACTTTAAAATAGAGATCATATAAATAGCTTAAAATAAAAACCTGTGAAGTGTTTATTATTAAAAATAGAATCCATCAAAGAGCATAATTTCAGGAATATTTATATTTTGTCTCATTCTGTGTTGTAGTACCTGGGAAGGGCTCTGTTCCTAAAAGGAGAAAACCTTTTATTTCAGAGAAGAATTTAACTCTAGAGAAAAACAGTGAGTTCTGGAATGGGAAATGGTGATTGCCATGTAATCAGTGCACAGAAGGGACAATCATATCTGCCTCTTCTCTGCTCTCCACACATCAGTTACATTGGTGCTGGTCTTTATAAAAAAATCAACAGAGACCAGAAAACATTACAAGACATTCTAAAAATAAAAAAACCTAAAGGAATGTCCAGTGTGAACACAGCACAACATTCCCAGCTGTATCATCAAAATCAAGTTATTTAGCACAATAAACAATTGAGAATATACAAGCAGAGAAAGTCTGCTAGATCAGAAAGTCTGCAGTTAATTAGAAGGAGCAGGAGAGGATGACATGGACCTGCCTGAAGGTGGCTCTAAGAAGGGCAGAAGCACAGCAGCAAGTAAGAGATTTTCAAGCAAAATTTTGTTGTGCTCAACTGTGAGACTTTTAGGCCCTAGTGGGCAATGGATGCTGCTTTTAGGAGCAGCTGTGTGGTCAGAGTATCAGGAGGTGTATCTGGAGTCAGCAACCCAATAAACCAGTTACAAATCATGAATCTACCAGGGCAATTGGGTATTGTGCCAGACCAGAAATGATGGGAGACTTTGAGGACAAATGCAGTGGCAGAACACTGTGTAAAACCTCATTGTACAGATCCACCTTTGAATTTTGGTTCCTCAGCCTGCTGCAGTCACATGTGTCCCTTGGGACAGTGATTTCTGAGCTGTTCTGGCTGGAGCAGAGGCCACCCTAGCCTGCTCAAAACTTTTTCATCAGTCTGCAAATTGTTACACAGAAAGAAGTGACACTTCATTAAACAACACATCCTCTCCCACAGCTGTGATTTTTTCATTACTTTCATACTTAGATTTACAGATCAGAAGTATAACCTTTATAGAGGATGCATCATATGAGAAATCATCTGAGGAAGTTCTTTTTCATGGCTGTCTTCTATTTTGAATTAAATTATTGAACCAGCATGGCTTTTATCAAGTGAGGATGTCATTTAATAATTGATGAAGATCAACACTTGATTGAATCTGGATTAGCTTTCATCCTGGCTGTTCTCCCCAAATTTGCCAGATCCTGCTCCTCATTTCTTTTGACAAGGGCAGCTACAAGAACCTCAGTTCTGCCTATAGATTTTATCTGGGAATATTCAGTTTTATTTGTGACCACTAGTGAGAACAGCAAAGTTACACACAGAGTCAACATGACTGTGAGATTGGTGTGAACTCTTAGTTCTTTCTAAACATCATGAACAAAAATATTTTACTAAAAAATAATCCCTATGTGCAGTTTTTATGTCTTTCTAAAGTAACACCGATGCTCAAATCAGAAAGGAGATTTGTCTGCCAGTTAATCAGAACGTTGTCTGCACTCCAGTCCTCTGGGAGATGTAGATCAGCCTACACATGTATAGATTATACTCACTGTGAGATATGTATACTTCCTTAAGTTACTCCTGACAACATAAATATTCCCTTTTTCTCATTTTTGTAAATAAATGACAAGTTTAGATCTATTTATTTATCTCTAGAGCAAATAAAGAGTTCAGACCCATGGATAAGTGTCTTTCACTTTTTCTTTGCAATGGTTGCAATGCCTACTGAATCTTTCACTGTCTTAGTGAATCCTTTGTGTGAACTGATAAAGATCTGAACATCTCCGTGTTCTTTCATGCAAACAGATTTATAATATCTTTACACTGATTCCCAATTATCAGCTGAGTAAATACCTGCTGCTCCTTTGTTTTCAGGTATGTTTGGATGTGCTTTAGCATATAATAAAACACTGAAAAACTCTACATGGTTAAAAAAGTTTTGTTTTTAGCAATCTCCCATGTTTTACACATGTAGGATTGTCTGATAACTTCTATGTCCCATACAATGACATAAATCTGCCTTTTTGTGCAGCACAAGGGAAGCAGTCTGGAGCTGCCATGGTATATTACTGTGTAATTTCAGTGTTTGCTTAGAGAGTCATTAATGTGAAATTATAGATGCAAAGAACCCTAATTACTCTGTAGGAAATGTTATGTGGTAGGATGTGCATGTGTTTTTAAAACACGCTGCAATTTGTGGATTTGTAACTAAATATCTGCATTCAATTTCCGTTATTAAATAATTACTTCACATATGTGTTTGCTTCCCTAGACTACCAAACCTGACATTTAAGTGGGTAAGGAGAATGGCACTAGTTTGTATATCCTTGTGTTAACAAGCTTTAAATAACCGTGTGGTAAAGTTGTAAAATTGGGATGCAGGCAAAATAGATGAAAAGATAACAGCTAAATTAAAAAAAAAAGAAGCATGCTTAGCATTGTAAACTTACAGATTTCATTATAAAACCTGTGAAAAACTATCTGGAAAATTCAGTTATATTTTCATATTAGGGAGCTCACAGAACTAAAAACATATCAAGCAACAGGCTGTTTTCAGAGTCTTTCTTAGCATTTCCATGGTGTTATTTTGTTAGTAGAATATTATATTAAAATAATATATATTTTTAAAAATCTGATTTAGAAACACAAAGTATTTTGAAAATAGGTATTAAAACTAGCAACTCACTTGTTAAGACAAATGCCATCTTTAATGAAACTCAATCTCAGTCATTTGCATGTCTCAAGGGAGACAGAGGGTCTATAAGCATTGCTATCAGAAATAGCAGATGACTGATACAGTTAAGGCATCAGTCCCCTTTGTCATGTCATTGGGCTCTGATCTAAATCAATGGGGAAATGTCCCCTAATATGCCTACTTGTCCCTTTATTGAAAAACCTTTTGCCCTGGGTCAGATGCCAGGATCAATGAATCCTCATGTTTTCTGTTAATTCTCTGGGTTCACATGTTGAAGGGGTTCCTTAGGATGGTGACAGCAGCAGCAGGGGAAAGCATCTGAACTGAAAACACCTTCCACTGTAAATCTGGCTGGGGATTGCTCTAAGCAAACCCCGAAACATTTTACATGAAAGCAGTTTGGGGAGACACACTGGCAATTTCTGAAAGGCAGGCATAGGTAAACATGTGGCTTTTCACTCTACAGCTGTATTTTGAAGAAGTGCTATTGTCAGGCTAGACTAGATTAGCCCGACCCTCACAGATCTGCTTGGAGGCTGAGTAGCACATCTAGCAAACTCATTGGGATATTGATACCAAAGTAAGTCAAGTGGCTTGGAACGAGTCTCTTTTGATTTTTTTTTCTGAAAATAGTATGAGTCCTTCTCTCAATAAAAATGCTGAGAAACCCACGGTTTAATTTGCTGGGTGCAAGACCTGAGATATGTGGTACACCAGGCTCTTAGAAATGGCTAAAGACAAGGAGAAGCTCTTGCATCTTGTGAAAGGTTTTGTGTGTTAGTTTTCCAGTGCTGTTTCTGTTTTCAACTACAGGGATCAGAGAAATATATGGTTTATATTTTCAGACTGTTTCATATATTCAGATTATTCCAAACCATCTTTTATATGAAAAAACTACAATGAAATGTCAGATTCACAAATCAAACATTACATACTACCAACATGAATGAAATAAAGGAGCAGACCACTTATCTTCAACAGACTTTGCAGGTCAAGTCCCTTTCCTGTGTCATGCAGCATCAGCTTTGCAAAAATTAAAATTAACACAATAACATATAGGTCTGTGAAATGAGGTTGAGTTTCATTCCTTGATAGATTATAAATGGCATTTGGCTATATTTGAGAGTGTGTTGATTCCAGTTCAGTTATCAATAAAATTAATACTTGCACCTGGCACCACTCTTTTCTAGTGGCGGTGGAACAGATCTATAATTGCCATTATTCTCCTCCTGGGTGATTCAGTTCAACTCCCTGTTCCATGCAGGATATTCCCCTACATTATTTCTACTACTTATCTAATCCATTATTGAACAGTTCTGGTGATGGTGCCTCAATTACCTCCATTATCTCTCTCCCAGTGCTTAACGCTCTGTCTGACATGATTCCCTCCCGCCCCCATTGAATGGCTGGGGTTGTGTGCCATGTGGTTTTAGCTGTATTTCTTGGTGTGCCATGTAGTTTTAGGCTGTATTTCTTGGTTTGATCACTTTCCATTCAGAGAATCCCCCACTTTGAGAAGGTTTACAGTGTCATCAGGACTTGTGTAGTTTCTTCCATCCTCAGGCTTACGAGCTGAGATCCCATCCAACCCTTCTACCATTGATGTGGCTTTTCTTTACCCTTTCCTGAAGTATTTACTGGGTGTGTTCTGCCTTGCTGTCTTCCCAAATGAACAGAAAGAAGTGCTCATACTGCAGTGAAGTAGTACCTAAGCTACTGATGTTCAAAGTTTAAAAAAGTTTCCTATATCCCCTTTTCTTCATATTGCAGTGACACAATATGATGATAATTCTATTATTTTTGTTCAAGGTCTGTGTTTTAATATATCACTTAGATTTATTTATAGAATAAATCTTTTTATTCTATTCATTTATTCACCTACCTCTACACTTACCCACCTCTTGTCTGCCTGTCAATATTTCTATCTCAGTCTCACTCCTGCTGTGCAATCTCTCCATAGTATGTTGACATCACTACATATTTTGCTCACAGAAGCAGATCTATGGCCCCTACCCTTAATTTCAAGTAAGTGGCACTTCTGTCAAGAGTGTCTTCCAGTGATGCCACTGCCCTAAATATCATGTCCAAGGGAAAATGCTAAAGAAGAAACATAATTTATTATGTGTTTAGCATAGCAAAATGGGACCCATCTTGGCTATAATCTTAATGCTGACAAACACAAATGTATCACACATCAGTGATGATGCTGAGGGTGTGGTTAGGGATCCTCTGCTGAAAAATCATGAAGTAACTTGAAATCTACTCCAGTTTTCTCATCCTGTGTGCTGGTGAACAAAGCCCAGTATGGGAGGTCCTGGATCTCACCACGCACAGATATGCAAACCAGAACCTTCTTCTATCTGTAAAGATTTCCAAGATTTCCCTGGCTACATACATAATCTCCATTACATCTGCATGTAATGCACTCCAGGGCATTTTGCTGTGCTTCTTGGTTACCTGTGAACAGATGGGAATGGCTGGAAGAACAGCATAATTCCTTAGGGCAGAGGGTGGAAGATAGGTGTGAGGGAAGCACACACACCCTTTGGGCTGGCTGACCTCTCGGAGAGGTGTAGTGTGGACTCAGATTGGTGCCGGGTTCCTGTATCACTGCTGTGGGAGAAAAGGGCTGCCAAATGTAAAGTGCACAACCTGTTCACCACTCACGGCTGGTGCTGGTGCCCTCCCACAGCTTCTGACCAGCAGATCTAATTCTGTCAGCATGTCAGGGCACTTCAGAGGTTAATTTGGCCTTATATAATATATATTGCCCTGCCATGCATTTAATAGGCAGTATTTATTCAGAGATGAAAAAGCCGAAGAGGGGAGAATTAAAAAAGAAGGATAACTTGCCAAGCTGCTCAGGGTTATGTGGGAGATCTGTGACAGGGTGAAGATGAGATTCCAGTCCTACAGAAAATTGCTATCCTGACAGGTTGAAGACAATCTTAATGTCTAAAATTTCAAAGTTCATGCTTCCTTTTTATTATTTCCCCTCAGACAAGGAATTCTGGCTATAGATTTGGTGAGAATTTTTCCAGCAAAATATTTCTTTAAATGGAAATGTTGATTTGTCTGAAATTCATCATGGGAAAGGAAGTATTTGGCAGAAATTATTGGCTCTTAGTCATTCTGGAAACATTGCAAAATCGTCAGAGTTTTTAGATGCAAGATTTTCAACAAGTGTTAATTTTGGGATTGAAACAATTTTTTTTCTGAAAGAGGAAAGAGAATTACAGATCAACTGAATGAAATTTCAAATGTCTGAAGTAGAAACAAAATGTTGACCAATTAGGGACACTAATTTTCAAATATTTGTGATTATTTTTCCATTTTTGACAGATTTATTTGGAAGACAAATATTTTAAAATCACTATTTTTCTGAACATGTAAAATTATTTCATTTACTGATTTTGAAAATCAATAAGGATTAAAGAGGAGCAAATTCCAGGACCTTCTGATCATTTTTCTCTAATTTCAGCATTCAAAACTGTGTTTGGTTCTTGGATTTAAGGCTGTCTTCTTGTCATGTAAGTGGCCAACCCAACCCAAAGTCATGCTTTGGGTTCTCAAGTTATCTGGATGCCCACCAAATCCAGACCCCACAGCCACATTTTATTGCACAAGTAAATGCATGAAGACTGTTCAAGCAGTATTTCCAAAGGCAGTATGGTGAAACCAATGTTGATTTTAATTATGCTTTGGAAGTACTCCATGGATTAGCTCACAAGAAAAAAAATGAAGAGGAGTTCAACATTACGTGTGCAAGTGCAAGAAATGGAGCCTGACATAACCAGCAAGAAATAGCTCTGCATAGCCCAGCTTTGTGCACTTTGAGAGACCTTTATGACCACACTCTGGGCATGAAACAAGGGTCTTAAGTGCAACTGAAACTCTGTTAAGTGTGTTCATGTTTCACCATACTTTGGTTATCATTCCCTGAAGAGAGTGAGAAATCATGCCCTTTCTCCACGACTTAAGCAACCCTGCTGAGGAAGTAGCATGCACTCACATTTTTTATGAACAGCTGGAATAACGTGAACTCTAGAGAGCTTGGAATGCAGGAACTGGACGGAGCAGAAGTCTTCACACTCCTGGGGAGGAGACTGAAACCTGTTTCAAAATATTTTAAAATATATAAATATCAGATTTAGTGTCATCAAAATTCAAATTGTAGATCCCGAGAGGACAACATGTTGTCATTGGAAACCATATTCCTTTAATAGTTAAGGGCTCAATTCCACAAGCTCTCCAGATAGAAAAAACTCCTGTTGGAGTAATTCTGAGAAAAATCTAGAACTGGCACCCCACTTGCCTGTAAAGCAAAGTGAGTAGCAATGGCATGAAAATTAACTACCAATAGTGAAGTAGTTATCATGGCAGGAACCAAATAAGCGAGTCCTGAAAAAAAAGTCAGTAATTCACTGTTTTAATTGGCTCTGTATGAATGGAAAGAGAACTCAAAAGGAGAGGAAGGGAACAGCACGTTGTTACAACATTTGGAGAAAGAGTCAGTGACAGTTACCAGTGTGTATATCAGTGACATTTCTTTCCTGTTAGATTAAAATGTGTTTAATTTACGTATTAAGTTATGTATTGGATATTACCAAGGGTGATATTCTGGTTTTAAATTAATGTGATCAAAATGAGTTCATTAAATCACCATCAAAATAGATGTTTGTATAAAAAATATAGAACAGGTCAAATTGGCTGAAAATGTGTGACGTGGATTAAAGTTGATCTCAGTGTAGTGGATGGCCACTTGTGGTCAGGTGCAAGGGTTTAAAGCTGTGGTAATTTTAGTTAAACAATGTGTTTGTTCCTGAGTTATGACAGAAGGATTCACACCACAGTCTGGAGTTGTAGAGGATTGAAACTTCATTTCTTCAGGCTTCATGAACAAATGGCAGAGTTATGAGCTAGATCCTATGTAAATAATTAAACTTTAGAGATTAGAACTTTTGTGACATAAGTTACAGATAATTTAGTGTCTATAATCTAATCTGATTTACTAATGAACTCTTGATTTAACATCTCTTGTTATCTGACACGCCTGGCTGAGTGTTTTTAAGGTTTCTTTTTTGAAGGAGGGACCAAAACAAATCATGCAGTTGTTCATACTTATGTGCTTGTTTTACAGACAAACAATATAATCAGCCACTACACTCAGATTTTTTTTGTTCTGTAGAGAAGAGGCCTTAAAATTATTTTTTATTGTCTGTCTGAAGACTTTCTGTTGAAAGAAAATGTGGGCTGACTTTGCCCTTCAACATGCCCTACCTGTTTGAAGTCTGAACTCAACAGAAAAACAATCTTGAGACTTCTCTAAGTAACAGTGCTGGGGAAATGGTCCTTGGTCACATCTTGACTTGGTGAGAACATAAGATTGACTACCAGAGGTTCTGTTCTGTACAGGACAAGTCCAAAAATCAAGTTCTGTGAAAATATATCTAATAAGATTCCCAGCTGAACATAGCATTTGCCCAATTTATTCATAAATCAACCAGGGAATCCACATATGTGTGTCTACAACCTATCCTTAGAAAAGTATTCAGTAAGTACTTACAGGGAAGAAAACCCTGCTGAGCTAGTTAATCATTATTTTGAGAGCAAAGAAAAAGGGGAGCTAAACTATAATTATAACCTTGGTGATAATGTATGTAGGAATCTTTCTTAATCCAGGCTAATCTTGTTCCATGTTCTTGCCTACTATAAAAATCTGAACGATTTTTGACAAGATCCAAAGTTTTGTCAGTTGTTAAGAATTAATTGAAAAAATTACTAGAGCACAGCAGCCATTTCAAAGGGACTGACCCAGAACCAATTAGAATTTTGTAACAATTGACCATTCACCACAAAACAGTTATCATGAGCTTTGGCCTCTGAAGTGTGGTGTTGGGGGTGGGGGAGAATCAGATTAAAGAAACTTTAATTTTTCCCCCTTTAACTAAAATATCGTTAGTAGCGGCTTTCTCAACACAACTATCAATCAACTTATCTGGGTTTTAAAGGCTATGCTCAGCTTGCAGGAACAGCAGTACAGAGTATAATGGATGCTTATCCCCTGGCTTTAGATGATACACAATATAGGTTACTATCTTGAAAAAACAGGTCAGACATAGGAACATTCTTTATCAAATTGCTGTTGACAGCCCAAACAAGAGATTGAAGAACACCACAAAAAGGTTCTTTCATCTAAAGACAACAGAGTTTATAATTGGTCATTCTTTCGTCCTTCATCCTCTCCTCAGCAGGAAAAAGAAAATTCCTAGTGCAAGTTCCTTTCTTGAACATGGTCAGCACGAGGGTAGGCTGGTGTACACTGAGAAATAGGTTCAGTGTTCAGTCTTTTCTCTTCATGTTCCAGCTACTGATTGGGCAGGAAAAGCCAACAGTGCTCTTAATTTTTAAAAAGGGATGAAAACAAGGTACAACTCTGTGAAGGATTATCAATATTTTGGGACAACAAACATGTGATTGCTTTGAAACAGAAAAAAAAAATCAAAGGCATAAGTATTTGCCCGATGATTCTATAATATGTGTAATATTCTGTCTCCTACCTCCAGTCCAAAGAAAATATATGTCGTAGGTATGCAACATAGGAATACGTTGTATACTTGAATAGAAATTAAACACAGAAATATGTGTGTGATCACATCACATGCTTTACTATATACTGCATATGTGCACACATATAAGTATAAAAACATAAAAATATTAGACAGACTGAAAAGGAGGCTAGAGTCAAATATTTAGTGTTGAAAACTTTTTCCAGAGGATCACTACATTTAAGACGAAAAAGAAAACTTTATTCTGATCTTCTGCCTGTTTCAGGCTGTTAAATTTCACCCAGTTAACTCTCATTTAAGTTGCCTTGGGCGAGTGATGCTTATCTCCAGGAGATGTTTGCAAACTTAAGTTGAAAATACCAGAGACTGAAACTTTGCTGTTCCCTTTGGTGTTTTCCTCTAACAGTCAATCCTTCATGAAGAATAGCTAAAAAAAAAAAAAACAAACAAGAGATGAGAGCAATTAAATCACTGTCCCACAAACACTTTCACTTTTGCTTACCCTGACACATGTGAGTAGCTCCACTGAACTCAATATAAAGAGAAATCAATAGAACTGCTCATGTGTAACAAGTTAAATATATGAATAAGTGGGTTTAGATTTAAAGCCTGAAATCGGCTTGGAAAAGTCTACAATAATATTTTTACATGTTTTATAAATGAAATTCATCCGGAAGAAAATTCATCCAAGAGATTCATAGAGTGCATGAACTGATCCAACCATTATCCTACGAAAAAGCTCAGCTCTGACCATGTTTCTTTAGCTCTGGATCAGTGTTCTGACTGGCAATAACAAAAAAAAGGTCAAACTGGACTCGATAAAGATCCATGTGGGTCTGTAAGCATGCTTCTCAAAAGGAGCAACCACCATAAGGGCTAAATGCCAGCTAGAAAGGCAAAGCCCCTCAATTTGGTTAGGCACCTACATAAAGTACCTGTCCAGGAACTGAGTTTGATTTGTAGCAGCCATAGAATAAAAACACTTGGTACAAGATTTAGACAGGGGAAAAGGCTGTTGTGTGCTTTTTAGGAATATATAAAGGCCTTTACTGACAAGGGGACCTCTGCAGGGAAACTTCCTGGGTTGGAAGAACAGGACTGCACAGCCTCCTTGTTTTTGAAGGTAAGCAAACCAAGTCCTGGATGGTGGGAAGTTTGTTGATGGAGACGCTTTTTGAGGATGACTTATAGTATAAGGTCTTCTCATCTTTCAGCTGGAGGATGATATTGGTAGTTGCTACATGGGAATAGCTAAGGAGAGAAAGCTTGTGACAAATCAAAGAGTCTACAGGTGCTCTTTGGGTTTCTTGCATAAAACTTGGAAAAATTGCAGACTGTGTTCTATATTGTTTTACTGTACATGGCTTTGAGTAAAATCATGCTAAGATAACAGTGAATCCTATAATCTCCTTCCTATGACATTCAGGGTGTTTAAAGGCAGGAGAGGGGATGAAATTTCATTTGAAGTGAAGCTTTGACCGTTCTCTGGCACAGTACTGCCCTAACACCCTAATGGAGCAGGGGAAAAGGAGATCTGCAGAACAAGGACTTCTTGGCTTCATTCCTTATGCAAAGGAACAATGTGGGAGTCTCACTTGAGCTTGGTTTCTAGATGAGCATAATTCCAGTCACTTCAGTGGATTTATTTCCCATTCACTTAATGTCATTGTGAAAAGAAACAGACACAAAGTTTGCTTTGGCACTGCACATTGTGTTGCGTCACTGTCTAGCAAGCTTCCCATTGCATGTTTTTTCAAAAGGATGCATCTGCCAGCCCAATACAACAAAAATAACTTGCATGTGTCTTATGTTAAAGCTGAATGAGAAACGTGATGCCACATCAGTCTTGTCCATTCAGGACTTAAAGCCCTGTTGCCTCATAAAAGATATCAGAGACTCTGTATGCATATTTTTCCTTTTCTTATTAAACCATAAAGGCTGGGATCAAATAATAAAAAGCTTCCATTCAAACAATTTTTATTTTTGCCTGGTATTGAGACCCTTTTGTGCCGTTTTGCCATACTCCTCTCCACAGCATAATCAGTCTTGAAATAATTTCTGGCTTTATTTTAATGGTCATAAGTTGGTGGTAGTTAATTAGACAAATCCCTAAAAACTCAGTTTGCATGCAGTTTAGAAAACCCATGAAGCTCCAGAGGTTGTGCAGACTCCCTAGATATCTTTCTATGACTTAAATATTTATTTCCCCTTCTTTTTCTTACTATCTGATCTGCTTCACACATTTGTCCCTTAAGTCTTTGGTTTTGTCTTGCTCTACTCGTTCTTAAGTCTTAAAGCCATTGGATGCTCTCAATCAAGCTTTCTAGAAAAAGTTCTATTGTATCCCTATGCTGGGAGCAGAGTGCAGTTTTCAGGATTCCCTGATTTTTCTCTCAGACTATTCAGTGCAGCCTTGATAGTCTCGTCTTGAGCTCACCCTCCCTCTGTGTGAATTGGACTGTGAGCTCTGAGACAGACAAGTAGTTGCTTCCATGCAAGTGTTTCAACTGGAAAATTCATTCAAAACTCAACCTGCCACAGTAAAGTGTGTTTTGTTTGGCTAATTTGTCATCTATTATCATATCAATAAAGTGATAGCTTGGTGGCAGTCTAAAACAGATTTTACTGTTCATCACTGTGGATCTAAATAAGTGAGCCAAATTGTGTGTTTTCCTTAATATGTAAAAGGATGGGAAACGAAGCAAATTTTTACCAAAACTAAGAACTGAAACAAGCCCAGTGAATAACAAGTTGTGTCTTAATCCCCACCCTCATCCTTACGATCCTGTCACTTGTAGGTAACGTTTTGCTTTTCATGACTGCAGGAAGACTCTTAATTTGGATTCCCATCTGGTCTTATCTCTGTTTTTCTGTGATTTATTATTCACCAGAAAACTGAGAGGCTGTGAGGGCCCATGTACTCCATGATAAACTGATGCTGTTTTGACATCTCACTGTGTCACACTTCATGTCAGGGAGCAGATAAGAGCATGAGGAAATATGAAACAAACAAACAAACAAACAAACAAACCACCAAAGAACCCTCCACAAAACAAAACCAAAACAATCTCCCCCTAAAAAACCATGAAGCAATTTATCCATTACTCAAAAGTTGCAGTCTATGTCCCATACTACAATTTCCTTATCCATCCAGCAGCTTTCCCTAGTGCTAGTTTTTTCTCATGTTTGCCAGCCAAAACTGATGTTTTACAACCTTCCTCAGCGTCTCTCAATGACAGACCTCCTATCTGTAATGCTGACTGTGATGGCAATAACAGCAGTGAGTGAAATATATATTCCTTATTCTGTTATTCTAGGGAAGGGATAAAATGGACAGGGCTTGTGGGTTGATGCAAGTTGTAGCTGCCATTGTTGCCTTTCCTTTTATAACATTCCTTTTTATTGTGACTAATACTCAGTTTATTCAGTTTAGCAGTGCCTGATAGAAAATTTTTCCATCTGACTGTTTCTTCAGGTTTGAATTACTGGATGGCGTTGCAATGTACATTTACCACAATGTCTTCTTTATGTACTTCCAGTTGTAGCACACAAATAACTCATGAGATTTTGCAATCTCTTTTCTATAAGAGGAATGTCTAGAAAGAGTCGGTGTTTGCTCCAATATTCATAGTGAGAAATCAGCTATTCCCATCCAAATAAACAGCATTTGGAGGTTTTTGGTTCATGCATTGTGTTCAGCCCACACGCACACAAAAGAGTTTTCCATGGGATTTGTTGATCAGTGGTAATCGCTCAGGTAAATAATGTATTTTTGAGCCCATGGCTGTGTATGCCGGTGAAGATTTATGAATGCAAACAGTGAACGTGGCTCCTGTGAGCACTCATGATGAGTCTCAGCATTTTTTTTTCTCCAGAGTGTCTCTACTTATGAAACCTGAGGACACAGATCAATTCTGAAATATCTTGATATAAACATGTATGAATTTCCTACAGTACAAGTGAATCAGTGCAGTGACTGGAATCACAGAAGAACAATGAGGGCCCAGTTTGGATGGTCAGCTGTGGGGGAAATACTGCTGCTGGAGAGATAATAGCTAGATAAAAAAATCTTTTGATCATACTCTGGGCTTTAGGCTTGCTCAGAACCAAACGAAACAGCAGTACAAAAAATGCTGAAATGTCACCACCAAGGAAAGGAAATATAAAATTAAGCAGAAAGGAACAACTGAAAGCAGAAAGCATCAACACACTCTTATCCAGAATATGAAACATTCTACAAATAACTGTAAAGCTGTGGTGTGAGGCATGGATGCTGCTATGAATAATCTGAAATATCTGAAGGTGAAAATCAAAAATGAGAATGCTAAATTTTGCAGCATGCTGAGACCCCTGCCAAGGTGCTGAGCACTCTTAGCTCTTAACCTGACTTACTCAAACTATTCTGGGGATATTTACAGTTTTGCTACCTCAGATTGCCACAATGTTCATACTCAACTCGTTGTCAGGACTGTAGTAGAGGTACAGACAGAAGAAATAGCAAGTTTGGATGTAAAGGGTTTTCCTTCCAGTTGATTTTTTTGTCCATGATAAATACAAACACTGAATACCCTGAAGATTTTCTGTGCCACTAGGAAGAAAGGTATGACTTGGCAGGTGTCAGAGAGCTCTGGCGGTGGGAGATGGAAGCAAGATCTGGTTTTGCTCATGACTCTCTTCCTGCTGTGGGGAAAGAGGATGAATTGCTCACCTCCTTGCGTGCTTGTCCACAGGTGAACAGGCCCCCCATGGCAGTCCTCTGAATTATCCCTCAGACACTGAGGACAAGCTTTCTAAAGATCTTGGACCTCTGCTCATCCTACCCTCCTAATTTCAGTCTGAATGCCTGGTGTGAAATACTCCGTTATGGCTGGACTACAATTTCACAAGTGTATCACAAAGTAAGCATGTTTGCCTCAAATTGCCTTTCATCCAAATTCAAGTTGGAGTCTGTTATGGCAAACAGATTAGAGAGAGGAACCAAAAAGGCAGCTTTGAACAGCTAGGACAGAGCAAATGTCACATATTTTGGTTGCTTGCAGCAACAGCAGCAGACTGTTTGTCCCTGAGTGCAGGATGAGGTAACAGTTCACCCCAGTGCTCAGCTGTGTCTCCATGGCCACCCACACAAACAGATTCAGGATGTGGGGTGTAGTTATGGAGCTGCACGGGAGAAAGAAAAGGCAGGAGCACACATGGGCAACCTGGAGGTTAGAAAGTGAGGTCACAGTGTTCAGTGGAAAAAAAAATAGATTTTTTTATGACATGGTGTTTTCCAAGTGGAAACATTAGACAGTTTGAAACCGTTATTCCTTGCATTTTCCACCCAAAAAAGTGAATTTTCTGCACTATAAATAAAAGAGGAGAGAGATATATGTAATTCCTTTTTATTTTTGTTCTGAGTTAAATGAGGAAGTTTGGGTTGAATAAGAACAAGAAAAGTGTTTTTCAATTCAATCTGGATATCTGCAGAAAGAAAATTTAAATGAAATAGCACTTTTTTTTCCCCTGAGAAATGTTTCAGTCAAAATAATTGAGATCAAAAGTTTGGTGCATCACTTACATAAACCAAGAAATATTTGTCTTAGAAACTCAGAAGGTGGCTCAGCTGTATTTTCCTCATCCAAATTAAAATCAGTTGCACCTGGGCTTCTTCCTTTATTCAGCACAAAAGGCATAGCTGCAAGCACTTTGACAATATAAATGAAATTAATTATGGATTTGTCATGTCATAGATAGGAAATTCAGTTATAGGTACACTCGGGTCATTTGGCATCAAGTCTGGGCTGAGGGGTTTGATGAGAGTTAGGAGGCTCTTTAAAAGGTTGAGTCACCTTGGATGATGTATCAGTATAAAAAGTAGAACTTTTTGTCAATATCATAAGAAAAAAACAAAGGAGTTGATCCTTCAGCAATTATTTTTGGCATTAAGAAGAAAAGAATACGAGTACTTTTGTAGCTGCAGTTCTGCCTGTCCTTGGGGCAGCTCTCCAATGGGATGTGGTAGTGGGAACACCTCTCACACCCCTTGTTTCAAGAAGAGCAACTGAAACAAACAGTTGGGTGTCTGCCTTGCACTCAGATGTTGAACAATTATAAATATCTTTGATGGGGTTCTATGAGTCCTTTGGATCATTCTGGAAGCTCACACGACCGTGTCCCTGGAGCCGGCAGCAGCACTGAAAGGGCCGGGACCTCTGCTCCAGAGGGATGTCCATTGCTGTTCTGCTTCTTCCAACAGTCCTAGAAACCTGTCCTTTGGGATGTTCTTTGGGATGAAAGAAGTCTTTCATACTGTATTGCAGCTACTTTCCCTGGTTTCTCCTTCAGCAGGTTTATGTTAAAAGGCATTAATGGAGAGCAACTTGGAAAAGCCCCAGAAGAAATACAACTGCCTGCTAGGAACAGGCACGAACTTGAACACTTTTACAGAACATGAACTCGTACATTTTTGAGTGGTCTGGTCAGCACATGAATGGCAAAAAATGCGGACTTGCTCCCATATTTTCTCACTGTGTCTTAACCAGGCAGCATAATTTGCTCAAATGAAGTTTCCCATCAGTTTCCCAGCTCTGTGTTGTCTGCTGGTTTTTCCTTCCACACGTGTTTTTTTTTCTGTTTAGCTGGTGTATGGTCAGGCTGGTTCAAGCACAGGAGAAACCAATGCAAAACACCCAGTTTTATGGTTGCATAATATTACCAGTTTCCAGATTTCTTGAATGTGTCAGAAATATGCAGACAGGGCTTCAGGAAGCAATGGCTCCTTTCAATACTGCAGTTTGAACTAACATTCCTTTATACTGGATTTGTCTTTCTTTTCTAAATAAAATAGTTTAAATCCAATAAAATTTAATGTAAACTTTAAAGTATTAAAAATTCAGATAACTTTTTCACGTGGATGGAATACTTGGGTTCTTCATGTTAGGAAAACAGCTGATTAAGGCAAGCTACTTCCCGTTTTACCTTAATTAGCTCAATAAAAAGTCATCTGATACTCGAACCTGCCAACTTTGGCTATTATTTACTTTTCTGGTGAAATTAGTGCGCACCTCGAAGATCTGAGAAAGGTTTCAGTGAAATCAGAAGAATTAAATATCCTCTGGTATTTTAATCTAGCTGTGATGACCACTCTGTGGATTTCAAGCCCCATATTCTGCGTTTTGGAGGCAACTGAGTGAAGCACATCTTTTCTGAACCAGAGTGGGGAATGTGGTCTTGATGTAGTCCCCTCTCAAAGAGAATTCTTCCCATCAGCTTCATTCCTGCTTGAAGTTGGCAAAGCAGGTGGATATTCATGACCTATTTCTTATCTTCCTGCTGTGCCTAAAGGAAAGAGGAAAAGAGGCTGTGCCTTGTTTTTTTACCTTCCCTTTCTGAAGCCCTGAACCAGCAGGCTTCCCCATAATTTCCAGGGAAAACACTCTCCACAAAGCTGCACAGCCTGCAATGCCAGCTGTGAGCCCAGAGCAATGCTCGGAGGTGAAGGGAGACAAAGATGGTGCCTTTCCTAATGAGCTTCCATTAATGGATAATTTATAGTGCGGATAATGAAAATATTGATTTGGGCTCTTTAACTTTGAAATATTACATTTAGCTTGAGGCAGTAAAGACTGTTTGTTATAGTGAAGATAATGATACTATGGAAGCAGCAATGCTTTTTGTCATCTATGAGTTTCCACACAAAATAGGGAAAAAGTATTTTCAAAAGTCATGAAGTTATGAAAGGCAAGGGATTGATTTTTATAAGAGAGAAATGATGATATTTCTAGAGAAATCCCTTACTCCATGACATTTAAGGGTAGGAATAATGTCTCAAACACATGGTAGTCTCCAACATCAAGGCCATGGGTGGTGGTACAGACATCCTCTGGTGAAGGCTGGCCTCTCATTTGGAAGAATCATTTCCATTTGTAGATATCCTGATTTGGAAATGAATGTTAGGAACTGAGGAGTCTCTAGAGTCTCAGCCTTGTGCCTACAAGCTGACAGATGGCTTTGCCAGGCACTTCACTGTCTGACTGTACAAAAACAGGGTGTGCCATAAGCTCAAATGCAGGCTGTTGTCTTTGGAAAAATGGATCCTTCTGCTTCTGTTTGCCAAAGAGCCAAGATTACATCTCCAATTTATCTCAAAAGAGATTTGCCGCTGGGAAAGTGCATCCAGTGGTGTTTGTAAAATGATATTACTGAATTGAAGCAACTACAGTTGGCATTGAAGAGAAATACTTCTATGAAACTTATTGATATTTTCAGAAGATGAATCTGAGTTCTCAGTATTTTCTCTGCATGACATATAACTTACCAATCAGTCTTTTTC
The DNA here is from genome assembly GCA_013399915.1 of Illadopsis cleaveri. NCBI lineage: Eukaryota > Metazoa > Chordata > Aves > Passeriformes > Timaliidae > Illadopsis > Illadopsis cleaveri. Next base: position 42,798 of record VXBB01017417.1, on the reverse strand, counting down.
TGCAGTTTCCAAAGCATTCAGCAGCGTGTCATGGCCTGTATGTGAAGTGCTGCAGCATCTGACACTGCAATGGTCCCACACTGGTGGAGAATGCTGGAGCAGACTGTACACAGACAGAAATAATGCTGGCTATTAAATGGGAATAACTAGATCTACTTCCATCATTCAGTCTCCTAAAGTTTTGACAGCTTGATCAAACTAATGAACACAAAAGTGAGAGACATATTGGTTCACTAATATTAGGTTACCAATCTTTGCCTTAAACCCCCATTAACTCTTCTTCCCTTGCCTGCTAATGTGAGGATAACAGATAGCAGCCAGACTTTCTGGCTCTACCCGTGTGCAAAACTTCTAAACATTGGGCCATTTTTGTCTCCCACTGCACTTTGCTATAAAACCACAAGGTTAACATGACCTTCTGGCCCATTCCATCTTTTGTCTTGTTTTGAGTCGAGCTTTGTTAGGCACAAAAATCTATGTTATATCCCATCTGATCAAAGTACTTCATGCCATCTGTATTCATTTAGCAATACCTAAGACTGGAGAGCATTACAGTGGTATTTTGTACATAGTATTGATTGCCTTCATTTGTAGCTCTTACAGACACCAGACACTGTTCAGTTTTAAAGTTGAGCGTCAGATTTCCCATCTGTAATCTCCAGGTGCTTTCTTTCCTCCTTACACAGAAGCTTTCAAAGACTCTGTTTGAATTATCTCCCTTTAAAATGATTGAAATATTATTGCATATTATACATTGCAGTTATCTTTACATAATTTCATCTGTTGTTATATCGGTTAGTTTCCCAGTGTCCGCAGTGGAGAAATGTGTTTAAATCTATGACTTTATTCATGTGTCCAGATGTATCTCTTTGTGCTTGGTTGCTCTTTTTAGCAGTGGCTGTATATTTTGCATCACTGGAGAGTATTGTGATGGAGGACATCCCTATTAGTTTAGCTCTATATTTTTGTTCTGATTGTGTTCAACTCCTGCTTCAGAGCTGGCATGGTCACAGACCTGTCTACTTGCATCTTGGCATGAGTAGGTGCTCAAAGCCAGCCTAACTGACAAGTAATTAGATGAGTTCTGGCCATGGAAATAGATGTCAGTGGTAAAGGAAAAGATTACTGAAGCATGGGGTATTTTCAGCAAACATGGATTTTGCACTTCAACATACCAGGTGAAAATATAAAGTGCTTTTCTGGTTAAGCCTAAGAATATGAAACCAACTGGTTTTGATAAAAATAGTTCAAAAGGAAAAAAATGTGATATCATTGAAAAGATATTAATTACCATTATTGTTTCTGCCTGCTACCATTTAGCAGAAACTTCTGCAAGAGTAAATCAGATTGTGGCTCAGCAAAGCATTCAAGCACAAAATCAGGTTTAGACCTGCGGATAGATGCATTTATCTTCCGAAAAGCAGACCATCACCCACACTAAGAGAAAACATGTTTGATCCATTAGTATCTGTTTAAAGTTACAAAATATCCAGATAAATCTGTCATGAAAGCTTGGAATGGCAGCATCCATGTAATCATAAACAGGATTTCTATCACTGACTCTGGGGGTGAGTTTCTGAGCCAGCAAAGGCTTGGAAGGTGCTACTGTGAGAGCTGCTGTACAAAAACCAGGGGACAACAGAAACGATTCCCAATAGGAACAGAAACAAGTGGATGTCCTCCAGAATATTTACAGCCCTGTCCTTCCAAACCAGTGAAAGGAATGCACTTTGGGGTGGTAGCTTTTTATTTATAGAATCATATCATAGAACCATAGAAAGGCTTTGGTTAGGAGGGACATTAAGGATTGTCCAGTCCCAACCCCCCTGCCATGGGCAGGATGCCATCCTCTAGAGCACTTTGCTCAGGCCCCATTCAAACTGGCCTTGAACACTTTCAGGGATGGAGCTCCCACAACTTTTCTGGGCAATGTGTTTGAGTGCCTCATCATGCTCTGAATAAAGACTTTCTTTCTGGCATCTAATCTAAACCTCTCCTCTTTTAATTTAAACCCATATTCTCTTGTGATGCTGATGTACCTGCATGCACCTTGCAACTGCAGTGCTCTATTCCTGGAGTGAGAGCAGAAATGGAAGGTGCCTGTTCTCTCTGTGTGTTTGGCAGAGGTGAGAGGGTAATTGTGTCTGTAAATCTGCTGCCTCTAATGTGACTCTGGGGACTCTCTTCTGCAGCATCTGTAGAAGATCCCATCCAAAAATGAACCATGGAAGTTGTGCAGAGAGTCTGCTCCTATCCCTGGCTCCTCACTGCCAAGCATGGCTGATTAAAAAACCTGCTGGAGTATGAAGCAGAAATGGCTGGATCTCTATTTTAATGGCTTGAATGAACTTCAGACTTAAACAGCTTAATTTTCAGAAAAAGATGAAAAATCAACTGAAAGATTTAGTGAAGATTTGATTTATTAATCATCCGACACCTGGCCTGTAAAATGAAATTTAGTGCAGGCAGCACTCCACTGGATGAGCTGTTTGGGTAAAAGCTGTATCTGGATAACAGCAGAGTTGTTTCCATTGCTGTTCTTTAAAAGGTTTTGGATGGTAGAAGAGCAACTTTGCAGCAATAGGTCATTGTTACCAGTACATGCTTTAATCACCTTTAATATAATAATGACAAACTCAGGAAACAGACCTTCAACTGTCAATAAAAGATTGATTATTTCCATAGGTGTGCTGCATCATTCCATGAAGAATAAAAATGCATAGGAAAGATTTGCAAGAGACTATTCCCTGCAAATAGACAAAACTTATCAAGGAATTTCTAATGACAATCAAGCAACTATTTTGATATAATTGATTTCAATAAAACATAAGTCATTGCAAAATGTAAATGTCTTCCCTTTTTCCCCCTGTCTCTTCCTGAATAAATGAGTCCACATTTCCCAAACAAAATCCTTCACGACCACAGCTCCCATATGTAGGGCAGTACTGAAAAAAATGATATGATTGCTCATCACTCAGACTGCTCACACTTAGTCTCTGTTGAACACCAGGAATAGACTACTCTAAAAAGCATTAAAAACAAATGGCTGCCCCACTTCTAGGGCAGGTTCATTGAGTGAAAGAGAGACATTGAACATGTTAAGAAACCTATCTCCAAATGAAAAAAAGCCACTAAACCATCTCACAAATGTTGCTGCTTTGCTGAACAGAAGTCTTTGACTTAGAATCACCATCACTGGGAGTGTTCAAGAAATGGCTGGACGTGGCACTTAGCGCTGTGGTCCAGTTGACAAGGGGATGATCAATCAAAAGATGGACTCGATGATCTTGGAGATTTTTTCCAACCCTTAATGACTCTGTGACATTGCAGCAGAATTGCTCAGTTTTATCCTAAGAAGGGTGCACTGCTTGGCTCATCCATGAGAAGCAAGATGTGGACAGTGTCATGGGGCAAGAGAAAGAAATGAAACCTCAGTTTCATTTCAAGGGAGACAGGAAAACAAGGTATGCTCACCTGCTGACTTCCACAATACCAGCCTGTTAAAGGACTTTGTGACTGCTGGAAAACATGAAAGATAATGTTACAAAACCTTTTTTTTTTAAAACATGGAAATGTTGAGGTGCAAATTAGGAAGTAGCTTATGAACAACTTGAAAAGTTTTAAAAATACAGGCATTACATGGGAAAAGTTCCTGTGGAAAGATTTGTATGCACTGCTAGGTAGTTAGGGCCCTGTGACAGAACAAAGTCCAGTTTGTGGTCAGGAGTGATGAAATGTGGCTCACTGCCAGGCAATTTTGGAGGACGAATGCATGCCTTGGTCTGCAGCTTTAAGCAGCAGATTTGCTTTGTACTTTTGCATTCCTCAGACCTCATATCAAAAGAGATGATTGAGATAAAGAATTTCTCATCAAGGAACTTTCCAGAGGCCTTCCAGTGTAGTATCACAGTGGTCCAAATGTCCAGAAGAGATATTTGAAATGTGGAGCCAGGTTCAAGACATCTCCAGACATGGGATGGGTATTTGAAAGGCTTCAAGCACAAGGAACTGGCCTTGGGAATGCTGTCTACAGTGTAATAAAATGTCAAAAAATCATGGCTGAAGTAGATATATTGTCTATTTTATGACTGTAATATGTGTGGTTTAAAAAAGACACCTGAAAGAATTAGGACTAGAAGAAAAAAAAAAAGTTCCATAAATTATGTAGCTCTGTTAAAATCTAGAGCTATTCTATAATATTCCATAATTCTGTTGCTATCAACTGAAGGTTTTGGCCTTGGAGTCAGGATCAAGTCTGCTGGCCCTTGATAGCAAAACCTAATGGCCCTGTTTACACTGGATTTTACACTGGTCTTAACAGAGATAGAGTTGTGCCACCACCGCCTCATTTATCGTGGTAGTTATATTGTTATGGTAAGATGTGGTATTTCTGGTTTTTTGCAGAGTGAGGTGTGTGTGAGCAGATATTAAAAAGGCCAGAAAAATAGCAAGCCTCTGTTTCCCAGGGTCCCTGTATGTTTGTGTAAAACATTTGTGGACAGTGTGAGGGACAACGTAGCACAGACCCTGAACTTTTAGAAGTTTATCACCTAGTGGAACAGAAAAAAAAAAAAAAAAATGGGGGAGGGTATTTTTTATCTTTACATTCCTTGATTCTGAGTCGTATATTCATCTTTGTCTTGTTCCCACAACAAAACTTCAGTGTTATGATTGTAATCACTCCACATTGACATTAATGTCAAATTAGGGAGGAATTCTTTGTGGTGTGCCCAGAATTGAACATCATGATAGCATGCTTCATCATCCAGACTATGAGAGGGAGTGTCACATTTAAAAATACAGGCAGATAAAATGGATGGAAATGGCAGCATGTAACTCTGGGAAGAAAATGAGGGTGCAGGTTAAAGATACCCTCTGAATTAAACAAGTTTGTTCCATGCTGTCGACCTACCTGCAAATGTAATTGTGCCAAGCATTAGAAAAACAAAAGAAACCACCAAAGAAAATAGCATTCATCTGCCATCTAATACTGTTTAGGACATGGAAAGAGGTCATCTGCTTTCACTTCACTATTACTTGTTTGTAATCATTGAGGGATCTTTAAGGGTCTGGCTGAGAGCCAGTTTTCCAACAAAATGAGAAATGAGGGCAATTAAAAAATGGAAGCTGATGATTGCCAGTATATTAAAAATCAAAGGAAATTGAGAACCTTGTCTTTGAACAATAAGAAATATTTTGGCCTAGAGTGTGGTATTTAGCTTGGTGGAGACAAAAAGCCGCTTCATCAATATTAGCTCAGTGCACTGCTTTTGGCAAAGACCTAACAAGTTATCAGCTGTTATCCTCTGTGGAGCTGGGGGGAAGGAGACATTCTTCTCAGGATACAAATTCATTTCTACATTGCCATAATACAAGTCCTCTGTTTCTGATCTGTTTTCCATCGTTTCTCCTACTGACTGATTAGAAATTGAGATGTGTGTAATAAGATAAAACATGTCATTGGACTTCAGGCCTTGTCACCAGTTGCTTCAACTATTTGGATTCTGAGACTTGTTCTTAGAGGCACATTTTTGTGCTGACACATGTATATAAATGACCCTTATCACTGGAGGGAAGGGGGTTACAAACAGCACTCTTTAAAAATCTGGCCACACACTCATTATATTCACTGTACTTGGCATCATGTCACTTGTGATCTAGTGGGCTCCATTCAACTTCCATCCTAAGGCCTCTGCTCAAAGAGTCACTGTGATTGTTTTTAATGCTGTGGCAGGAACAGATGGCAAACATATTTTAAAGCACTAAAAATATGGAAGGGCAGTAGAAATCTACATGGCAGTCATCTATTAAATACCCACAGCTGTGACTAATTTTTTTTTTTTTAATGATAATAATAGATATAATATATGCAAGCCCAGTCCCTAAAAGGAAAATCCCCCTTGAAATCAGCTGGCATTTTGGATTTGCCTGGGTTACAGCAAAGGACAAGATAAACTTCCTCTTGTTGTTTCCAGTTTGTCTCAGTCACGCTAATGAAAAGGAACAAGTGAGTGTGGGGAGGGACAGCTGAACCCCGACTCACTGTGGCAGGGCAGCATGCAGAGGGCAGCCCCTATAGATCACTGTCTCACAGGCATCGTGTTTCATCACCCTGAATGGGCTCCTATCACAAGATTTTTATAGCCTTCACAGCTGTTTCGAGTTCCTGTCTGTCTATCACACTCTGGAAGGATGATTTCTCTCAGAAGATGCCCTGTGGCTCAAGCAGAAATCTGTACACAGAGCTGTCAGGCTGAAAAGGCTAACGCCCATCCGCTCTGTCACATGTTGTAATCTTACTAGTGCCAAGACACAAACATACAGAAAAAGTGCAGGATACTTCTTAATGAGTTGCTTGTCACAGGCTAATGACAAAGCTGAAGGAGGAGCCTCAAGGCCACAGTTTAGTTCTTAAATTTTGCTGAGGAGCTATTTTCTAGGAGGGTAAGGAAGGCCATTAAGAAAGAGGGGGACTGTGCCAGTGAGAGAAAGGTTATTCTCAGCAAAGAGGGTGTAGGGGGTGCCGCTCCTGTTCTCCCTAGTGCTGGCAACTGGTGGCTGGTGACTCATTTCTGAGTGACAGCAGCACCCAGGTAAGCCCATCTTCCCCCACTGTGGTTTTGGCCCTGGGAGTGCCAGCCTTTCTGCTCTTGCACAGAATTGCTGCCAGGGCAGTGGTGCTGGTGCAAAAGGAGAACATGGGACATGGGGCAGGTCACTCAGCCCACAGGACTGCGGGGTAGGCAGGGTGCTTCCCACAGGGGTTGGGAGGCAGGTATTGTCTCTTAAGAATCTTAATCCTAATGAGCTGGGAGCTGTCACTGCTCCATAGCACACATAGTGCTCTGCTTGGATTGCTCAGCCCCAAAAACTCCTCCCAAAGCTATATTCCCACAGCAGTGCTTACTCCTGGTTGTGTCGCAGGCAACATCAAGAGGAGACCTTCTGACCATGGCTTCCTACTGGGAGCTCATAGCACACAGGTTATTTGGGTGTCTGAGGAATGGCTGTATCCAAATTCTGTCCTCCCAAAGCAGGACAGAGGGGTAACTGCTTTGACAGCCAGAGTACTGCCCCAGGATGATGCAGCCCACTGGGAAACCTCAGTGAAGGGGTAATACATCTGTAAATTTACAGGGTGTAATGCATGAGGTGTTTGATACGTATCAGGTCTGATACAGTCTAAGGCATCTGTGTCCTCAGAGAGGCCTGTGTTGGAAAAGGTTTTGGAAATGATCCCATGGACGCTTTTGATTTATGTGTACTGTCACCCAGATCAGCCTCACAGTGCCCAAAGGCAGTGACTCCCTCACAAGCAGGGTTGATGCTCCAAACTCCACCCCACTGTGCTGAAGACATCACTTGGGGTAGGAGTAGAAGACGTGGACTCCATCTGTGCTCCCCCAGCAGTGCTCAGGACACTGCTGCAGGCTGCACTATACCTGCCACAGATGTGCAGATATCACAGAGGTGCTGTGGCTGTCTCAGAGTTTGGACCCTTCTAAAGTAGAGCCCTCTGTTTTTATGGGGCAATTGCATGTGTTTGTGTTAGTACTCTTAGAAACTGAGGCATCAAAAAACTTTTGAAATTCTGGCCTTTTTGATCTTTAATGTCACATTCAGAGTTTTCTTCACATTACATATTCTTCACGGAGAACCAATGGACACTTTAAATTAATTTCCCCTGTAGGAAATCAAGTCAGGAATACTTTTTTTTTTTTTTTTCTGTTAAAGATGTAAAGAGGATAGGATTCAAAGAGGAGGGAGAGTTCAAGGGGAAAATGTTCTGAGCTTGGTGTGCCAGACTGGAGCTTTCAACTGCAGCCGTCTGTTGCTCACAGACACACGCACACATGCACATATCTCAGGCTTGATTTAGTTTGGCTCAGCCAGAAGATCCCAACATGTACTTGAGGAACCCTCCCCAAACAAAAACAAGCTCTTATCAAAGCAGAAAGCAGAACACTAGCCCGGGAAAAACTGTACAGCTATTAACAAGTTAGTTACAAGCAGCCTGAGCTAACAGCTAACAGGTGGCTGGCTTTGGCCCAGAGATGCTTGCTGATCTTGGGCAAGGAATAGTATGAGCTAGACCTCATCATCCTCCCATGTCTGGAGGCAGGAGGCTCACTGTGCCTGGTGGGTGATGGTGGGCAGGGCAGGCAGACTGCTGGTGCTCTGTGTGTGATGGCTGGAAGGTCGATGGACGGTGGAGGGCTGTGACTCCCAGCAGGGCTAACAGGAGCCATACTCAGAAACACAGAGGAGTGAAGTGATATAATTAATAGGTATGCTACTCTAAGTCTTCAAATATAATTATTATGGATGCCACTCTACGTCTTCAGTGGTATAATGTTAAAATAAAAAAGTAATGATAATAAAGATGAACAAATCTAGCCAAAGGCAAAATATAAACAATTTATACTATAGCTATTTCCAGTACAAGATTTTCTTCTACCTTTAGGCTCTGTTCCGCAGACACTTGACATAAGTATTTAATTTTGCATTGATATATAGTTCTGCTGAATTTGGTAAGGTGTTTAAAATGAGCAAGTAAGACACTGAGTACCCTAAGAATGCCTTGCTCCTATAAGAACACAAAATCATGGGCAGGTAATGCGCCTTTTCTGCTGATACAGCTGTGGTGGAATAAAGCATTTAGAATCAAAATGCCAATAGAGTAAATACACTCCTGAAAGCCAGACAAGCTCAGTCACAAAAGTAACTACTGCTGGCAGAAGTTTATCTAAGCTGCAGGGAAAATCTTAGATATTCTGGTGCCCATTGTTTTTTCCTTTTGCTTGAAGTTTTAAAGGCAGCAAGACGGGGTTGTTATCCATTTCTTCTCCTGCTCCCTTGCTATGGCCCTGACTATGATGTTTCAGTGCTGCTCCTCACAGCTCTGACCATACAGCAAAGCAGTCTGGGGTCTGAAATCTTGGCTTTGTGTATATGCAGATGATCCCTTCATCTCACTACACAAAGAAAACAGAAGAATGTGTAGACAATTTTAACTGTATAGCCTTACTGAAATGTGAGATAGTCACTCTCTGGATTCAACTTATCTTTATCACAGATTTTTAGGGTGGAAATTTTTGCATCTGATTCTGATCTATGTAGTCCATACTGTGAGTGAGCCTTGTAGTTTTCTGCTATGGAGCCACACCAAGACTCTTTACATTTAGAGTGCTATGAAACCCTCACGTAGCATCTTAACATAAGCTTGGTTTCCATGCTGATGGATTGCGTGCCACTTATCGCTTCAATAATGAAATGGTTTCTGCATCTTAGAAATTTCGTAACTGAACTCAGACATAGTCTTCAGACTGTGATATTGCCTCTTCTTCAGCTGCAATGTTCAGCATTTACATAGCACTGTCTTTTTTCCTGCCAGTGAACCCATTGGGAACAGCATGTGGGTAGCGTAGCCAAGACAGCACTCAGAGACTTTAAACACCATGGCTGAAGTCCAGGCCCTGTTGAAGAAATGGCAGCACTCCCACTGACTTCAGCAGAATCAGGATTTCATGGCTGTTGTGTGAAAAAGTTTTCCCAACACCCAGTATCTACAGATTTAATTTACGGTACAGCTTGAAAAAAGGCATAAAAATACTGGGATCCTGTGAGTCTTGGCTCAGAGAAGGTGCTTAAAAATAAATTTAATTGAAGACAAGATGAATCTCGCTTGTCTCTTCATTCAGGGTCAAAAGGCATGAATTTCATTCACTAAATTATCAACACTTAAAACTTTTTCTGCATGATTAGACTATTACTAAAAGTCAGGACAGCAGAGATCCTCCCACTGCATTGACCTGTGAACTTTGTTAAATCTTTTGACAGGGGTCATTGTCTATACCATGATAGTGAATGACTTTCCAAAATGGAGCCATTCTTTCAGTTGTAACATGAAGCTGGTGCTCTTTTCTTATGGCTTGAAAAAGTTAATTTACATTGATGACATTTCTTGTCAATTTATGTGCCATCTGAATTTGCTGATTAGTCACAAATGATGTGCTGCTTGCAGACTGCTGTTATTGCACCTTTACAAAAAACTTCAGATACTTCAAATACTTTCAGAATTAGAAATAACTCCTTTTCTTCTGCAAAATCTGTGTTAATCAGAAACTAATACTTAAAGAATGTGTTTACCAAATGAATTCTCTGCAAGGTCTGAGTAAGTAAGTGGCAAGTAAGTTGTAGGAAGAACCAGTTTATACTTTTCCTCAGTAGAGGTATTCCATATTTCTAACATGTCTTGCTATAGCTTACATCTGTTGTATACTTTCTTAATAGGCACAAATTTCTTCAGGATTCCCAAGTTATAGTCTCCAAGCCTTTTAGTCTGAGCTGGCAATTTGTAAGATGTCCTCATCCCCAAAGTCTTTCCCTACTTCCAGTTTCCTTTCTTCTGTGGTATATGTTTCTAATTTCCTGAAAGTGTCTTGCACCTCTGAGGGCAATCACACTTGAAATTGAACTTTGGGATTCAAAGGTCCTTCAGTAAATCTACCCAGTTACTGTCCTCCATATCAAGCTTCCTTAAAACCCTTTTTTCCAGTGGTGCATATAAGAGAAAACCTGGCACTGATTAGGTGACTGATATGCTGAGGCCATTTCTTCCACGATCTTTCATGATGGTCTCAGTGGTCTCTTTCATCTTTTGTGCCTCACTTTGCACACTGAAGATGCTCCTGTTCTTCAAATATAAATATATTTATTTATATTTAAATATATAAAACCTATGTACTTTTAGCACTCAGCCCTCTGATGATTTAAATGTCTTGTTCTTACAAGCTGAATCTTTAAGCCAAATTCTGCTTTTATATATATACATGACTGAAATGTGAGAAACTTTATAGCTTTCCCAAGGTGTGAAGGCTGTTCTAGAGTACTAGCAACTCTCCCCTCAAACAAAAGCATGGGTTACAGCCAACCATGCTTTTTGGATAATTTAGTGAATGTTCATGGTTACTTATCCAGGGATTTCTGGCAGATTTGTAATGATTTACTATGGTGTCTTTCTTTGACAGTTCAGCAGTATACAGGACTTACCAGTATTTTTTGGTAGATGGCCTAATTTAAATTATGAATGATTGCTATGTGTTATTGAAGACTCCTCTGTCTTATGTTGTTATTGCTGACACAAGTAATAATTGACAATTTTTCTGATTAATGACATCAGGGAAAAGAGGTTGTGGCTGGACTGTCAACAGTTTGTAGCAACATACATGGCAGAATATATAAAGTGACCCAGACTAAATCAGCTTGGGAGGCTGAGGGTTTTCTTCTGCCCTCCAAGTCTTCACAACTTCGTGGAAATGTTTCTCTGTAAGGACTGGGGAGGGAGAAATTTCTTCCCCCTGGTGCACAGGGAGGCCCCGCAAGACCCACAGCATTGCTGGATAACTCATATCCCTGATAAGGCTGCCATGGGACACAGCAGTTCAGCTGCACCCTGTGCTGACAATCTGTCTCTCCTGGATCTCTGACCTACAGGGTATGTGTTTTATGAAAATAGGAGTAGTTTTGGTGATAGGGTCAAGAAGTGTGTTTTTTTTCCTGAGGGAATAAGAACCTGGGGAGATAAAACTTCTGTTATAATAAGTTAAGTAAAGGGAAAATCTTCCCTCAGATACTCTGTAAAAGAGGTTCATGCTTGTGAAGCATTATATAGGTTTTAACATTAGTAAACCTATGAATTCTAAGTTAGTGGTCCTGTGCCTTGGCTGTATTCAGTAAATGCTAGTAAATTTAGGCATGCCCTGGGATGGGTGTCTGGGCTCCAAAATGCACATTTTGGTTAGTGAGTTGTAAAAATGGCCCATTCCACTCCTTGGGTACATGCTTTCAGTGCCAGTGCATTGGTACATAGGTATATATTTTTAATTAGGATGATTCCTGTGGCTTTCAGCCCTGGCTACAGGTAAACACTGAGGTGTAGGAGAGAGGTTCAGATTTCTCCTCAGCATTTCCTATATCCATTTGGGACTGCTGGGTTGCCCTGCTCATCCACCTCCAATCCTTTAGCTGTGATTCTAAGTGGCAGATAGGGATTTTTTCTTCCTGTAGGCACCTGTACTTTTCAGCTCTGCTTAAGCTGATATCTTGTCATAGAATGAATGAATACCTCAAAATTAAGGGTAATTTAAGAGTCCCTGCTGAGGCCAGCAGTGAGCCTGTAGGGCACAAGAACATGCACCAGTATCATCCACAAAGTGAAGGGAGCAGTCAGCTCACAATTACCTGGAGAACCAATGGGACTATGGCTGAAGTGTTTTGGTTCAAGGCCAGAAGTGGGCAAGTAAAAAACAAGAGGATCTTTGCTGAAAGTGATGGAAATTACACCTGTTAGAGAACACATGCTCCACCAATCTGTATTGAATAAAGCTTTCAAATCTTGATGGTTTTGGATGTGGTAAATAAACCTAATGCCAAAATCAAAACTGATGACATCCATACCTATCTGATGCTAGTTCCCCTTTCTTTTCAACTTCCTCTGTTGTTTTTTAAGTTCTTTTTTGGACTTTTGGACTCAAATAGAACTCCCAAATATGTTTCTCAGTTAAAATTCTCTCTTTTCTTTAGGAAAGTTCTGAGAACTAAACATTTTTACATGGTTTTAATGTAAATAGTTGTTCAGATTAACTTCATTCAAAATTGAACTCATCATTGTCCAAATTTTCATACGGATATCAGTAACATTTCTGTCAAAGGTGTTCTGAAAATTAGACAAATAGTCTTTCTCAGAATTTAATAAAGATGATGCTGGTCAGGAGTGAAAAGCTGATGGATAACTAGAATGAAGGAATAGATGTGGAAATTATTTTATTTAATCTATAAAAACAATCTCAGTAAACTACTTCAGTAAATATATGACAGGAAACAATTTCCATTTCGGAAACATAGAGGGAATTGAAATATTAAATAACAGATCCAGTAATAGGTACACTAAATTAATCTACTAATGGGATAACTGGATGCACAAAAAAAGATAAAAAAGGCAATTTTTGTGTGTTTTTGAGAGGCATTTTGAAGAACTAGAAAAGAAGTGGGAAGGCAAATGGAAGCTGATTGAGATGCAACATAAGTTTGCAAGAAGATGAGTTGTGAAAATTGATAGGCAAATTAATTTTTAGACAAGATTAGATCTATCTACTTAAAGTAATGCAATGATTATGGACAAAACTATGCAAATTGGAGGCAAACTGACCCTAAAGAAAAAAATATAAGAGAAAAACTCACAAACTTGTTAAAACAGCTGTTTACAGATAGCCTTATTTAGGCCATATTTTTCCTTAAATAATGGTCTTCAAATAGTCATTTATTTTAGTTTATTTAATTAAACTAATTTAATTAACTAAATGAAAATTGCTTGCAATCATAATTTTGGAGGTCTAACCAAAACTAAAGGAGAACAGAACAAATGGAATAAGAACTGTAGAAATAAAAATGAGATTAAATATAATAGTACAACTGAAATGTTTTCTTAAGGGCTTGTGAAATTGATTTATCTATCAGACAGACACTTATCAGCTGAAAATTGCAGACATGGAGAAAGGTTTACTTCCATTAGCTAATTAGAGAGTGACCTACCAACCAGCAACGGGATGGGCTAAGGAAGAGACCAATGTCATCTCAGGGAAGGTGTTTCTAGCAGAAACAAGGACATTCTACAATATTATTGCAAAGTTTTGTTTGAATACTTCATCTGTCTCACTGTGCAGTTACCTCTTCCTTCTTTTCCTTTGCATCTTGTTCAGAGAGGGGCCACCAAGGTGGGAGAGACCCCAGGCTTGTTTCTCGTGGTGCAACAAAGACTAGCAGAGGATGTGCTGGTTCTGAGCAAACACAGCCAAGGAGGGGCAGAGGAACAACTAAAGAAAAGCCTTGGCACACGAGGAAATGGATATAAAATGACTGTAAGCAAGTTCTGACTGGAAATAGGAGAGGGTTTCCAAGGCCTGGAGGGGTGTGTTGCAGGGTTGCTCTCCAGGAGAAGAACTGCAGCCAAGACTGATTCATTTCAGTGTAGAATTTCTTGCATCTATTATCTGCACTATGTAATTTCCTTTAGCAGCAGAGATGAATTTCATGGGGCAGGGTGCTTTTTTTAGTATTCCTTTTACACTAGAAGTATATGAGATGCTTCCATTAGAGTATTATTTTAGTCTAAAATTTACTTTAATTTTAATTATTTTAAATATTGCAATTTGAAAAAAGGGTCAAATTCTGATATTTGGAAAAAAGATAATGTTAGCACATATACATTTAGATTCCAATTCTAATTATCGTGCTCCAAACCAGGTGTTAGACCTCTTCAAAGAAGAGGTTGTTCAAATATTTTGAAGAAGGACAAATGCTCATTTTGCTGATACCTCTTTTCCCTTAGTCTCTTTCTTACAGATATCTGAACTGCTTTGGTTACTTTTTTTTTCTCAAAATTTTCAGGTTTCTTATGAAATCTGACATGGGAAATATTTGCTTTAGGCATTGAAACCTGTTCNATTTTTTTTCCCAGATCAATATATTCATTGGTTATGTCTGGACTGTGGCCAGGAATTTGTAAAAATGTTGGCAAAACATGGTGTTGAACAAACTTCAAAGTTCATGTGAGACCTCATAAGTGAGCAGAACATGTGAGAAAACTGCCATCAATTTCCCAGTGACTGAACTTTCAAAGTGAACTGGGGAAAATTAAATATAGAGACCATTCTTTCTTTGAAGTGTACAAATAAGGCAATTTTCACCTGAAAACATGCAGTTCTTAATGCTCTATTATTCATTATCTTCCTTTTCTAGAATTCATTTATGAAGCAGCAACAATAGCACATGTCTCCTGGACAAGCCTAACTATGGATACTGGAACACATGGGGCAGGCTGGCTGTCCAAAGGATGAAAAAGATGGGCAAATGGAGCAGAATTCTGACTGTATAATCTTTAAAGTTCAGATTCTGCATGGAAACTCTTTAGTAAATGTCCTAGAAGTAGACAGTGCTTTAAGACTTGTAAAGAGCTGAACTGTCTGATCAGCTCTGTTGTTAAAATGAGCTCTTTGACTTTGGAAATCCCAGAAATATTGCTTTCCCCTCTGCTTTAGATGTGGATACTCATTTGTGTGGACTGATTGTTTCCCTGGCACTGTGCTTATGTACTTCACTGGAGGACACAGAATATGATATTTCATCACAAAATGTTGTTACTGTAGATAATATGGCATTATTTTATATGTATTTTAAAGAGAATGGCATTAGGCATGTTTTAATTTCAATGTGTGCTTTTTGCCTTGTAGATAAGGAATAGATTTTTGAGCACAACCTCTCACAGACACACATGGCCAGATTCTTAAGTGACCTCATTACTAATAACGGTAATACAAAAATCAAGCTCTGAAGTGATATGTGAAGCCCATTTTGATGCTGGGCATTAAGCAAAATGTTTATCTTATGCTTGCTCAATATAGAAAAATAAATGGTAAATTTATTTTATTCTTGTATGTCTTTTAACAATAATAACTTTAAAGGGCTATTGTAATATATTTACTTCTTTGTGTTATGTATTTTTATTAAATTATTTTTAGAATTATTAGAATGATATTGAAATACATGAATTACTGTACAACATATAGGTAAATTGTTCATTTTTTGTAAGTCCAACAAAGCATCAGGTTGCTTAGTTGGAGTGTGGGAGATTCTCCCTAGATTTCAGAGATATCAAAGTATTTAAACAAAAGTTGTCCCCAAAGTCCTTTATAATTATCTGTGTATATGTGCTCTTAACTAATGAAACCAGATGAAGAATGAACTTATTTAATTAGATAAATAAATACAAAACCAACTCATACTTCATCCAACCTGCATAATAAAAAACCAACTTTTCTTATCTTGAATGTAATTAGGATTTTAATTAACTGTAACATGTAAGTTGTCTAGGAAATTATCAGAGGTCTGGCCTTTGCCATGATTCTGGTTCAAATGTCTTAATGGTTGCACCTTTTCTGCAGGTGGAATAGATGCTTTAGCAACAGAGCTGATGTGACAGTGGTAGGATGATTTTGCAGCATGAGGTGACTGGCAGCTGTGGAGGATTGGTTCAAATTCTGATCCACAGCTTTCCTGTATGACTTTGAATAAGTCATTTAATGGATTTTATGGTCCCCCCACATGTGCTGTAAGTCAGTAATACCTCCCATCACACTGGGTATGTCCATCACACCTACTAAAAAATGTATTCCTTATCAGGAAGGGAATAAAAGGCATCCTCATGTCTGGGGCCTCCAAATTAAATCCCAAAGCATGAGATTAAAGGAAGATTAACGTTTAAGGTATCAATAGGAAAAATTCTCATAAATTCAGGTGAGCAATTTTTACACAGACAAAACCTGCTGAAAATAATGGGCATGTCACTTAATTTTATAGCTCAGTTGTCTAAAGTTAAGCAGCTCAGGTGAGTAAGGATTTTTCATACAGATAACCATCTGCCTCCCAGTCCCTCAGTTACATCCTTACCATACTAATGATATAAAGACAACCCTTCCAGGACATGTGAATGCCTCCTGTCAAATGAATCTTAAACACCATAATGATGCCCCTTATCTGGAAATGAAAACTAATAATAAATAGCAGAGAGTATTTCAAGAATGCACGTTCCACATTGCAACTTCATTTCAGTGAAACTTTAGGAGAAATTTTTACCAACAGTAAAATACGGAAAAGCACCCAGACTAGATTTAGGCTTACCCATGCCAAAAATAACAATTTAAAAATTAATTAGAAAAAGCATTCAGCCTTATTCACTAGAAACAAAACAATTCTTAAGCCTGATTAGAAGATCAGTTGCTAACTTTTAGTAGAAATAACTCAAAGCAGCTATTTTATGAAAAGTTAATCAATTCCAAACTTTCATATGTGGTCTATCAAAGTATAAGCATGACCATCTTTATTCCAAAATGAAGTTTCTATTTCTCATTATTGTATCTGACAAGTTTTGGAAACACATCTCGTGCATTCTCTCACATTTAATGTAAAACAATCACTACCCTATTTCTCTGTCAGATTAATTTTTTCATTCCTAATAGCTCATGCACTTATGGGCTCTTCTGACAGCTATTTTTTTTTTCTCTAGAGCCTCTCTCTACTCTGACCGCTGACATTTATTAATCAATTGATCAATAAGTCATTTGAACCCCCCTTGGGAATGTTGAAATAGCCGTTGTCCCTCTCAGATTGCCGAACTAAATGATCGTGTTGTTGTTGTGTTGTAGTGGGGAGTGTTATGGAGCTCTCCTTACAATCGGGGTATGAAACCTAAAGCACACTGGAGAGCTATCAGCTGCTTTCCTACTGATGCAGAAAAGGTGACTTGTTCTAAAAACTACTCCTTCTTGCAAATAAGTACATCTGTATGAGCTTAATTTATGCAAGAGCTCAAGAGACCTCAGAGGGTGTGAAACTTGCATGTGGAGATGTAAGCACATGAAAAAATGCTTTTAAGACCGGCCCCAGAACGAAGCGATGTACTTATTCTATTTCTTCCAGTCCAACCTTTATGTTGTAAAAACCCAAAAATGGTCTGCTCAAGGAAAAACAGGCTGGGCTGTTTTTTACCTTGAAGTTTTGGTATGAGTTGCTATTGTGTATAAATTTATTTAGCTCCACTGCGGTTCTCGCTCATCCTGAAATGAATAATTTTGCCCTTATACTTTCTGAAGTACAATGCATATTCATTTTCCATTTAAGTAAAAATTCTACTTCCCATATAGAGAAAACATAGTTGCTATTTTCCTGCAAGAAGTGGTGGATGAGAGATAAGTTCATATTATAAAGATCACACACAGTCAAGGATATGTTTGTGGTAGAAGCTCCAACAGGGACATAGAAACTTTGGAGATTCCAGATTAGAAATGAAATTCAAGCATTATTTGGAATGGTGCTGTGCTACTCTTATGTTCTGAAATGTGGTGAAATTAATTTTTTTACTTTTTGCTCCTAAGAACAAGCTGTTAGATCTCCAAGCAGGCACAGAGCAGGAGAACAGCTCTGTCTGGTTTGCTTTGGAAGTCTGGTGTGGATTTTGTATGAATGGAGAAGAGGCACATTTGAGAGTCTCTGTTTTCTTCCTGGAGTACTTCAGAAATTCATGATATTGTGGCATTGTGCCACCAAGTGCCACTACTGACTTTGGCACTATCATAAAGAGCAGAACATGCTGAATATGGCAGCGTCTGGAATATCAACAGATTCAGAGAAGACTGATCTTGCACTCAGTGACAGCTTCCTGCTGCTTTTAAAGGGAATAGAGATGGAACTGCAGGAAATTTAAAGAAACATTTTCCCACCAACTTATGGATATAACTGGACCATGGATAGAAGGTGCTCAGGTGGATTAGAGGACTAGGAAGTGTGAATAGCCACTTGCACTTGGGTAGCTGATCCCCCATTAAGTCCCACCCATTTGTAAGTAACAAGTGATTGAGGAACTGTGTCCAGGGGCAGTACAACAGCAACTCCAAAACGAGGGGAAATGAACACTGAAAGAAAAGTAGGAGGAAGAAACCAGAAATCTGTCCTTAACGAGATTTCTCTGGAGTCTCCAAGTAGCAAATCTGACCCAGGTAACACCACAAAAAAAGTAACATAATATACTCCCTGTGAGTGGCAGATGTCTCTAGAAGCTGAGATATTAAATATTGAGAGAAATTTCTTCTCCCTCCATTAGTAAAATCTTAGACAGAAAGGTTGTATACCAGGAACAATAAACAACAGCATTTTCTACACAAAAGGGTAAAAAAAAGAGGAAAAGGAGGTGGAAGGTTTCTTAGCATCCAGAGGACTTGGATTTGAATTCTGCCTCCTGGGAACAGTGCAATAACTGCATTGGTATTTCAGTCAAATGTCAAATCCACCTCTACTGCCTGGTTTCCATCTGACTAAAAAAGAAAGAAAGAAAGAGAAAAAAGGGTGGGCAGAGTTTGTCTTAGTCATGCAAAAGCTTCAATTTTTGTTGTTATATCTGTATTCTTTAAACATAAAGTATGTGCTGGTGTGTGAGGGCTGAAACTCAGACTCTTGCTTTGCTTCCATTAATTTCTGTGTGCTAATTAAGAGTGTTCTGTGTTCCAACAAAGCACAGGCAGCTGAGATGTGTGGCAATGACCTCAGGAGAAGCTCAGCCTGAAGAAAAATATTTCTGGACTTGCAGAGCCTCTATTTAGACACATCTTGTAAAAAAGCTCCACAAATGAACCCTTAAGAATTCAGACTGCAAGGACACCTAGTGATCCTTCAGTTATGATAAGTACTACTTCCACTTGCAAAAAATAATCTTGGTCAGACGGACAGATAATAAAAATCATCAGGAAGCAATGTCTGGACCTCTTGCAGAAATCACATTTGTGTCCTCTGCTGACCTTTGCAAATACATGTGTGCAAATTGACTGTATGTATTCTTTAAAATCAATAGTACTAACTGACAATACAGAAATGTGAGACTAATGGATGAAGAATTAAAATGCCAAACCAAAGGGTTAAAACTCATATTAATATGGACAGCCAAGGCCAAGTCATACTGCAGAACTGAGGGGCAGTGGGTCACTTTGACAGCTTGTCCATACTTAATGGAAGTTTATTGACCCAACTGTGTGAAACCACAGTGAATATTGCATATCACTTTGTCACATGGAAAAGCCGCATTTATGGATTTCTGTGTCATCAGCAGGAGTGAAAAATCTTTTTTAATATCTTCTTTTTTATTTTTTCAGATCCACATGGTCTCTCCATAAATTTCTACTGCAAGCATATCAGTTTATTTTCTAGTCTTAGACATCTGGAGTTCTTCTCATTTTAAAGAGGCCCAGATCATGAGACCCTCTCCATAGGAATAAAATCAGCAAGGAGTTGAGTCAGTGCAATACAAAAGGTAGCTCCAAGCACTGTCCAGATAAACTTTCCATTGTCCTATTTCACATCACCAATATATTATTTGGCAGCATTTAGTGCTTGTGCACATACTAGTTTATAATTTTTTGTGCATTAGCGCCCTTGTGCTTGGTGATACATTAACACTAATGGTGGTTCATTTCTGCTGGTGAATTTTCACTGTGAATTGTGAACAGCAAGAGGTGACATACAGTGGTTTTATATAAATATCATAATCAGCTTCTATAGGTAGTACATGATGTCTGTAGTTTCATATATTGCATGAATGTAGCATAAGAAAAAAAACCTTTGGTATCAATAATTATGAAAAACCAGACAGGAATATTTTGACTCTCTGTACAATTTGAATCAAAATTAGTCTATTTTACACATTATTACAGAATAAGTCTGAAGTATAGGAACTTCTATTTTAACTCTACCAACTTATCTCCTGATTCACTGAAGACCTCTGATTTCTGATGTAGCTTTCTTTTAACATTTTCAGCTATTAGACCAGCCAAATTAAGAAAATTTCAATAGCTGTAAGTTCTTGTTAAATATCAAGAGAATGAGTGAAGATACTTAAATGTTGCATTTAAGTTATACAGCCCACAGATTTAATTTAAATTATTTTGAAATAACTATTTTGAGGAACTTATTAATTTTTGATATATTATAATTCCAAAAGACAATGAAATGCTTCCACTTTTCCCTGTTCGAAATTGGATTACATTCCTGAAAACAATGTTAAATGAAAATACTTATTTTTGGTAAAGGACTCTTCCATGGAACATTTTTGCCTCTCTTTATTTGCAAGTATTTATAAAATGTTCTAAATTCCCACATTTGGTCAGCAAAGGCTACACATGTGTGGGGGTGCATGGAACAGAAGCAGTTTTTAATTTAGGGGAATTAGCCTTAGTAGGACAAGGCTCTGCTCACTTCGACAGCTGCAAATACTGGCACACACTGAGGTAAACATGTTTAAATTACATAATTTCCAGACCACTGATTTTTTTGCAACTAACTCCAGGGCAGTTCCCTTGAAAGAAAAACTCAAGGACAGATTTGTGATGCAACATTATTGTATCCATTAAAAAATGCCAGAAACATTCTGCTCTGGCTCTGTATTAAACATATTGTCCTAATATGTGATTCATGCAAGTCTTTTGCTCCCTCCAACTGGACTGAATGGGAGCAGGCACTAATAGCTTGGACTAACAATAGATGCATTTTCTTTGAATTTCATATGTTTGTTTGTGGCTTTTTTTGTCTACCAGAAATTATCTGATCTTTTCTGGGTGGTTTATTTCTCTGTCATATTCTGGCCTGACACTGAGTATAAAACCATGAGTCAGGGCAGAAGCCATTAATCTGCTATATTAACAAGCTCACAAAGTGGCAAAGAAGTTAAAGATTTTTGTCGACTTAAACATAACATCAAATCCTGACATTTCTATGTTTTAAAAGCTGTGTTGATCTACACATGTGCTCTCCTTGCCTTCTTCCCAACTGTCTCCTCAAAACAGGTGAAGCAGCTGATGAACAAAGGAGGATTATCTCAGGGCCAGCTCCCAGCAATCTCAGTTTTCTTGGAAGGTGTCGTCCTGTTGGGTAGTCCTACAGAAACAAGTCATGTTGATTGAAGAGGAAGCAATATCCTAATTGAGTGAAGGTGTTGGGCTGGTGAGGTATTTGCAAGGAATGCTTCTCAGCTAATTGTTTAGAATAGTCAATGCAGAAGAAATGTTGGTGGTCGGTGAGGTGGAAAATAGGATAGGAAAGGACAAAAGGATTTTTAAATTCAAAATTTAGGCAGTACAGAAAGACACATTCTCAGGTTGATAGTTGGCATTATTATTTCCATTGTACCGTATGTTTCTTAGGAAAAAAAAAAAAAGAAATCTAGCACAGAAACCTCTTCCAACACCACTGTGACCCTTACCCCAGAAAGTGTTCATAGATGAAATGGGAATTGTGGATAAGTTTGTCTTTGATTACTTGTGATATCTTGAAGTTTAAGTGATAGCTCTGCATGGAAAAGGCATAAATTGATGTGGAAATGTCAGATTAAAAGGAGGAGAAACACATTAGGTTTCCTTAGGCGATTAAATCTACTTCCTAGTTCAAGTATGGAAACCCAAAAAATTTTGGAGTTTATTTCACCTGGAGAATTTTCAGACTATGGCATGGTAGTTTTACTCTCCTTCCACAATATCAGTTTGCCATGGAATACCACCTACTCTCTCTCTTGTAAAGGCATGAATCAGTTGCAGTCTCCTGATTGCAAAGAGGAGTAACTCAGAGGCTGGTGTTGGTGCTAGGCTTACCACTACACATCCAGAAATGAGAAGAGATGTGGACTTCTCCCTCCTGTGCTTGGTCACTAAAAAATCTTCTCAGGAAAGAGACGTTTTAGGAAGCAGCAAGGCAGGAGTATTTTTGGAGCAAGAACAAGAATCCAGGGTTCTGCTTGTCCTCCATAACTTCATTGTTGTGAGTGGAGTCAGCATTAGCTCAAGCTGATATAAGGTTAAGAGGTTTTTATAGGGCAATTAATTCTCTAAAATGTGGAGAGGGCATTCTTTTGTGACTCACCAGTGCTTCTTTTAGTGCTTGGCTGCAGCAGAAGTACCCATGAGATAACAAAAAAGAATTGAAAGAATTGCACCTCTTGCCCTCTAAGAAATTCTCCTAATCTGCCACCAGATCATATTTGCTTAAGAGGGTAAGTACCACAATGAATTTACACTGAGTAACACAACATTATCAGACTCCTTTGAGCAAAGAACCTTTACTATCACACTTCTGGTGTTTCACCAAATATTATTTTATTTAAAGAAAGATTTAGCAAAAAAAATCATGATGCACTTCTCAGGGACAAGAAGAAATGGAGAATAATGGAAAAATGTTAGAGTCCTGAATGAAATGAAACACTAATTCCAGTACTTGTCTTTTTTTCTATCATCTCTGTTACTGCTGAAGATGAAAACACCAATGGCGATAGTTAGACAAAAACTGCCCTTGTGGAGGCTTATGTTGTCTAATGTTTTTTGCCAAGAGGACATTTCCAGGCCCATTTTCAGATTGTAGAGCCTGTCAAAACAGTCTGAATAATTCCCCAAAGTCTCATCATTTCCCTGCAAGTGTCATGACAGCTTTGATAGATGCCTTCATTTCCATATAATAGTCAAGAAGGCAAGAACACTTTTTATTTCTTCTCAATAAGAATAAGATTTTCAAAAGTCTTTGGTGTTCTGAAACTGCTCCAATTAAATTCAATATGTTTTCTGACTAGCTTAAAAGGGAGAAAGAAGTTAGGGCCATGTAGAGCACTTCAGAAAATCCTACACTTCTTTGTCATGTATTATTCAATCCCTTTATGTGCTTATGCAAGCTCAAAGGGTGCAATACAAAATGCTCATATCCGCACCCTTGTCAAAGAGCACTTAACAGCTAACAACCCTCTGCCAAAAAAATCTGGACTGTGGTTTAATTTAAGAACCATTCAATTTTGTCATATTTCCTTATGGTAATTTTTAACAAAAGTGAATCACTACTGACAAACACCCTTTTAACAATGGTATATTAATTGAATTAAGATGGAGAATAAAGGAGGCATTACAGGCAGTTAAGTGTGAGAAAGCATGTTCTACACTGAATAATTAATTTTCATTCCAAGATAAAAATCTTGCCCATTGATTTACAACCCCTTCTGGCTATAAAGCCTTTTGGTGGAAACCTGATTCTTAATTATTGTCACAGGAATGCTAAGCTTGTCAAAAAGCTATTTCCATCATGATGATCAGCCTTAACTGCTTGGAGCGATTTTTGTGCCATACTTAACAGCTGCTTCATCATTTGTTATCTTTTCAATTAAGCACTCTATTCCTGCACAGCTCATAATCTCCACAGAAGAAAGAACACATGTAAACACACGTGTTTACACACAAGTGCATGCTCTCCCCGGCACAAACCCTCAACAACAGCCTGTCTCTGCTTTTCTTTATTAAGCAAAGAGTTCAAACATTTCTATGAAATGCTCGTGGGATATTTGGACGGTGGAATGTACAAATACTCTGAAAATAACACAGAAGGCTTCAAAGCATCACACCAGCATTTTCAGTTTATGTAGTTGTAAAAAAATATAGCTCCACTTTATTCTTTTGTCTGCTAAATTTACTCCTTTCAGTGACAGAACTGAAAATAGACTGATTCCTCCATTAAAAAAAGTAAGCAGAAACATGTCTTACCCTAAAAACACCATAGTCATGCATTTATTTTACTGAAACTAGATGTTAATAAATTAATGTCCCTTCCTTGATATCGATTTTATATTGCTCACATAGCTATTTTATTTGGAAATGCTATAAAATTGAATTAAAATAGAGGTCATTGGATGAGTTTAGCAGAAAGTAGAGGGAGGGATGTCAGGTGTTTCTTCCTCCTGCAAAATGAGAAGGGAAAGCAAATGAGGAAACTGGTCGTCCTCATCCAATGACCCTAATTGCCAGTATGACAGTATCTCCTGTAAGTATTTTAGTTCTGCACACGGAAATGCACACAAGAAAATTTGCTGGTTCATTGGTTTACGATGTAAATCAATTCAAACTTAATTTGAGATACTTCATTTGGCTCCTTGTTTGAACCAGTGATCTGTGGCAAATCTTGTTTGTGCAAAAGCAGAAACAGAAGTTAATAGATATAGAGTGCCAAATTATGTTGCCAGACCAACCACTTGAACTAAGTTTTTACCTGCAGGTTTGACTAGTAAACAAGAATGTTTGTAGAAAGTTATCTTGACATGGTATGTAAATATTATTTGTTGTCAAGTGAAAACATGAATGTGTCTTTGTAAATTTGCTAAAGTATGAGTTGAGTGCATTTGTGAAATAACTGCTATCCAATTGCAATTTGGAAGCTTTTCAGGTGATATTTATTTATTAACAGCAGAAAATGGCATTTTATGATAAGATAATATAAACAACGGTTCTTCATAAGAAATCTGATCTATCAATGAAGCACATGCTTGGCTCTATTGCTGCAACTATTCAGTTATGTGTTGGTTTGGAATTTAAATGTTTTTTATGAAGGATTTTATGTTGCACACATACCTTTTAAGGTTGAAATACAGTCATCATGTTTATTTGGACAGGGGAAGAGGGAATGGAACAGGAAAACTCAAGTGTTTTTGCGTATATTATGTATCTGAAGCTCTTTCCTTACTATTACAATGATGATAGACTAACCATAAAAACATTTGTATTGTATTTTTAAGTTTTTAGAGCTCCAGATGGAAAAATGATTCTTTTGAGCTAGGCAGTTTAAAAACACAGAGCTTCACCAAAATCTGAACTCTACTTCTATCCATGTAGGCACCCTTGTTAATTTTCACTTTAACATCATCAGCCTGTACACAGAAAGAAACATATTTTCTCCAGCCCTTCTGATGATTCACTGTACAGGGATACCAGCTGTGCCTAAAACTCTGAGTTTCTCCACTACAAATTCTAACTAGACATATCTAAAGAATTTTCCTTCAGCTTAGTTAACCTAAATAATTATTCAGGAGCCACTCTGACTCTGGGACAAGCAAACCAGGTTCCTCTCCCAGATTCTGTCTGGGCATGTTGCCTGTTCTGCCCTGCCAGCTTGCTGCTCCTCAGACATGCTCTTCCACTTGCTAAATAGAAGAGCTTTCCTCATTATTTAGGATAACTGACAAGCAGACTGTGCTCTTGGTACTCTGGTCAGAAGAAACTTTTTCCAATGTGACTCCTCTTTCAATGATTTTATATTAATCTCCAGCTCTGAAACTGTTGCTATGCTCACCTGTAGTCCTGACCTCAAATTTCAATCTGTTTTTGATTCTTTCAGGATTGGTTCCAAAATGCACCCTTCTTTAAAGAGTTTAGTATTATTATCCTGCAAAAGATAGCAGGTTGCATGTAAGTTATTTACAGAAATGGGGCATGGGGATAAAAACATTCTTACTGATTTTTTTAAAGATGAGTCTATTCATATTTGGGCCACAGAGGACTCAATCATATAAAGTATTTGTATGTGTGACATGAGCCGCTGTAAGCAATTAAAAGAAAAAAAGGAAAAGAAAAGGCTTTGTTTAGAGGGCTCATCTGACTTAAAGTGTTTCTGTCATCCTTTAAAATGCTGAACCCGAGGCTCATGTGCTGAGTCCAGCTGAGAGTCTGGCCTTTCATTTGGCATCTGTGGGATCTGTAGGAAGGGCAGTGAGTGAGAGTCTCCAGCCCCTGAGTGCCTCTGGTCAGACTCTGCTGTCAGTTACCCCACATGTAACATACTGAAATACACGGATTTACTTGCTAGCCCCAGAGAAGGACAGAGGCATTCATTTGTTACTGCACACAGGCAAAATGCACAGCCCATACTCTTAGATACATGTGTAACCACATGGATGTATTCTCTGCTTTTCTCCACAATTCACAGAAAAGTATTTTTCACTTAATATGAAAGTAAAATATAGAATAAAATTCTAGAACATAAAAAATTTCTACCCAATGACATAAAAAAAAGCTCAAAATAAATTCTTTCTTGAACAATGTCTCCCTCCATTTTATTTCACAATCTCTGAAAAATGAGATTAAGAGGACAAAAAAGTATTTAAAAAAGGAATTCGAACATGAAGTCCTGCAGTGTCAGAACAACAGATGTGCTAAAACAATCCATATCTGTGGAATGATCATGTAAAGTGATTTACCTTGTCTTGAGATACTTGACATGGAAATATGGATTAAAGATATTGCCTAGTACATTACTTTCTGTCAACATATATGCACATGTGCACTTGGGGCCATTTGTATAGGCAGAGATAAAGAGAAAGGGTGAGTAGGTGTGACCGGTCTTTATTAGGATTCATAATAAGATACTAAAAAAAAGGTCAGAAGGATGGGGCTCTTCAGAAAATCTCTCTCAGATTCATCCCAAATAGGAAAAAGGTAGCAATAAAGGATTTCAACTGTGTAGATGCCTGCCAGGAGAATAATGTGTCAGGATGCACTGAACATCTGCCAGGTTCTTGGAAAGCATTTTGTCAATATTTTGATAAGGCAACCAGAGACATGTGAGGAACAGAGAAAAGGCTAATGAGAAGGGAGAAACTTTGAAATGACAAAGATAGCAAGTTGTAGTAAAGGAACATGACAGCAAAAACCAGAAAACTGGTTTCAGGAGGGAAATGTCAGTGTCACAGAGAATTGGAAGGTTGGCTTAAAGGAAAAAAACATAATCAAAATCTCTTGAACATTTTTGAGTAGACAAATGAAAATCATCTTCTAGCAGAGGAAAAGCAGTGGGAAGATGAGTGCATTAACACGTTGCTTATGAGATAAAAGTTGTAGGCATTTTGGAGAGATGTCCTTAAGGAAAACATCTCAGCTGTGGAGGGAGTAAGAAAACTGAAACAATTTCTGAGACTTTTAAAGATAGAATACAGTGTTCTTTGTCTAGACTCTAATCCTGGAAAATAAATAATTGAAATAAAATCTTAGATTATATAATAGGAAAATTTTTGGCTGAAGGTTATGGCTTTTCCTTATAGAGCTTCTTCTCTTGACTGACCCAAGCTGACATTGCCCTTGACATCAAAGACTATTACATACTGCATCACTTTCAGATTTGTCCCCAGGCCACCTTCTTTATCTGATTTTCTCTAATATAAACACACAATCACTTAGTTCTGCCCCAGAATGTGTTCCTTTTCTGCTTAAAGCAGAAAAGTCCCAGCTGGAAAGGTATTTTATAAATATAGCTAACCCTGTCAATAGTCACCCTGCTGTGTCACCTCCATGAAGGCAGCCTGGTTTGGAAAGGGCTAGAATTACCATGGGAAAACACAAGACTGAGACCTGCCACACCCAAGCAGTTTTGTCACTGGGTGGCATGACCAGACACCACCACCTAGTCATTCCTTTCTTTCTGCTGGAAATATGAGGCAGCATTTTTCTAAAGGTTACCAAACTGAACATTAAAGTATGCATGTTTTTTCCTTGAGGACAGAATGAGGAGGCAGCTGAAGCATCCATAAAAAGCTTGATTCCCTGTCTAATATGCTCCTGGAAGGTGCTTGTATACTACAGCAAAGAAAAAAGCAGAATTGCTGTTTCTTAGGACTGTATCACATCCTTACTTATTAATATTTTGACTTTATCAGAGCTCAGTTTGTTTCCTATTTTTTCCCTCAGAATCTGTTGTCTCTCCTTTTCTGTTCTAATTTATAAGATCTTCATGTAGCTGAGCTGTTTCTTTAGAGAACCTTTGCTTGATGTAATGTAACCTGAGAGCTCAACCACCATGTACAGCAGTAAGGAATTTTTTACAGCAAAGGTGCCAAGCCATTGCTTCTTTTGGATTTTTCTCTTTCTTTTCTTTATTTAATTGCAGGGTGAAGGACCATACTTTCAGAAATGGATGTAAAAGACTCCCCATTGTACATGGCTTGATTATGTGTCTTTCTCTGCACTAGAGAGTGTGTCATCTGCTAATACAAAGAGTGATTTTGCCTCAGTAAAAGGAATGTAATTTCTGGGGTCTCAATTTACTGCTGTCTTTTGGCTCCCATCCAGGGAAGCATTAAGGGATATGCTTAATTGTAATCATGTGAACAAATGAGTCGTCCTATTGATTTGCTTATGGTTTGGGTTGTGCCTAAGAGCTGTGTTTGGACAGTGCTTCAATTCTACTTTTAAAAGGGACAGCTTCTCCTTTCTACCTGTTATTAGACACCACAGAGAAAATCCTCAGAATGAAGCAAAGATTTGCTGTCCAGGTCAGCCCTGGAGAGAGTTGATGGGTGCTGAGTTGGTCTGGCAGGAAGAACTACAGAGACAGAAAAGAGAAAATGATGAAAAAAATGCAGTGAAGAGAAACAAGAAGTTAGGGAGGTCAGTGAGGAGGGAGATGGAGTCATGGACCGTCACCTACTGCCTGACCCTGCACAAATACTCCTTCAGGTCTCGTTGCAGGGGAATTACATGGCAGTGATCATATATGGCCTGGAAGCTCCTATGAGCAAGAGCAATAGAAAGGCTTCGGCATCCTTTGGAAATGATCAACTGTTTTTAATGCTCACCTTATCTGCAAGCTGCCATGAGGCTGCCTTAAGTACTAGATGTTGGAAGAATTACTTGTTTTCATTATGACATTAAAAAAAACCTGATAATTTGGGAAGGCTGGAACAAAAGGCCTACAACAAGTATGATTTCACAATTTGAATATATTTGACCATATTTGAACATATTTTGAGGTCCAGAAGGGGTTCTTCTATGCCAGAAGGAGGCAAACCAAGCTCTAAAGAGGCAGTGATGAGCCATCCATGCCATAAGGTCCCATGGAATTCTGCTCAGCTGCAAGGGATACCAGCCATTGAGAGGCTAAATCCAGAGCATCCAAACCAACAGTGAACACTCAAAACTACTGTGTTCTAATTTGGATTGTCCCTCACAAAGCTGCATTAGCTAAGGGTTGGGTGTACCATGTTATTATGAACTACACAGAATAAGCTATTTGGCTTGATTGCATTGAGCCTTTAGATAAGTGAAGCTGTGTGTAAAGCTGATAATCAAGATGCTAGGCATGTTAAAATGGAATAAATAGAGAATTAGAACCAAAGCAAGTAGTTTTCACATGTAAACCTCACAGGAGATTTTCTCTCCATGTCTCACTTCCGCTTCGTTTTACAACTCAAACCCAGTTACTCCAACTTTTCAAAAGACAATGATATGTTACAACCTCCCAAGGCTTTTCCTCTGCTCCAAAACAAATTATGTGGGGAATCTTAATCACTACTGGGTATTTAATAGTAGTATTTAGTAGCATTCAACACTAGTCCCAGGGAAGACAGTGAAAATGCTGATGTAAAATGTGGTCAGTTAATGAATAAAGGAAAGAAGCATATTCAAACTCAGTCTACACTTTTGTGGAAATAGCTCCTGCGAGATGTACCATTTGGTCACATTTATATATGTGGGATCAACATCTATTAAAATGTATACAATTTAATTTTTAAAAGTATTTGCCGGATTGATTAAAGAACAATACGCTACAGAAATTATGAACTACGAACTAAATATTCTGTGAAATGACAGGTAATCAAAAAAAAGTCAATTGAAAAGGAGAAACAAGATAACCAAGTCTCTAAAGTTGGAAGAAACTTTGACTTGGTCAAAGCTGGACATTTTTTCAGGGTAAATACAGATATAGAATGATTGTTGAAAAGTTCTGTGGGTCATGAAAGGATTGAAAAAAATGGAAAAAACCTAATTAGGGCAGAAAAAGGTAGCCTGGTAATTTGTCCTGCACTATTTGGCAAAATGTTTCATACAAAAAAATCTTCAAATAAAGTGAACAGAATTGTAATGCAAAAGACAGAACAAGAGATTTTGTCCTAGAAATGTACAACTATTGAGATTAGAGGAAAAAGTTAGTCTGAATCAAGAGGTAAGATCCAAAACTTGTGAGTTGTTTGATTACAGTGTGACTATTTCTAGTGAAATATCACATCTTGCTCTAGGATCTTTACTTTAAAGAAGATACTGAAAATTTTGGGTATAATTCTTTTTTAAAAAATGAACATAAAAATTATTCTAGGGATGAAAAGATTATGTTACAATGAAAACCTTACAAGGTATTGTCAAAATTAAAATTTAGGAATGAACTGTCTGCAATTTTCAAGAAATGACATGAATTGATATTGTTGTTTGCTAAGAGATTTTCTTATTTGGTAACAAAATCAGAATTAGAGAAATCTGAAGAAATAAGGAATTCTTTTTAACACCAAAGGAAAACAAATCATGTTGTAAACTGATCATGGAAAGTAATGACTGTAACAAAAAGATGGAATCCACAGCTCTGGGTATTTGAGTGGAGATCTCTGAAAATACTCTGTTCTTCATTCAAATGCAAATAATTGGGTAACTAACTGCAAATAAGGTAATTAAATGCAAAATAATTGCAGTGAATCAAATGGTTTATTGGTCACACTTGGTCCAAAATATATCCTTTTATTGGCTTTGACCTCTGCTCTCAGTCCTAGTGCACTGGTGCTGTTTTACTTGAATGTGACCATGGACGTGCACTTAAATTCAAAAACGTTATACCTGTACAAGGTAACTTAGAAAAATACTATTTTCCATTTTTAGTGAAATTGAAACCACTTTGGGAACGTTTGTGAAATCTCCTATTTCAGTGTTTATTCCTAACATCAACTTTGCGACTCTTCTATTAGTTCATATCAATAATGTTATTGATATTTATTCTTTTTCATTTATAGTTGGGCATTTCAGGCTTTGCACCCAGATTCTTTTGGGTAATATTGCTTTAAGAAGAAATACTTTCTCTAGCAGTGACTTCCTTTCAACAGTATAATCTCTTAAGAGACAGACCCCTTTTAAATTAGAGCATCTGATTTGCAGGGTGAAGTTTCTGTTGTCTGTAGAAGATACTGCAAGTAATCAGTACCTCTATAACTGGCCTGGAGATACAGCTAATACAATAATTCGCCTTTCTTTGGGCTTTTAAATGATATCTTAATGCTAGCACAGGCACCACAAACACAACCTCTGGGCTTGTGTATGCTAGTGGAGTTTTAAAAAACAGATGTTTTTCTTTCTGAAGAGCTATCGAAGTCTGTTTGCCCAGCTGAAGGTTTTGCTTCTTTTATCAGAAGGATAAATCTTATGTCAGTGTAATGGACTGTGTCAAATATGGTCTGGCACACACTAAGTAAGGAATAATACTTCCCAGGGCTTGCCTCCAGCACCTGAGAAATAGGATATATTATAGGAAGCATACCCTGAAGTATAGGACTTTAATCACAGACAAAAAAATAATTTTTCTGGATGAAAATGAAGGTGAATGAAATGGCTCTGTGTTTTTAAAATCCGATTTTGGGATAAATGAAAACATCTTTCACCCTTTTCATGACAGTGGTGTATTTGGTTAAAACTCAGCTTAACTTCACTTAAATCAGTAAGACTACTGGTTTTCATCAATGATAACCTTGATTGTCTTTTTCTTTGGTTGAATTTGTTTTCACATAGGAAAGGAGACAAACTGGCAACAGAAACTGGGTTAAGAGGCTCATGAGACATTGGAACAGGTTGTCCAGAGAAGAAGCTGTGGATAATGCAAGCCTGGAAGTCTTCAAGGTCAGTTTGGGTGGGGCTCTGAGTAACCTGGTCTAGTGGAAGGTGTCCCTACCCATGGCATGGGGGTTGGAACTAGATTATCTTTAAGATTCCTTCCAACTCCCAAAATTCTAGGATTCTATGAAACGGGTACTTATCAACAGAAGTACTCACTTAGTATTTTTCATTTCTATGCTGTTTACCATTTTAAATCAAAATAAAAAAGTGGAATTCAACAGTTAGGGGCTGGGAATATATACTTAGGGTATAAATCTTTACTGTATTTTAAGACTTAGATGGACACTGAAGGCTTATGAGATTTGGCCACTTACTCATCCAGGCTTCACTACAAATCTTCACTACAGAATAAAAGTGTTAAATAACTTTATGCTTAATTTGGAAACCATAAGCTGGTTAAAATCACAACTCATCTCCACCTGCAGAATACAGGTGAAGGAATACCAGTTTAAAGTTTCAATACTACATGTTGACAAAGAACCTTTTTTTCTGATACTTTCAACTACTGATTTTGATTGTTACCTTCCTCATAAAATATAAACATCTTTTATTTCCTATTGTGCTTAGAAATGAAAAAAGGCTTTTCTTCCTGTATAAATTCCTGTTTCGTAGCTGGTAGCCATTTAAGTTAAATCAGCCAATATCTACTGTACTTTGATTGGTGTTAATTTACATGGGGGAGTTTAGCTGGTTACAGCTCTTAGTACAAATGAGCATCATGCTACATGTGCTTTCCTTGGAGATGCCTTTGAGGAGGCAAGGAATGGCAGGTTTGGGCATGAAGTAGGATTTTCTCTCAGAGATACTGGTTTGTTTACTATGAAATCTTTTAAACTGCTAAATACTAAGTGCCCACAGCCACTGAGGCACAAGCAACCCAATTTTTCTTCCTGTTGATATGATCATACCTGTTCCTATGAACCTGAAGTTCTCCACAACTGGTGGTCATGGCCCTCACTGAGATAGTGTAGGTATAGTGTCCACTATAGTGGAGAAAAGTTTTTTCCTCTGTGTGCAGCAGAAAAGGATGTGGCCACCCAGAGGAAGTACCACAAAATCATTCAGGATTCCAGTTCTCAGGGTGCAGGGGGTGTCAGAGCCTGGAGCTGCTCTCAGGTGGCATCAGAGGGAACAGCTCTGTGGGGTGTGATCAGGTCAGTGATCTGCTCAGCCTGGTGGTGAAGCTGAGAGATGAAGGAGAAAGACTAAGAAGTATTAGGGACTCTCACCAGCAGGACCTTAGAAATGCAGGGGAGTGGAAAGGAGTTCTGTTTGGGGTGGCAGAAGAATCCACTCGCAACCCACCCCACCTCTCCAGGTGCCCTTATACACTAGGCATAAGGCCCTGGAATCCAAGGCCAAAGAAAATGAGGATAAGGGAAATCAGAATGTGGATGGAGGTTCTTTTGGGATGGGGGTGCTGCCTAGGCCAGGGCAGTCTATCCACTGCATCATGATCCCCTCAACTAAAAGAAACATCCATATTAGGAGCACAGCCAGCACAGGAAGAGTCAGTATTTGAGATAATAGGACCCTTTCCATCTAAGTTTTTCCTCGGATGGTGTTATAGACTTTCCACACCAATTTAAAAAAATGCTCCCCCAAATGACATCATAAAGAATTCAAAATGAGCTGGATGTATCATTTGCATTCAGGAAAATCTTTAGTGAAAATCGCCTACAGCTTTCTCTCTCTTTGAGCAGCACACTGACATGATCCAAAAGGAGTGTCTTAATTATGGTAATTACAGGATTTAAAATTCATTAAATAAAATATTGAGGCTATTCAAACTCAGATTTTTGAAGGATTATAGTGTTTGACAACACTATGAAAGGTTTAAGTGCGTAGTTTAACTGCCAGAATTGGTTTGTGTTTAGCCCTTATTACTCAGCATGAAAAACATGTTTTAAGTGGAATCTGCAGCCCACTTTCAACTGTCAGTCTAAATATGTCTATTCACAAGCTGCGAAATTAGCACAGTGCATGATGCTCTGGTGACACCCATCAAGCAAGAACAACTCATCATTTCACTCCATCTCACATCCAAGTCATGAACTTCTACACTTTGTCAAGAAAAAAAAAATCCCCTGTTCTAAAAGGTTGGCAGGGGCTTAAAATGGCTAAAGTAAGTCAAAGTAAAAGATAATTCCTGGCTTTCAGACTCTGCCTTTGTGGGCATTGATTGTGTTATGGTGGAGTAGGGCTGGTATGAGGCAGGTACAACTTTTTCTCTCCTATACCCTCATAGCCTCTAGCCAGTACAATGGCATTGAATTTGCACAGTTCTGGTTTTGGCAAAATTGGGGAAAAGACAGAGAAGCAAAAATCCCTCTGTGGTGAAGTAATTTCCCAGAACAGTCTGTTGTTCATGGAGGAAAAATTCCTCTGAAGTGGGTCATACGCACCCAGAGGGTCAGCCCAGTACTGAGGGTTAGTTTGTCCTTAATGTCACAGGTGTCCGTGTCAATGCTCTGTTTTCCTCACTCTGCTGTACAGCAAAGCAGCTCTGGTCATGCCTTGTACAAACTGCATGATTCTGCCTTTAATGTTTCAGCATCTTCCCTCCACTCAGTGCTGCTCTTTCATGCCTCGGCTCTGACTCACTGTAAAATAGCCATGGTCACTTTACAAAGGGAAAGTGTGACTCTGTTGGCACTGGTACTCCATGCCTAAGGAACTTTTCAATTATTCCAGTTGCTCTGTGCCACATTTCAATGAAGTGTGCCCATATACATCTGAAAACAGTGACTAAGTCCATTGATGTAAATGAAACCACACTGGTATAAAACCAGTGCACGTAAGACCAGGATCAGGATCCTAACTGCCAAAAATAGAACATTAGAATTACATTTATAATAGATAGCTTTATGGTGTAGGAGGTTCTATTTGTATAGAGTAGTTATCTGTTACAATAGCCACATAAGGAGCGAAGCTAGATTTGATTTATGGTCGCTAAATTTTAGATCAGCCTATCTTTGCCAAGCAGAGCTCAAGAAGAAAATTTTTTGTAACTACCTTCAGGTTACTTTGCAACAGAGCTAAGACAGCTCAGATTCAGAAGCATGTCTTAAAATGTCTTGTGTCCACCCATCAAAATATCTTCATTTAAGGCTTGAGTCTTACAGCTTTGGTCCTGGCCCTCCAGGAGCCCTAGACCTAAGCTCAGGACTGCAGTGTTTTGTAAGCTGCATGACTATAAAAAGTATCAGGTTTGAAGTCTGCAGCAACACTGCTGCTGGTGACAGCGTCCCCATGAAAGCCACTCCTGGGAACAAAACATTTGTAAGCAGTGTATGGCACCAGTTGCACGGGTGTGGCACAGAGGTGTGCATACAAACTGTGCATGCACGGAAAATGCAAGTTCTCACAAGAACAGTGTAGCATGTTGACAGAGTCAAAGCAGGGCATTGGTGAGAAAATAAGGAAGGGAAGGCATTCTTGAATGTTTTTACAGATTTTTAGCTAAGTATACTCTCAAACTTATTGAACAATAACTGATTTCTTCTAGAAAAATCCAAGAGAATGATGAATTTCAATAGGGATATGCAGAAACAGTGCTTCAAAGTGAAAGCTGCATTACCATTTTTGTAAGTCGATGAGCTTTCCTTAAATCATCTGTTAGGAAAGAAGTTGCTCATTGGGCTATTATCTCAGCAATTTTCCAAAAGTGAGTCCACATAGGAAAGAAAACAGAGGTTCTGTCTATTGTGGTCTCTGCCTACAGTGTTCCCACAGGTGACATGAGACCATGAGCTCACGTTTGGAGCACTATGAGGCTTGGTCCATCTGTGTCCATTCACTCTGATGGTGGCATTTGTGTTCCCTTCCCTGCCCCTGAGTGTTGTTGTGTAGCAGACTTACTCCCACCCTGATCCAGGGGCTAGCCAGCATGAAGGTGACATGAGGGATCAGGGAGTGTGACAGTGGTGTGAGCTCAGCCTTGGAGATGCCACAAGAACCAGCAGGCATAGAAGAACTGGGAAATAATTTTCTCCAACCAGGAGAGGGCAGAAACTTCATTGTGCAGTAGTACGAAACCATATATGCACCTCCATAGGCAAAAGTCATCCCTGATTTCCTGAAAACGTTAATATTTACTGCATGTGTAAGAAATGGAGGACCCTTTTTCTGGTAATCCTCATGGTCAATGGAACACTTTCCTGAAAGACTGGAACCAGAGATTCGTTCTCTGCTCTTCATTTTCACATTTATTCTGTGCCAGGTACCTTTTATAATCCATCTGCTTCTCACCAGATCAGTAATTTTGTTTTCTTTTCTGGCAGACAGGTCCTCAGAAGTCTTGCCAAAAATATCCTAAGTCCAAAGTTATTTTTAAAAGGTGCGAAAGTCAAGAAAAATCCACGTGAATCCAAAGTAAGTAGTTTGTATTCCTTTCTACTTTCAAATTCTTTAAGAACTAATAGTAGGGTAAAAATATTGAAAGCTAATGAGATTTCAGAGCAGACATTTTCCACTTGAAAAGAAGTGGAGGAAAGAAACTTTGAAATTGCCTCATTTCAGGAAAGATCTGAAGACCAAGCTTCATTCCAAAATATCAAGGACAGTCCTTCACTGTACTGGCATCTTAAGGAGAACAGAGTGTATGAGCTTTTATAACTGGTTTTAAAACACTCGTTTTGGTTTAAAGTTGCCATGCTGAACTCAAACCCAGCTGAATTGCTGCTAATGGGTGAACTGACAGTCTCTTCAGTTTGCAGTAGACAGATGTCAACACTGCAGCTGGAACTAATCATAAGTTGTCATCATGAATGGAAGTAACTGAAACTTTTCTTGAATGCAGATAGCTAGGACTGAACGGACATGAACACTAATTCATCCTCTCACACATAATATCTCATTGCTTCAAGCAAAGGACAGAGAGGGCAGAAGTTCCATTTCACAGGACATTGGGCAATTTTGACATTTGTCTTCATGTGGATTACAAACAGAACTTGAAAATGTCAACATTTTTGGTCTAAACAAAATAATTCATTTACTCTCAATTGAAATGCTTTATTTTGACAAATACTAAACATTCAGATTATTCACTCCTTCTCAGTTATGCAGGAAAAGCATTGGGATGTGGTATCATTCATATATTTCAATCCTACAATGAAAGCCAGAACTGTTTCCTTCTAAGAGTACTGAAAAATGAAATTTCTTCCCCTTGCTGCCTCCAAATAAACCTCTGCTGAGGTTAATGCAACATCAGGGGGGTTTTGACTTAACCAAGTAGAATTATCTTGTTAAAGAGAATGCCTCTATTAATATTTTCCAGACTGGAAATTACCTTTGAGGGACTTTAGCAGTACATGGGCAGATATGTCAGGGTGTAATTTATAGGACCATTTAGGTTACTTTGAGACATGTGGGTAGGTCATCACTTTGGTTCCCAGACCTCATCAATGAAAGGACAACTCAAACACATTAAAGAATCCTTCTGAAAAATCATAGAGTTTTGAAGCCACCCAAAAAAACAATGTGGTGATTTATTTTGAATTTTGTTTACCTTTAATATGCTTGGAGTACTTTGGTAGATGGTGCATTCTCTACCTGCTCGCTTTATACAGGTATGGACCATGCTCCTGCTTTTCAGGTTTTTTTACATTTAAAGATTCCTCCTTGAAAAAATGAAAGCTTTAGAAAACAATTAAAACTTTCTGCTCACACTGGATAAGAAAGTAAATTTTCTTAAAACACTGGACATGTAAATAACAAAGGCTCTAAATCAAATTACAGTGAAAAGAAATTACAAATTCACTTGAGCTATCTTTAAGAGCTGATTAAGTAGACAGAGTAATTCTTGTCCAAGTATCTATTTAGTGGTCACAAAATCAAACATGATCACATGATTTTGGTGGTGTATTTATTAGGATTCATATCGTGATGACACGTTTTATCCATGGTGGCCTAAAGACAAATAAGAAATGTTACTTAAGGAGAAATCACATTTTCATTAGGCTCTTTGCTATTGCTGGGAAAAGAGGGCTTATTGGAACTGGGGGAGGAAACATCTACTCAGATGAAAATGAGAGCACATTTTGATTTAAGGAATAATTTGTGGTGGTGATCATCATGAATGTTATATCACCCTTGGCACCAACAAATATGACCTCCTTGTTAGAAAGTATTCTTCAGAATAAGAAGTTCATGAGGAATTTTTTCTTTTGTCTTCTGTTTGTCTCTTGCTCTGTCCTGTAGCTTGGGGAGCTCTGCAG
Organism: Illadopsis cleaveri; assembly: GCA_013399915.1. Lineage (NCBI taxonomy): Eukaryota > Metazoa > Chordata > Aves > Passeriformes > Timaliidae > Illadopsis > Illadopsis cleaveri. Next base: position 4,487 of record VXBB01017417.1, on the reverse strand, counting down.
AAAAATCACAAATGAAAGTTTGATTTTTTCAGAGGAATGGGAGATTTGTGACATACCTCCCTGAGGATAAAATTCCATCTTATTTAAAAAGTAATTAAATTTTTTTTTCTGTGAAATTACTTTTTTTTTCCTGGGGCTTTTAAAAACTACTATTGCCTACCCAAGTTTCCATTCAGACAACATTAATAGAAGTCTAAATATTGTCTAGAGCCTTTAAATTTAAGTTCTCCAGTGTCTCTTCCCTCAATGAAATACCTTTCAATATGTGGCATTTCTACCCCTTTGCCAAGCTGACCAATGTGGAGAGGATCTACAGACACATAAATATTGTGAACTTGCCAGGTAGCTTGGTTTTGTTATTCTTAGAGACACAGTACATCCCTATTTAAATTCCTGGGAGTAGCTGGTGTGGAAAAATACAATTCCTTTTGCTAATGACGTCAGGATTTGGCCTGGAATCCGTTCAGGGACTACACATACAGTGATTTCACAAGTCTGGGCTTTTTCTTTCAGTCTCACACCAATTCCTTGTATCTCTCTCAATGACAAGGGAAAAGGCAGAAATGTCAAAGAGCTCTCCATGAGTGGTTTTCTGTGAATTCCGCAGCCTCACTCTCTTCTCCCTCCATATGAAACAAGTTAAATACAAAATGTAAAAGCAAAAGGAAAAAGGAGCACTTACAAATGTCCTGTCAAGGTTCAGTCTAGTTTTTCTCCTCTCTCTCATCTGCCTTTTCCAGAATGATTCCTGAGGGGGAAAAAGCACTTAAAATACACTCTTGATCCTGACCCAAGTCCCACTGCTTCCTTATCCCTCTGATGATAAGACAAAAACCACTTAAATGGGCTCTGAGACAATTCACATATCTCCTTTCTCTCACCTACCTTTATGCTCCAGGAGGTAAAGGTGCTTGGAAAGAAAGGTTTTGTTGATACTCAGCTCAGTTTCCCTCTCTCTGCCCAGCTTGTGTTTTCAGCTCTTTGGGTTTCTCAAGTCTCCTCCTCTCTGACAAAGTAAATCTCACAGCATATGATATCATGCTAAAGATCTTGAACTGAATGTTACCGTATGGCTCCCACCGCATTAACGATTGCTCTGTGGGGGAGATATGGATTTTGCAATGACCCAGTAAAATAGCTGGCATGTCATTTTCTGTTTCCTCTTTATAGAAAAGATATATCAAGATATTAAAAATATTTACATTTACCATTGGCCAGGAGCAAATTCAGATTTCTGGAACTATATTAAAGCCAAAATTTTATAAGCTCAGCTGTAGTGATGGTGAAAGGTGAGGCAAGCAGCACAATGCAGAGGCTGAGCACAGGGCTCTGGGGCTTCCTTCAGTTCCTGAAGCAAAGGCATCTGCTACTGATGAAGTGCCTTCAGGTATTTTTCATCCCCTCCAGCTGCCAGTCCAACAGAGCCCAGGACCCTGTAGGTCTGCATTCCATCTGCTGGCACATTGCATGTCCCAGATACTCTTGGGGCATTTAGGGGCGTAAGATGTTTGGGCAGACTCACTGAGCTCTCCTGTGTCCATCTCTCTGTGGAGCATCTAACCTTTTTCTGCAAAGGAGAGCTCAGATAAATATGGCTAAGAAGAAAGAAGAAATCTCATTTTCTCCTGCTTACAGGTACATAAGACAAAGGGGAGAAGAAATTAGGGAATATAAAAATAATGAAATCTTTTTTGCAAAACTGGATTGTCAGCCAATGAGGGCAGAATAAGGAAGAAGAGAAAATATGTTACATCAGTTTTGCCCTGTTAATCAGTTTTTATAAGAAAAACTCTTTTTATACTTAAAAATCAGTTGCAGACAAATTCCCATCTAATAAAAATTAAAATCAAACTAATAAAACCTAATCAATAAGCAGAGATGCTCCACATCACATTAGAGGCCTGAAAATTCCTATTTCATCAGAGTTTTCACTGAAGACAATGTTGCTGAACCAACTGAACCAAAGACAGCATGTCCATGACAGCAACCTGTCTCATTGGAAGGAGACAGATCTGAAGGAAACTGTGTGAGAGAAACGTCTCCACAGAAGGGAGAGAGTAGGCAGCACAGGACAATGCTTTGGAGTGAGACTTCAACAGCTGTGAGTCCTTTCTTTGATATGTGCAATGTGTCTCTGTTATCAACATAGGGCCAGGGTGGTTTCTCATCTACCTGTCCTCCCTTATGGCTTTAGTTAAGACACTAACATTGTCTGCTGGGTGAAGGGTATTTATTCTCAGTGTAGAGAAGCTCTAACAGAAGAGCACAGGACAGCTTGCTAGAGCCCCACAGTCATGTACTCTTGTTTTGTATTGGTCCCCAGAGCAACCTTTGGGACATATGTCCAGGTAAAGGCACATTCACTGCACAGCACAGCCTCACTGCATCCCAGTTTTCTATTGCTACAACAGGCAGAACAAAACAGCTCCCATTGGTTTTAGCAGAGCCATTTGGGATCCTAATGAGTACATCTAACACAGCAGCTCTGGCTCTGTACCAGCAACGTGAATGTTAAAAATTATGCATATGTGAAGGAGGATAGTTTGTCATATATTTCTGGAAAGTAGATTTAAAACTTGGCTTTAATAATGGGCATGTTGACAGCGACTGGGCTTTGATGGCCAAGTCCCTCGGATATCAACCGCTCCAGCATCAGAACTCTTTTGACGTCAAAACAAAACAGGCTATTTACTTTTTGAAGTTAAATTAAATCCAGAGAGTATGATGCTGTTACAGAGCTGAGTCCTAGGCCATTTCATCCAAATGAGCCGAGCAAGGTATAACTTATGAACAACTCCATAAAACGCAGGGGGCCAGGTTTCATTCCAGCAGTATCAGTTAAAAACTTGTATCAGGCCAGGCTAGAGAAGAGCATCACTAGTGAATTTACAATGCATAATCCATTTCAAACTTACTCCCTTTTCAATCACTCCCTATCATTGCAAATGGGATGGTTGGCAAGTAACTGATTCTTCTGATATTGGTACAATAAAAGATGATTCTTTACAGTGAATTAGATCAGTTAAATAATGCTTATCCAAGTTTAGGTGGGGAGACTTTCCTCTCCTATAGTGAGTTTAGAAGTTTCCTTGGAGATCCTCAAGTAAGCCTGTGAAAAGAAAATACTTTGAGGAGGAAAAGCCATGGGTAATGTCTTACTGCTTTTGTTACCCTTCCTAGAACCATTTAATCTTTGCCACTGATGGAGGTACCCATGGTACCTGTCCCTACACTGCCTGTTCTCCATGCAGTTGTTCTCTCCACCTGTTCTGGGGAATACTGTTGCTTGTATCCTCAAGTACTGCCATATTCCCTGGCACATGGACCTCTGCTGGGCTGCCAGACATAACCCTTGGCTTCCCTGAGATCTATTCTGACTAGAAAAGCAGCCATGATCTACACAGGGTCATTGTTGGGCAGGTTGATCCTTTGACTTGGCCTGATACTGGCACATAGGCAGCTGGTGTGCAGTGGCTGACCACATCAACTGACCAATATCTATTCCAGGGGCCCATGTGGCAGGAATCAGAGGAGTTCTGGACCCCAGCTGGCTCCAGGAATGTGTCTTTTGTTCCACTGCAAGTCCACTTAAGACAGAGAGAATCCTCTCAAACCGCTCCTGGGATCAACTTGTCTTCCTTCCTATGGGCAGAAATTTCTCAGCTGAACCTGCTCCCTCTTGAGATGGGAAAAACTTCCTCAGAGGGCTCTGAGGCCCCATCTTGTATCAGCTCCCCTGGGAAACAGCTCTTTTTCCTTGGTGAAGATGGAGGAAGAGCATTGCCCTGCCAGTGAGGAAGGAATGACCTGGTGTCCCCACAACACTAGACAGACACATTAAGTGGGGGTTTATTATCCTGGATTTGACTGCCCAGAATGTGTCTAATATTTCTAATGCAGATCATTTGGGAATTAGTATATGCTAAATACCTTTCAACTTAGACAATAGAAGAGGCTGGCTATGGCTATGGTTATGGCCTCAAAGAACTAAATTTAGGAGAAATTATAATCTTTATGCCTTCAGAAAGGTGAAATAAGCAATTTTACAATTGCTATAAATGAATCTTTGTGGCTTTTCTTTTAGCTCTACAGAGTCACTACAGTTCCCAGTGTTGGGTTCCTTTACATCGAGCATATTTGTGTCAGCTGATAACAAAAAGTACAGGGGGAACGTAGTTAAATTAACAGGCAGATCAAACCCAGCCAGCATGCTCTGTGCCACCAAAGATTCGCATTGCAACAGCTGCTGGAAAAGCCTTCTTCCATCTGCAGATTTCCTGGAGCCCTTGTGGTCTCTTTAGCAAGGTGCAGACTTGAACACAGTAATTTTTGCTGTTTTGATCTCAAGCGTGGCTACTGTAGCACAAGAAATATCTTCGGGAGAAGCACTACTCAGACAGATTGAGAAATTCTCATGTGAATTTGTTCTAACTCAGAAGGACTTCAAGACTCCCCCCAGACCAAAATTTTGGACTTCAGCAAGGCCT
>VXBB01017414.1:6248-23235 GCA_013399915.1 Illadopsis cleaveri | reverse complement strand
GGCCAGGCAGCAGAGATCCCCGTGAGGTGGCCACACACCCCAAAGCCTCTCTGAGGTGGGTTGGAGCTGCACATTGCTCCAGGGGCTGGTTTAAGCACTGGGGACCCGCCACAGACTGCGGGGTGGAAGGAGGCTCCTGCTGCCCACCCTTCACAGGGAACACCTGCGGGGTTCTGAGCTCAGAGCCAGGGCTGGCTCGGGGCACCCGTGAGGACAAGCAGGGCTGTGAGGCACCATGACTGTTCTGTGGGTCCCTTCACCTTGGGGCAGGTGCCCTGACACCTGGGCTGTGAGCAATGGCCCCAGTCAGTGGGCGGGAACTGGGGAGCCCCTCATCCCATCCCGCTCCTGTACCGGGTGTTTGCAGCACAGCCCCCACAGCCCTGCTCGGGCACAGCCTGCACCTCTGGCCAGCAGCAGGGAGTGCCTGGGGACAGGGCCAGCCTGGAGGGACACAGCTGGCTGGTCACAGACCCCTCGGGGGTCCCTGGTGTTCTAGCCAGGGAGGGCAGCAATCCACTCTCTGCACCTGCAGTAAGCTCCCTGAAATTCAATTTGCCTCCTGCGGAGAGGGAAGAGCTGAGTCAGCCCTGGCTGGGTGTTTTCAAGTGAGTAGAAACACTGTGATGAATTTCAGGTCTTGTGCCTGGGATTTGTAACCACTCCACATGGAATTATTTTTTAGCATATGCTTGAAATTAAAAGCAGTTGGAGCAGACATCACAAGAGCAGGAATTACACATCCCTTGGCTAAAGGTGAATTTGGAAGCTAGCATTTATAGTCACATTTCTTCACTGCCAGTGGTCTAAAAACTGCCAGTGGATTTTTGCAGAGGCACAAAGGGGCCAGGAACAGCCAAACCAACCAAGCTCATCCTCACTGCTGGCCCGTCCTCTGGGAGCAGAGGGCTGAGATGGGCTGGGACACAGGGAGCAGGATAAAGGTTCCATCTCCACCTTCAGCCTCTTCATGGAGGGGACGTCCCCCCTCGTGCTGGTGCCATGGCAGGTGCCAGTCCCACTGTCCCCTTGTCCCCAGAGGTGCTGATCCAACCTCTCAGGTGGGACAGTCGGTACTTTGTGCTCTGGGGACAGGGAGCAGCAGCCCCATCTGTGCTGGCCCTGCACTGCCACCGTCCCCCATCACCGGGGGCTGCCAGGCTCCAGGATCCCTGATGTGGGCACGGCACTCCTCTTTCCCGGCAGAGCACTGTGTGGGCAAAATTAATCCGGGGGAAAGAACGATGGCTGGAGAAAGATGCTGGGAGAGCAGCGGACAAAGGGCTCAGACAGGGCCGGGCTGGCGGTGGGGACAGCCCCGGAGCAGGGAACGCCCCCCGTCCCACAGCCCGCGGGGCTGGAAATCGAGAGCCTGTCCCAAATCAGCCGCTGGTGTGGGAAAATGAGCCACCGGCTCTGCCTGGCCCCGGACCTGCTCTGTGCCACGGCAGCTCGGGGGCCGCGGTCCCTTTCTCCGCCTTGGGCAGCTCCGGGGGGATGGTGCCGGGGCTGGGGGACAGCTCTGCCCCCTGAGCAGGGCAGCGCCGGAGGGAGCGGGGAAACGCGGCCCTTGCGGGGAAAACCCGAACGCCGAGATGCTGGAGCTGAGCCTCGCCCCTGCCCTGGCCCAGCTCTCGTTCCCGTGCTGTTCCTGCGGGCTCATCCCTCCCGGGACGGTGTCGGGCTCTCGGCCGGGGCCGCCGCGCCCTGTGCCGTGCCCTGACCCCGCCGTGCCTCTGTCCCGCAGCCTCCCCGTTCATCATCGCCATGCTCCTGGCCAGCCTCAACAGCTGCTGCAACCCCTGGATCTACATGCTCTACAGCGGCCACCTCTTCCACGACCTGATGCGCCGCTTCCTCTGCTGCTCCACGTGGTACCTGAAGGCGCGGCCGGCCTGTGACCTGGGCAAGAAGAGCAACTCGTCCTCCTTCGTGCTCAGCTGCAGGAGCACCAGCCAGAGGAGCTTCGTGCAGCCGCCCACGACGTGAGGCCCCGGGGCCTTGTGCCTCTGCTGTGCTGCCTCCAGGGCTTCCCTGTGGAGAGCTGGACCCGGGCGAGGAGCGGGTGTATAAATAGGTGTATATATGGCTGTAAGCATGTTCAGAGGGCGTTATTTAACTGAGACGGGACTGGGGGAGCAATTCCGTGTCCAGGTTTTGGTGCTGCCTGGGATTACACAGCAGGAAGCCGCTCCTGAGTCCCGAGCCCCGACAGCAGTGGCTTGTGGATGCCACCAGGAGGGACAAGTGACCCGGTGCTGCTGGGGCAGGCGCGGTGCAGCCCTGTGGGATGGAAGGGGCTGCTGGGCACAGGGAGAGGGATGTCACCTCTGTGCATGGCTGGGCACTGTCCCCCCTCCAGCTGCAGCAGGATCCTGCAGGATGGCAGCACCTGGCACCACACTCAGCACAGGAGCACTGGCTTTGCTTGGGGCAGAGGCAGCCCCGTCCCTGCAGCCCTGCAGCCCTGCAGCCCTGCACCGTACCAGCCCTGCAGCCCTGCAGCCCTGCACTGTGCCTGCCCTGCAGCCCTGCACTGTGCCAGCCCTGCAGCCCTGCACTGTACCAGCCCTGCAGCCCTGCACCATGCCTGCCCTGCGCCGTGCCAGCCCTGTAGCCCTGCACTGTACCAGCCCTGCAGCTTTACATCCCTGCAGTCCTGCGCTGTGCCAGCCCTGCTCCCCCTGCCTGGGGCACAGACAAGGGCACTCCTGGGGCACAGCAGGAGCAGCCTGGAAGGGGACAGTGCTGTGGCCCGGGTGTCCCAGCGCAGCCCTGCGGCCTGTGGCCAGGGAGGATGTGCAGACGGTCACCCGGAGTGGGCAGGGCTGGGCCCGGGGCTCTGGGCAGCGGTGCCTGGCCGGGTGTGCTGAGCAGCTTCTGCACAGGTGGGTGTGTGGGATCCGGGCTGGGCTCCCTGGGCTGCCAGGGACACTCCCGTGGTGTCCCCGAGGCCAGGCTTGGCTCTGGGGTCCCCGCAGCTCCCACGGAGTCTCCCACGGCCCCAGTGCCATTCCCTTGCTCTACAGCCCAGGGCACGCTCACGGCATGGATTTGATCGTTAACAAACACTGTAAATAAAGTTTTCTGACTGGCGGAAGGCGGGAGGGAGCCGTGGGGGCAGCGCTGGGTGAGGGAATGAAGGGAAGCAAGGCTGGAACACGGGATGCCCAGGCCGCTGTGCCCCCGCGGTGCTCCCTGAGCAGCGCTGCCCCAGCACCGGCTCTGCCCCCGGGGCACAGAGCTGGCACGGGCACTGCAGGGGACACAGCCGGGGCTCTCAGGGGGTGATGGAATTCGGCCTTTCATGATGGGAATGAACGTGAAAAATGCATTTAAACGTGTCCTTTGTTTCTTCACTGTCACCAGCAGGTCCATTTGCACCTTTCTTATCCTGACATCTCTTGGATTTTTTTGTGGGAGCTCCAAGTGAGCTGTCAGCGTTTTTGCTGACTGGTTGAAATCCTCAGGACACCACAGAGCATTTCCCTCCCACCTTCACCTTCCTTCTCCTTGAGAGTCACAAGCTCCTGCACAAAACAAGGAAGGAGGGGTCTCCTTTTCTGGAGGGTCTGAGGGCCTGGTGCATCCTCCATCTGCCAGGGAGGGACGAGAACAGGGCAGTGGATGTTACTGGGATGGATGCACAGAAAACAGGGAGCTTTGGGACACACTGGAATTGCCCTCCAGCCCTGGCTGCAGTTTCTGGTGGGGTCAGGGGGTCGGGCAGGGCCGTGCCCCACACCTGGAGATGCTGATGGTGGTGCCCAGGGAGTGTCCCAGGTGAATGCACGGCCAAAAAGCTTTTCAGGTGGATCAAAGGTGAAACAAAGGTGCTGACAAGTGAGTATTGTGTGCCCCAGGTGCTGGGAGCCCAGGGAGCACTGTGGTGGAGACATCAGCATTTCAGGGATTTTTGGGTTCAGGGAGTGAACTACTAGGAAAATAACAACAACAAATTAGAAATAGTATAAGCCCATTATGCAACTGATTTTAATTATTTTTATTCCCACAAAAAGGAAATGTTTTTTTGAGACTTTCCCCCACTTCCCCTATAATTATCTAAATACCTTTTTTTATTTTTTAATCACTCCATCCTTCTTGAGCCCTGGTGTTGCTGGAGCTTGGGTACCACATTACTATGGAATAACAGCAGTACACAGTCCCAAGCCCTTGGCAAAGCTCCAGTAGAAAACCTGGCACTTTCTCATCCTTGGCACGGCGCTAGAGGAGTCTTTGGCTCCAAGTCTTTATTGGAAGCCAAGGGGAAGGCGCACATGGAGACAATTGGGAACAGCCTCTGAACAACGAGACCTTCTGGGCCCTGGTTCAGCAAAGCACTTAAGGCTGGAGCCAAAAGAGCATTCAAGGGCCTCAAAGTGAAAGTGCAGCTCCCTGGAAGAGGGACTGACAAATTAATTGACAGTACAGGGGAGGAAGCAGCTCTGGACTGCACCTCTTGCTCCTCTTGCCCCTTGCTCTCCTTTCCCTGGAGCAGGAGCAGCAGGGCCTGGGCAGGGGATCCTTCCTCTGCCCTCCCCATCCCAAACCCGGGGTGCTGAGGGAGGGCCCTGGCTGGGTGTGAGTCCCCTCCTGCCGGGCAGAGCCCGAGGGGTCAGCGCGGTGCTGCCCCTCCCGCAGCCCCTCTGCTGCACCCCAGGGCCCGGGGGAGGGACAGCCCTGGCCGTGCGGGATGCACACACTGCTGTGGCTGAGCACTGTGCACTGAAGGCTGTCCCTGGGAAAGGAACCTGAGCTTTGCTCAGAGCCCAGCTCGTCTCTCAGGTGAGGTTCCCAAAGGCTCCGTGTCCCTCCCGCAGCTCGGGCCGTGCTCGGGGCTGGCTCCACCCGCGCTGTCCTGGGCCCTGCCCACGGCACTTAACCGTGCTCCACAATTAGGGACATAATTGAGCATCGAAGTGCCACAAGCGGGTTTGCAGCTGGCAGTGGCCCAGGATCAGCTCAGGCTCTCGGAGCAGACACAACTTGTCATGCTGGTCTGGCTCTCACAGCTTGGCTGAAATACAAGCACTCATGAAAAAAAGGTTTGGTTTAGCTATTCTACCCCTAAAAGTTTTGTGCAGCAGTTTAATGCAGAAGCTCCCACCACAGCAATTGTTCGCCACAAATAACAGCTCCTGTGAGGGAGTTTGTGTCAGTGCCAGCCCAGCCTGCAGGGCTGGAGGGGCGGGCAGGCTTTGGTCGGGGGCCAGCAGCAGCTCTGCAGCCTCACTGCTCACCAGCACCTGTGCCCAGGGCTGTGCTCCAGGAGGTGCTGCCGTCCCTCCACAGCAGCTCCCGGGGGTCCTGCCGGGCAGGGGGGCTCTCTGGGCTGTTCCTGAGCCGTGGTGGGCTTCTCTTCTCATAAGGCTTCTGCCTTTGGGATGGAGTAAGGAGCAGCTTGGGCTGCTCCATGTGCAGAGAGGATCCTGAGAGCTCTGCTGTGGGTCCTGCCACCATGCACAGTTCCCGTGCCACAGGTGTGATACATGGGCAGCTCCCTCAGTGGGCAGGGGTGTCCATGGGCAGGTCCTCACTGGGCAGGGGTGCCTATGTGCCCAGGGGCAGGGAGCCTGCGCTGACGGGGTTGTGCCAGGGCTGTTGGGGCAGCTGCCAGGACCTAAATCTCCTTCCGGACAGCGACTCGGATGTTGGAGCAGATCTTGGAGAGTGCCTCGAAGAGCGGGTCACAGAAGGTGTGAATGCAGAGGGAGTAGATCCTGCTGACACACTGGATCTCGATCAGGTAGCTCTTGATGCAGGGCACCACTGCCCAGATGTGGCAGAAGGAGATGAGGGCGAAGAGGAAGCCCCAGAGCACGGCCAGGGGGACGCCCAGGATGGCAGAGAGCAGGCGGTAGCACCAGTACTTGCTGACAGTGAAGGTGGTGTAGCTGGTTTTCCAGACCCCGTCAAAGCTGTAGGTTCCCACGGGCTCGGCTATCACATCCTCAAAATCCACCTGGGAGGAGAGCAGGGACACAAGGGGGATTTGGGGTGAGCAAAGGCCCCGAGGACAGGATGAGGGTGTGCATGAGGTGAGAGCAGATCCCCAGTGGAGGGGCCTGGGGGCAGTGGGGGCAGTGCTGGGGATCCCCATCCCTGCAGCCCCGAGCAGGACCAAGCCCTGCAGGGATGGGAGATGGCTCAGGGCTCCTGGCACAGCTGTGGGCAGCAGAGTGATGGCTCAGCCCCCCACTGGGGGGGGGTCCCAGTCCCCGTCCCATCCCCTGATCTGGGGAATCAGGTGTGAGGGCAGGCAGGAGCCCTGGAACAGGAGCTGTGCATGGGAGTGTTGGCTGCAGAGGCAGCCAGAGCCCATTCCTGCCCTTTTTTAGCATTCAGGGACGTGGCTGCCCACTCGGCAGGAAGGTGCTTGTGCTAATAACGATCCAGCAGCCCTCTGGATTTATGGATTATTTATTTATAACCACAGGATGAGGTGCTCAGTGCTGTCTGTCTACGCTCCTCCTGGGGAAGGGAGCTGGGGCTCGGCCCTGCCCTTGCCATTTGTGCAGGCCCTGGGGGTGTCTCTGAGTGACACACACTCCCCAGAACTCCACACAGAGATCCCCTTGGGGTGTAACTCACTTCCAGGGAATGTATAAACTGAGCTATTTGTCTTGAAAGCCAGCCCGGCCTCCCCTCCGGCCGCTGACGTGTCTGTACTCATGTTAAACCACAATATCCATTCTGCTCTTGGAAGCACTTGGATCACAGATCACTCTGTGTCATCTTTAATTTCCTGGAGTGAGCAGGAGGTGCTGAGGGAAGCATTGACAATGAGGAGCCAGCAGCCCCCAGAGCTGGCCCTGAGGTGCCATCAGCAGCCCCTGGAAAGCCCGGGAGTGCTGGGGCTAGCCCAGGTTACTGCCCAACTGCCTGATGAGCTCATCAGGAATCAATTAAAGCAGGGACCAGTGGGGTATAAAAGCAGAGGCTCTGCCCCATTGCTCCTTCTGCTGCCATCACGCTGGGAGTGGGTCTGGAGGAGCCGTGGAGGTTCAGGCTCGGGCTCACCCTGGGCGCTGCCTGGAGGGCCCAGCACACGCAGGTACTGTTCTTTTACAGAACCCCTGAGGGTGGGAAGGCTCCTGAGGTCACCCGGTGTNAAAGCAGAGGCTCTGCCCCATTGCTCCTTCTGCTGCCATCACGCTGGGAGTGGGTCTGGAGGAGCCGTGGAGGTTCAGGCTCGGGCTCACCTGGGCGCTGCCTGGAGGGCCCAGCACACGCAGGTACTGTTCTTTTACAGAACACTGAGGGTGGGAAGGCTCCTGAGGTCACCCCGTGTGGCGGTTCATTGCTCTGTGCCTGGGGGAGGTTTGTGAAGCTCAGCAAAGCCTCTGCGGCCAGGGCCGCTTCTGTAACACGATCCCAAACTCTGCCTGCTGCTTTGTGATGCTCGGGGTGTTTACCCACGGCCAGGTGAGCCCTGGGGCACTGTGTGAGCGCCGCGGTTCCCTGCTGGCGAGCACTCCCTGCTGCCCTGCCCTGGGGGTGCCTCTGGCTGTCCCCGGCCAGGGGAGCTGCAGCAGCGGGGTGAGCCGCGCTCCTGCCCGGGCTGGCTCTGCCCTCCTCCCCAGCCCTATCGGCCAGGCTATTTTGGGCTATTTTAAGGGGCAGGAATGTTGAGCTCTGGAGGCTCCAGCGCTGCCGGAGCAGCAGCGTGGCCGCGGCACTGGGGGAGCCTGGAAGGTCTCTGCAGGATTTGGAGATCCTGAGTGGGAAAAGGCAGGGGTGTGCCGGGGGAGAGGGGCTACTGGGAGCCTGTGGATGGCCAGGGTGGCACTGGCATTGTCACCCAAGGCTGGGGAGCCCCAAAGCACTGCCTGGCCCTGGGGTGAGCAGGCTGAGGGCTCTCCTGGTCCCTGCTGAGTGCTCCCTTGGGCTGGCACCTCTCCAAGGCCCAGGCCAGGGCTGTGGGATGCTCTGGCAGGGATGTTGGACACGATGCTGAGGTGTCAGGGGCAGGTCTGACAGTGCCAGCACGGAGCCATCGATGGCTGTCACTGTCACAGCTCAGCCAAGGGGATTCAGTTTGGCCACGCCGTGGCTGTAGCTGTGATGGTGTTTTGCTGCCCACACTCAGGTTTGTGTTTCAGCAGTGCTGTCAAGGTCATGGCCTGTTACAAAGCCTGTGAGCAGCTCTGTGCCCGCTGTCCCTTCAGCTGTGACAGTCACAAACACGGTTTAACAAAACCCTTCCACCTCCTCCTGTTCTCCTTTGGGCTGGAACTATCTTTGGCTAACAGAGACAAATTTTGTTTGCAGTTCTAAGGGAGTCTAGAGGAAGGCCAAGAGTTGGAATGGGAATTCCTCTTGGTCAGGAATGGAGGGAGGGAGCTGGGGGCTGCTGCGCCTCTGGGCTGCCCTGAGGAGAACAATCTGCCACAAACACCACAACACACATCAAACAATCCAGTGCTGAGGCTATGGTGTCTGGAAGGCCAGCAGCCTTTTCCCAATACCCTTTAAACTGGTTCTATTTAATTGCTGTTATTTTTGGCTGCCAGCTTGCTGGTGCAAAGGAAAGCGTCTCCATAAATTTTCAAGCCACAATGAAACTGGATGGCCCATTCAAAGAATAGGAAATCTGGCCTTAACCGGAGGCAGGATTGCACCCAGCCAGTGTCTGTGTGCCCGGCCAGCAGGGCTGTCACCTCCCACAGCCCTGGGGTGGCACTCTGGGCACATGGACAGGGACCAACAGCACTGACTGCGTCCAGACAAACACACCCCAGGGTCTGAACCCCAAATCTGTGCCAGTGGTGCTCCTACAGCCCAGTGAGGGACAGCCCTACCTTCACAACGTCCTCGTTGATGTGCTTGGGGTCCCTGTTGACCAGGTCGATCTCCTTGGTGTGCAGGTCCTTGATGATGATCCTCTCCTCCAGCTCGCTGTGCTCCTCTGCCATGGCTGTGGGACTGTGCCTGTGCTGGGGCAGGGCAGCCCAGGGAGGCTCTGGCCCCGCCTGCAGCAGCTGCCCCGTGCCCCTGGCACTGGTCCAGGCTAAAATTAATGTCCTGGCTCCTGAGGCCGCCCTGAAGCGTCCCTTAAAGGGGCTTTCCTGGGGCCAGGCCCTGTGCTGTCATCTCAGGGGGATGGCATGTGTGTGGGTGGCTGGTGGCCGCTGGGCTGGGTGTGCAGCCCCCCAGCCCAGCTGTGCTGGTGGGATTTCACCCCTTGTGGGAGAAACAATGCCCAAAATGGGGGAAAAGGCCTCAAAAGCTTGAAAAAAATCATTTGTGAATCTGTAAATGAAGCAGCTTGGGGAGACAGGAGCCACCTGTGTAAATGTCACCCAGAGAAGCCACATGGCCCTGGGATGGCCAGAGCCCCTCAGGGCCCATCCAGAGCCCAGGAGAAGGCTTGTGCTGCCAGCCTGCATTCTGTGGGCTGCAGCTTTTCCAGCCATAGAAACTCCAGGAAATCCAAGACCAACCCACAGAACCATAGTGGTGGAAATGTCTCCTCCAGGGACACTGAGTGTATTAATTGTGGTTTATTTAATTTGGGCTGTACTTTGCTAATCCTCCTCAATGTCTGCTGTGAGCTCTTGTCTATAACGATGAGTAGATTTATTTAAAAGTGACCCTCTTGTGAAAAAAGCACAAACATAGGGGTAGAGAGGGGTGGGTGTTTTAGTCTCTAAGGCTGGGTGGGGAGGGAGGGATGGCAGCTCCCTGAGGAGCCGGGAGGTGCCCACTCAAGGGCTGAGTATGGCTGGCACTGCAGCGGAGGGATTTTAAGGCAAAATGCTTTGCTGCCTTCCAGAACCATCAGTGCCTGGGCAGGGCTGGTTTATCCAGCCCTGGTGGCCCCATCCCCAGAGCTTTCAGCAGGGCAGTGAGCCGTGGTGTTTTAGTCTGCTGTGACACATCCCCGGGTGACACTGAGGGGAATGCAGATGTCACAGAGCTCCCTGACTGCTCTGTGGGGAGAGAACGGGCACAGCTGGGCTGGGACAGTCCCTGAACCCACAGGATCCTCCCACAGGCACCTGAGAGAGGGAAACTCTGGCAAGGGTTGTGAGCCTGGTGCTGTGAGTGTAAACCTGGCAGGTTGTTTCTGGAGAGGAGGGCCCATCAGTGTACCTGGTCTGGGCTGAAGGATGCTGGAAAACCCTTTGGTGGCACCAGTTCCACATCCCAGCATCTCCCTCTGCTGCTCCACAGAAGCTGTAAGATCCCAGTCCTGGGAGTGTTGGAAGTCAAATCCTTCCACACTCCAAGATTTTGGGCAGCAGCTCCAGGTCCAGACCTGCTTGGTCCTGGCTGGATCCTCTGTCAGAGCCCTGCTGCTCGGTGGCTCAGCACAGACTGTGCAGGCTGTGTCAGCAAAATCAGCAGTTTTGGCTGTCTGGAGGCCAGGAGTAGGCTCAGGTGTGAGCGAGCACAGCCCCGGTGCTGTGGGCAGAGCAGGGCTGGGAGCCAGCCCTGGATTTAGGGGGCACAGCCGCTCCCGGGGCTGCCCTGCCCGGCGGGGACTGTCCCCTCGGGCATTTGTCCCCTCGGGCATTTCTGCGCTGAGTTTCCCCGGCCAGCGCCACCCGGGGGCTCTGCCGTCCTGCGCAGGGCTGTCCCCACCTGCCCCCGGCCCGGGGCTGGGCGGGGGGTGACACTNAGCCCCGGGGCTGTGCGGGGGGTGACACTGGGCGCTGCCCTGCTCCCGGTGGCATTTCTGGTGGCATTTCTGGTGGCGGGAGTCACCCGCTGTCCCCGCCGGGCGGGCGGCCCCGGTGTCCCGGCGTGGGGACAGGGCGATGTGCGCCCACGCAGGGCGACGTGCAGGCGGTGAGTGTCCCCGGCAGCGGGACAGGCAGGGGATACTCCGGTGTCTGTGGGTGCTATAAATAAATGCATTTCCCAGTAATTTCGGGCTGTGAATGGGACACCATGTAAAGGGACAGTCACACCCGCGGGGCAGGGGACACCTGCTCAGGATCGGCACCTGTGGACAGATCTGCCCCGAAATGGATGCCACGGAGGGTTTTTTCCACTGAAATCCAAACCTCTCGTTGTGAGAACGTTTGTTAAGAAGTGGTGCCACGTTTCCCTGTGCAGAAACAGGCAGCCACCACTGCCCCACCCCGAGCAGCCTCGGGTGGGCTCTCAGGGGCAGAACTGCTTTTGGAACAGATGGTCAGCACCTGAGCAGGCTGTAGGGCTGGGGCTGTACACCTGGAAGCCTTCTAGAAGTCAGACAAATAACCTGCTGCTAAGACCCAGCAAGCAAAATAGATTTATTTCTCTTGAGCAGAGGAGAATAAAGCAGAAATAAAACTCACTGAGATCAAAGCTCCTGTGAAAATGAACAGAGCAGAACTGCAGTGAAGAAATAGTAAAGAAGGAGAAATTGGGAGCTCCTCTTTGTCAGCATCACTGAGGAATCTAGCCTTGCTGGAGCTGTTTGTGCCAGAGCCCTGGGGCATTGTCCTGGCCCGGCAAGGGCCACGGGGCTCTGGTGTTCAGGTGGTGTCCCAGCTCTCCAGGACTGATGGCACAGAGGATGCTGAGGGCAGGGATGTGTTGGCATTAGCTCTGCAGAGGCAGTGGAAATCGTGGCTGGCAAATATGAGTTTGAGCAGAAGCTCTGTCATGTTTAATATCAATTAAAATTAAATTTCACAGAGGAAGTACAGAAGAATAGTAATTTATCATTCAAGTTGTTGTCCTAGTTTGTTTCTATACAATGAGTCTTGCCCTTTAAAAGAGAGAGAAAGTCTATGAATATCAGATTCCTGTGATGCACAACCAGCAATCTCTGCATCCTGGTCTGGTGGGAGTGCTGAGAGGGGAGCTGGGGGTGCTCTGCTGGGCTGGGGGCTGCTCCTTCTCAGGACCAAATCCCCTGTGGCAGTGTCCAATCCTCTGGGAAAGCAGAGCTGGGCTCTGTGTGACCCTGGCCCTGGCTGAGGGACATGTGTAGGGTTGGAGTGCAGGGCAGTGCCCGGGTGCTCAGGAGGGAGGAGAGGCTCTGTCCCCGTGGGTGCTGTCCCTGTGGGCTCTGTCCCTGTGGGTCCCATGGGTGCTGCCCCCGTGGGCTCTGTCCCCGTGGGCTCTGTCCCCATGGGTGCTGCCCCTGTGGGTGCTGTCCCCATGGCTGAGATGCACAGAGGGGTTTGGAATTCCTTGGCTGTGGCACAAATGCCTGCAAATGAAATCCTTTCAGGCCCTGCAGCAGGATGGGTCCCATAATAACCCAGCACAGAGCACAGTCCTATTTGGAGCTCTGCCTGTGGGGTTCAGCTGCTCTTCCCCACCCTGCTCTCACTCTGACCTATTGTGGTTCTCTTGTCTCTGACTGAAAGCTGAGTTCTGGGCTGGGCTCAGGCTCCAGTGTGACTGCTGACCGTCCTCCCTTTCCAGAACAGCAGCTGTGGAGCTGAGGCAGATGGCCAGGCTGTCTCTGTGCCGCTGGGCTGGGGGGCCCTGAGGGCAGCATTGGCCCTAACGTGGCAAGGGAGGTGCTTTAGCCCAGAGGCCAAAGCTGACAATATCCCAGCTTAGCCTGCTGACAGCTGCTGGGAACCAGGGCTGCAGGGACTGGCAAATATAGCAACATGGAGAGCTTTCTGTCCCCTGTCCATCAGAGGAGCATTTCATGTAGCAGTGAGTGTGACTGTGTGCCACTGGAAACCTGCTCTGGTGAGGAGCACCAGCCCCAGCAGCTGCCCAAACCCCCGTGGCAGTTTCGTGTCCCCCTGGGCTGGCAGAGGCCGGGGGTGATGCTGCAGACATGTCCCTGCAGAGCCCAGGGGCTGTGCCTGCCCTGGCCAAGCCTTGTCTGGGCTCTGCAGCCTTCCCTGGGGGTGCTGAGCACACGGGGGTGTCTTCTGGGTCCAGCTGAGTTCTTCCCCCCTTCCTGTCCAAGGCCATTCCCACTCCCAGCAATGACCAACACCAAGAGAGGCATTACCTCTACTTTATTTTTCTTTTTTTTTTTCCTTCCAGACCTTATTTATTGAAAGCAAACAAACCACGTGTCTTGGGCAAATATTATGACATTTCATTATTCACACTTGGTGTGATAAGTGAGCTGGTTTAGGGGCTGTGGTTGATGATTTATTTGGTTTGGATGTGGATATAAATCCAGCCTGTGGAGGAAGCACTGAAACTCTGCAGGAATGCGGATGCTCTCATGTCCACTGGAGCATAGCCAGTACCCAGAACCTAATTTGTGGTGTTTTAATGCAAACAGGGCACACAAACCCATTTGTAATGTTGTAGGAACCAGGTGATTCCAGCAGTGTCCAAGAAGATCTGAGCACTGGAAGATGCATATTGGCTTATTAGATGGAGAAGGGAAATTCCATTTAAAACAAACTTTTATTTGGTGTATAAAATTATTGATTTTGTATTATATTGATTTTATCCTCTGCTCAGGATAAAAGGGAGAAATAGAATAGATACTCTTTGTTTTGTTGCATTGCCTTTATGTTGCAGACAGGCTTTGGGGTTTCAGCTGGGGCTGTCCACGTTCACACAATAAACATCCCTGGCAGGGGGTGTCAGGAGTTTGTCCAGGTGTGGTGACAGTGACAATCCCATTCCCACAGCGCTTGCCCCTTGTCCCTCTGCTCTCAGGTGAGAAGCTGCCCGGGCACAGCTCTCCTGGGAGCTGTCCTTCTGTCCTTTGTGGTGCCTCTCTGGGCTCAGGGCGGGGAGTGTCTGTGCCCAGCCTGACCCAGCTCCTCCTCCATCTCTGTGTCTGAGATGCAATTTTGGCTCAGAGCTTCCTGGGGTCTCTGGGGTGGATAGAACTGCTCTGCATGGCAAGCTGTGTTCTAGGAGAAAACAGTGCTTTAGCTGCAAGGCAAGCTGCTGAGGGCTGGGAAAACCAGCAGGTTTTGGTGTCCCTTTGAGCACACAAGATCCAGCCCTGGAGAGATGCTGGTCCTGCTGTGGGTAAAGCTGCTCAGGGAGCCCAGGGCTTGGCCATACTGGGATCTGTGAGCCTGCTCCAGGTCTGTGCTGGGGCTTTCCAGCAGTTAACACTGAACTATTTGTATTTTTATGGGTGTTGCTGAGTGGGACTATTTATGGCAGAACTGAAGGGATTAATATTCATAACTTCCCCTGACTGTGCCATATAAATCAGGAGTGGCTGTCACCGTGGGCCCTTGTCCCAGCCATGGCGTGGCAGAGGCTCAGAGGTGGCTGGACAGTCTTGGTGCACAAATTAAAGCTTTTGGAAAGGCCTCTGCTGCTGCCCTGAGCCCTGCCAGGCCAGTCTGGGGCTGCAGGGACACAGCCCTCAGTGCACCTGGTGATGGAGGTGAGCCTCATCCCCTGGGCAGGTGCTGATGGACAGGAGATTTTGGGCTCTCCAGTGCAGACCTGGAGATACATGGTCACCCAGGCTCCCCCGAGGGGCTGTGCAGGCTGGTCCCAGCTCTGCAGGATGTGGTGGGATAAAGGCACAGCTGGAGGTGGCCCTGCAGGGCTGGAGCAGAGCAGGGGGACCCTGGGGCTGTGCTGGGCTCACCTGCCTGTGGGGAGATGCTGATGTGTCCCTGCACTGGCAGGAACCAGTTCCATGGGCTGGGGCTCAGCCTGGCAGGGCAGGGGGAGCTGAGGGTGCAGGGGGGTCACACCCTCCCTGACCTGCCCCTCCTGAGGGAATGGTGAGCTCACCCAGCCCTGGCCCCAGCCATGAGGAGAAGCCTGAAGCCCTGCTGTGATTGTTGATTTGGAGCCTTTTCCTGGAAAAAGCCAAAATCATTTGTCCTCAGGACATGGTGGGCATAAGCAAAGGGCAATATTTTCCAACATTCTCTCCCCAGGGAAATATAAATACACGTGAATATTCCGTGTGCTCATGCCTGGTTTGACACCAGGCTGCAAATGCCCTTCCCCCACTGAACCTGGGCAATCAAACCCTGGAGTGACATTTTCCACTTGATTTTCCCCAGTGATAGAGTGTGAAGGCTTTGAGGATGGATACAGGGAGAAGGGCTGGCTTTGTTTGCACATCTGTCAGCAGTTCCAGCTTTGCTGTAGCTCATGGGCAGCTTGAGGGGGGCTCTGCCCCAGGGCCAGGTGTCTGCTCAGAGTCCTTTGCTCCTGGATTTCCACTCCATGTGTTTCCACCCTGCCATCCCATCTCTGACTAAACCAAGGCTGTTTGGGACCTCCTGCTGCTGGGGATGGTCTCAAACAACCCTGGAGCTCTGGGCAGTTTCAGGTCTCTGCTTTGGGAACCCACATCACTTGTTTTGCAGTTTGGTTCCAGTCTCCAGCTGCAGCAGCTGGAGCCAAGGCAGAGGTCTGTGCTGCTTTGGGTTCAGCCTTTATCTGCCATTGCTTTGGAGACTGTGTTGTCATCATTTGCTGTCTGTTAAATGGCTGTAAAATGAAAATAACAGTGACCCTCTGGTGCTTTGAGCCCTGTGCCTGCTGGAGCAGCTGCTGCAGCAGGTCCTGGTTTGCTTTGCTGGGTTTTGCCTGCAGAAACTTACAGCAAATAATCTACTCTGGGAAATCCAGGAGATGAGGAGGGGAAAGGTGCTCACCTGGGGCTGGGGTGTGCTTACAGCACGAGAATGGCCATAGGAACCACATCAGGTCTGTGTTCATCAACTAGTAAAAGCAAATACTGGAGGGGTTTGGGGCCAAATGCCCCTTTTTTGTCAATCTGCATTGCTGGTGTGATCTCCAGAGCTCTGAGCCCTCAAATCCTGACCAGAGGAGGGAGAAGGGATGATGGTTGGCACCTTTTGGAGCTGGGCTGTGGCACCACCAACCCCCAGGGTCTGGAGCAATTTCACCTTCCTTGTGGCCGTTACCTGGACACGACTCCTCTTCCTTGGAAATGCCCTTAATGAATTCAATATCCCACGGGGCTGGTGCTGCCTGCAGTGCTTTGTCCCTCCTTAAACAATGGTTGGGCATTTTCTGCTTGGTGTGGAACACAGAGGAGGAGGAAAGGAAGATGTAAGCAAGGAGCAAAGACAGATGTGAGCGCTTCTGGCTTTATTTTAGACAGTTTCACTGCAGTGGTGGCTGGAGCAGGAGCTTGGAAAATCTCTTTGCACATGTGCAGAGTAAGGGCTGGGAGTTTAAACTCTCTCCTGTGTGTAACTCTGTGAAATTGTCTTTATTTTAAAAAAGCTTTTGTATAGAATGTTTAAAGTAGATGAAAGGAATGTTTCATAGAGGTGACTGGAGAGCAGATCTGCTCCTAGGAGCTTTCAGTAAAAAAAGGATGTTGCAATCAATATTCCAGCCTCGAATATGTTCTCAAACTGGAATTATTTAACTACAGTTTTGGTTTGGATCAATAGAGTATGGGAGGCTGTAGGAGCTGGGCGTGCGGGATTTTGATGCCGCTGGAACAGGCAGCGGCGGGGAGATGCTGCCGGGGCTGTTCTGCAGTCTCAGAGCTCCATCTAGTGAGGGCTGCCCGAGAGGGAGCATCCTCCTCCTCCTCCGGCCCCGAGAGCAGCTCCTCCCTTGCCTGGCTCCTGTTTTCCTCGGGGAAAGTTGGATCTGCTGGATTTGCCTCCTGAAGGGATCAGCCCGAGCTCGCTGTGGTTTCCTCTGCCCGCCTGGGCCGGGAGCTCCGGGCTCGGCGGGGCGGGCTGGGAGGATGGAAAGGGGCCGGTGGCCCCGGGGGATGGATGGGCTGCCCCTGCCCCCGAACAGAGAGGGCTGGGGGAAGGTGTGTGTGTGCGGGCTGTGAAAGGGGGAAAGCAATTCCCTGAGCTGCAACAATCCCGGCCTGCCCTCCCTCCTGCAGGAGTTCGTGCTGCAGCACAGGTGAGCACACACCTGACCCTGCTGGGGATGGTCCTTTTAGAGCCCCAGGATCCTCGAGATGCCGTTAGGAAATGTCTGCCCTTGTCCCCTCTCCCTGCAACAGGATGGAAAGAAATTCCGTAGGAGCCAGCACAACTTCCCGTGGTGGGAGGGGGAGAGAATCCAGCCCCAGGAGCTGACCCAGGGCAGTGGCAGCCCTGGCCCTGAGCAGCCATGGGGGACGTGA
>VXBB01017413.1:17291-34721 GCA_013399915.1 Illadopsis cleaveri | reverse complement strand
GGTTGTGTTCTACATGTGAAAGTGTAGCAGATTTTCTTAGGGATGAGCTGCCCAGACCTGAGTTACCCCAGCTGAGGCCTTGCTGAGGCCTGACCTGAGGCCTTCAAGCCTGTGATGCAGTTAAAATTACTTGGTAAAGTTGTGGCGCAGTTGAAATTAGATATTAAGGTGTCAGAGAAAGATAATGGGGTTTTAAAAGTCACTGAGTGGAGTTGTTAGTAAGCATGTGTTAGCTACCTTAAAAGTAAGTTCAATAATGTGTGTTTGCATTCTTCTCTCTGCTGTATGCCAATGAAAAAGCTACTGACTTTGTAAACTATGTAGAAATGTATATAAGCTGCCATTTTAGACGAAATAAAGGAAGAATGAGTAGTGACCATACTGGTTGGACCTGCGTTTGTTTCGACCAAACTCTCTTTATAGGGCAACCCTGGCAACATGAAAGCCCTTCCTTATTCTGTTTGAGAAAGGCCTTGAGCACCTGGATGATGTTTTTTCATTGGTCTCTTGATTTGGTGTCCATGCTTCTAAATATTCTGATTTTTGGATGTCATGGATTCAACAGGCTGTCTCTGACTCAGCTCTGTTGGTGTTAGACTCAATAGACTTGGCATTTAGAGTCAACCTGGGATCGGGATAGAGCATGAATTAGTGCAAATTCAAACTGAGATGCTTGTGGGATGCCTTAAAAAAATACATTCTGAAAGAGAAACCATACAATGTGATATTCCAGCTCTGAATATTTGTGTTCTTTGTGTGACTTAGACTCTGTATGATAATGGACTGGGAAGTGGGCAGTGTAATTTCTAATGAGATGTCAGTCCTAAACCACTCTGTGCATTAGTAGAAAGAAGTGGTATCCAGCTGATGAGCTCTGCTGATGTTTTTTCATCTCATTGTCTTGATTAAGTAACATGCATGTTACTTCATAAATACATGGTAATTTCTGCTTGACTCCACTCGTGGCTGGCTGGGCCAATATAAGAAATTCTCTTTATTTAAGCCCCTTTTCTCCCATCTCTTCTCCCCCACAGAGCCACATGTGGCTCTCTAGCATTTACCACTCCAGAATATGAGTGGTCCTCTCCTTTCCTCTCCCGTGTAGTTTCTTGCCCTTTCCATGAGATGCGTGAGTGTACCCCAAGCTATTCACTATCCACAATTTCTCCATCTTCTAGGAACGTTTTCTGCCTGTCTTGGATATTGTTTTTCTCTTCAAAGGCCTCTATGAACTCTCTGTGTGTTCAGTGATAACATATATACATTTCTCCACAATGATGTAGTTTTATAGAGCGATAAGCATTCTAGATGGCTATTTTGTGTCAAAATCCCAGCTGGAATCAGGTGATCCTTACCTTGACATAGATGAAGTTAATGTATTTTTTTCTCAACTGCAGTTGACTTCAGCCAGCTATATTAAGATGATGTCTGTATAGCTGTTTTTCTTACTGCATGTCCTAGCTAAATCAGTTTTGTTGTTGTGCTATCAAATAGCCAACCTTTTCTTTTGGCAATGCAAGTATAATCTTTGACCGTAGAAGAACTCCATTGGGTGGAGTGAAGGTGGAAAAGGTAAAAGCTCGTGTTCCTAAGGAGGGAGTAGAAAGTATCCCATTGGATTGTGTATCTTGAAGGTGGCTTGGGGTCTTTCCTTTTCTTCCCCCCACCACCCCCAAGCTGAATCTGGTTTCATGGAAGTTTTCTTGTCATTTCTGTTTCTATATACGTTTGTTCAGATATCCTGACAGGTGTAATGCATGAGGCCAGAATTTACATGGGTGATTTTAGAGAAGCTACATACCAAGAACTTTTGTAGATTTTTGCCTGTCATCTTTATTATCCCTCAAAAAAGTCTCCTCTGTGTCTGGATGTGTTTAAATTTCTTAAATATAATTTTACCCTCTTTGTGTGAGAAATTCCTTTTTTTGGTTTGCATCTCTACAGTAGCTTGCAGCCTGCTACTCTCTGGTTAGAACAGTAAAATACGGTGGCAGTACTCTTCATATTTATAAAAATAACAGTTATTCATAGGGAGAATAAAACCCTCAAAACCACAAAACCCCCAAACCAACAATACTTTACCATATTAAGCAAGTACAAAATAGAAAGATTGGGATTAGGGGAACATAAAATAACATGTTTTCATAATGTAATTGTTAGTGGTACTTAATTTTTATCATGGGAAGTCCTTGCTGTTTCTACTCGAAAATCACATAAAGATACAGAAAATATAGAGAAAGCATCAGTTGAAATTCTTGTCTAATACCTGTGTGCAATATCAAAATCATGACTTAGAATGTGACATTTTTAAATGAATCAAAATAATTCATTAGGAGTTCACTTGACTTCAGTTATACTCTTAAGAAGCCAGTTAGAAAATTTAACTATTTTGCATATTGCAGATTCTTACCTAAGGGAAAAAAAAATGTGTAGGATCTCTTGCTGGTGATGTAAAGAATGTGAGTAAGAGGTGGTTTACAAATATCATTCTGAAATATCCTACCAAAAAACAATGTGTTTAATTAGCATTTTGCAGATGGTGTGCAAAATGATCTTCACTTGGGACAGAATTTTTTCCTCCCCTTTTTTTTTCTGACTGACTATTTTTGAGAGTTGATTTCGAAAACATGGCTTGTGATTCTGCTCAGAATACACCCAGATGGAGCTGGGAATGTGTTTTCCATCTGATTCTGTGTGGGAATAGCCCTGTAGCTTTGGGGCTCTGGTCCACATGCAGAGTGTGTTGACATAATCCAAGTAAGAATGACATATTATTTAGTTCATGTTAGACTAATACAGGAATTGCTGACTTGTAAAGAGAGGAGGTCAAGGTAAGGAAGTGGAATCATTTAACTTTGATTCCTCTGAATTTAGTGAATTGTCAGATATTTCTAAGCACGCAATGCATTTGTAGTCTAAATGTTCCTTTCAGCACAAATGATTATGCCTGTACTTTTCTACTGGTCTTTATTTTCATCTCTGCTTTTTTTATTGTTTTTTCCACCCAGTCATTGGCAAAAGTACCAAGCAAAGAATAGACTTCAATGACCCCTTGTTGTAACAATGTTGCTGCTGCTCGAGGCCACAGGTGAGTACATGCAGCCACCTTAGAGACTGTAAGGAAACAGGAAATTGGTGCTTTGTTACCTCAGTGTCTGACTTTATTTGGTTATATTGCTGCTGAAGAGAATATACAGTTTCAAGCAAAGGTGTCATAAAGAACAGAGGGAAGACAAATGGAAAGATGCTAATTCCAAAAACTGTGGCAAATAAATGATGGTGGGAAAGGTCATAAGCCCAGTTAGGACTGAAAATAGTCTTTCAATAGGTAGTGGATGATTCTGGGGAAGAGGTAATAAAATACCTTAAAAGCGAAGGAGGAAAATGAGTTTATGACTTTTGTGAAAGAGGAAGGAGCCCATAGTGGAATACAAAAAAAGCTAGTGTAGTTGAAGGGATTGGGTAGAAATAGGATACCTCCTTCTATGTTTGAAAAGACTATGAACTGTTACTTTTATTTTTAAAAGCTGAATTAAATGATATTACAATGAGCAAGATGGAAGTGGGAGTCTAAAAGTGAATTTTAGTAGCATGACAGTAGCCAGACAGGAATGTTTTTCTGGCTAGGTAGCTCTACAGAACCTGGATGTGTACTCAGAATTGAAGTTGAGGCACGGTTTTATCATCCTAAACAACCAGGGAAATGATGAGTTATAACCAGAAAAAGAGAAAGGGCCTGTGAAAAGCAGGAATTTGGAATTCTTTTAAGAATTCCCTTTAGAATTCTTTTTAGCTTCCCTTCATAGCAAAGAATCACTGAGGTGTTGGTTAAGATATGAATTTCCCAAAGAGAAAGAGGAGACAAATCTGAAGTATACACAGGTCCTTGGGGTGATAGCAAGGTGAAGATACCTGCATTTCTAATCTTGTGTTACCCTGGGCTGTCCTGGATGTGGAAACCCCCTTGCAAAACCAAAAGGAGTTAGATGGATTTGCTCAGGGATAATCTGAGTAAAGAGAATGAGAAAATAAAATCACAGAAGCCAGAAAAGCTGATATAGTGATAAAACACATGAAAGTGGAAGAGTAAATCTTATACACACAGTGATAGAGCAAGGGCGAATCATTTTAAACCCATCCTGTGATGGTAGTAAGGCACTGGAACAGATTGCCCAGAGAAGCTGTGGATTCTCCATCCCTGGAAATGTTCAAAGCCAGGCAGGATGGAGCTTTGAGCAACCTGGATCCCAGAAGGTCCACCTGATCCATTTGTGCCCTGATTAAATACTTACATACATAAAACAGTAGCAAAGCAGTCCACACCCATGGCAACATGGGATTTAATTCAAGGGAAAGGAGAGGTTTTCTTAATGAAATGAATGCTAAGAGGATAAACCTGTAGCAGACACCTGATCTTGTTTTTCCTTCAGAAATTCTGAGGAGGCAAAAAGGGGATTCTGAGGATCAGCTGGGGTTGCCAGATTAGGAGGTGAAGAAGAAGTGATCATTAGGCAAACAGCAGTAGGTGAGACTAATGAAGAAATGGTCATCATGATGGAGGAGTTGATAGTGCTGCCCACAGTGAGAGAACCTGTCCTGGGGATGACTTTTTGGTGCTTGTATCCCCAATTGTCTGTTCTTTTTCTGTTGGATATTGTGTTCTGTACCTTTAAGACTGGTTTTGAGAGCACGGGGTGAGGAAAGAAGCAACACGGAGCGTGTTTTGAGAAAACAGTATTCACTCCTACACGTGCCTGCTCCTGGATTGTGTTGGCTGAAGCATGGACAGACAGCAAGATAGAGATCTCCTTTGCTTTTAGTTAGTTTAGAGAGCTGAGGCAGGGAAGATCTCTGGACTGTTTTTTGGGTTTGTTTTTTTTTTTTCTTCCTTCTTTTTCTTGGGACTGTTTAAAGTTGCTCTGGACTGACAACCCAGAGGACCAGTGGTAGGNCCTTTAAGACTGGTTTTGAGAGCACGGGGTGAGGAAAGAAGCAACACGGAGCGTGTTTTGAGAAAACAGTATTCACTCCTACACGTTCCTGCTCCTGGATTGTGTTGGCTGAAGCATGGACAGACAGCAAGATCGAGATCTCCTTTGCTTTTAGTTAGTTTAGAGAGCTGAGGCAGGGAAGATCTCTGGACTGTTTTTTGGGTTTGTTTTTTTTTTTTTCTTCCTTCTTTTTCTTGGGACTGTTTAAAGTTGCTCCGGACTGACAACCCAGAGGACCAGGGGTAGGTCACACCTGCGGCCCACCGGGGCCTGGACCTCGGCATTTCCCAGCAGTGCTGGAGGGACTGATACGAGACGGAGAGAAAGCTGAGCTACACCCACGGCAAGAACTTTCTCGATTTGCCATCTCACTTCAGAACGAGAGGTTTTGTTGTTTCCTATTATTCATTTTTTGTGCTTGTGGGCACTTTGTTTGTTAAATAAATAGCTTTTTCCACTTTTCTCTAAGGAGATATTTTCCTGGACTAGTTGGGGGAGGGGCAATTTGGGTTCGCTTCTCCAGAGGAACCCTATTCAGAGGTTTTCTCACAGATTTGCCCTAAACCAGCACAGAGCCTGAGAGTACCTTGCTGATATTCAGGTAAGAAGAGCACTAGTTGGTAAAGCTGCGACTTTCATGAACTGTTGATTGTCTGCTGCTAAGTGCCTGTATTGTATTACAGACCTCAAAAATCTGCAGCCATGTTTGCTTCTTGTGATCCTCTCTCACACCATTCTTATTTCCCATAATTTCAGCAGTAATGAAAACGATTTTGGAAACAAAGTTTTGAACAGAGAGCTGGATCAAGGTGGATGCTGTGACTCAGGTCAACATGTGCTTACAGAGGCCCTTAGTGGCAAAAACCCAGGGAAAAAGCTGGCAGGTAAAAAAGAGCAGGCCAAGCAGTTTGGGAGACTTGATGAACCTAAGGAACAGCCACCTGAAAAGCTGTGGTGGGACAGCATACAACATCAGGAGAGCAAGGGTAGTTCTTTAGGAAAGTGGGATTCAGATTGTGGCAGTCTGTTTCCAGCAGCAGGTTCAACAAGCCATATTTATCCACTGTCATCCAGCTCAGAGCGCAGTCAAGAGGGGGGTGTTTTAATACTCCTTCATAGCTACAGTTACTCCTATTCCCAAGATGAGGTCAGCTGGATTTATTGCTTCCTGAGAGTGACACAAACACTTTGAGATGGAATAATTATTTTTTAATGGGAAGGTCTACCGTGTGCAACTTTTCTGCAGTTATTCCTAGTGAGGATGAATATACTTCAGTTGACTTTGGCATTTAGTGCCACTTTCAGAGAGCTGTCAGAGCAGCATACCCAGAGAGAAATCTTCTCTCAGCTCTTCTCTTATACTCAGGTATTCTGTAATACATCATGTCATTCCTGTCAATGAAAACCAACCCCTCTTCAGCCAGATGGTACCTGTTGCTTATCCTCTCCCTTGAATTTAAATGGACAGTTTTGGTAATTTCTGGTCTGACTCCAGGACCACATTTGAATGGGAACTGCACTGCTATTTACAATGGATTCACTTTGAGTTGTGAGTAGAATTAATGAGGGACCTGAAAATTGCCAAGGAGTTACAGGAAAGGCTTAAATGAATTTGTGTAATACACTCTTGAGATTTACCCAGTGGGTTTTTTCTCTCAGAGCCTGTGGTGCATGACTTTAACAGAGTAATAAACCATCCACCTCTCAATGTTCCTTGAGTTGCATTAAATATATTGGGCTGCTGCAGCTGAACAGAAGGGGATTATCTATTTCTACAATTCTAGTTCCTGCTTGCAGTTAAGCCATTTAAAGGGGGTTGTCAGTGGACTGAAATCCCCTCTGTATTACTCCGTAGTCAATGGAAGGGGATTCTTTTGGCTTCTGTGGAGCTTTTCTGGATATAAATGGCTGAAAGAGGGAAGTCTTACATACATAAATCATGTTATGCCTGGGATCCTTGGGATCTCTTTTGCATTGTCATATCTGTCAACCTTCATGGCTTCTTCTTTTCATCTGGCGAGAGCCACTCCAGGTAACACTTTTGTGTGTTCCAGTGTCATGCCACAAATGTATAGGTTTCATTATTTGTTCCTCTATTACTTCACTTTTTCATAGTGCTTGGTTATAACGCCCCAAACAAAGCCAGTCAAGATTTAAAGTCCAAAGAATGAAAGTAAAGATTTGAGGACAATCCTTACACAGCAAAAGGGAGAAAATTCTCTTCATAAACCAGATTTGACAAGAAGTCAAGGAATACAGGAATAAAATGACAATTACCACAAGCCAGATTGAGAGACCTTGAAATAAATATTAATAGGAAATGGCAAAATATTCTTCTGCCTTAGAAACCAAAAAGAGCAATGACTGAATAGTTTGCTGTATGATGAAGGAGAGGTGAACATAATCCAAGCATAGACAAGAGTTGAACTGAATGGCTTGTGTTTGGGATTGAGCAGTCCTAGGATGGTGACCACTGAGCAAAGGCAAGCAGCTGTGAGGTTATGGAAATAGAAATTACCACTTTCTAGATAAGAACACAAAGAACTTAATCCTATCAAGTCAGGAGACCAGCTAATTTCCATCACACAATGCTGAAAGAGCTGGCACATGAAACTGCAGAACTGTGGCTGAGTAGCTTTGATAAACCTTAAATATCTTAAATAAATCTTAAATATTTCTTTGGGGAGAATGGATATGACTATGGAATAGCAAATGCAGTACCTTTATTTAGGAAGGGAGAAGAAGTGATGTGGGAAAGGACAGGCCATTAATCTCACCGCAGGTGCATGCATGGTTTAGAACAAAGTCTGAAGGAAGGACTAATTAAGACACATGAGAAAATGGGCAATGGGATAAAGAGTGGCATGACTTTACCATAAATAAGCTAAAGGAAAGGTAGACACAGTTGCTTGCTTGCCTTTTTTTAAATTTTATTTTTTTTCATTTTTTTTTAATTTTTTTTTTCCTTAAAGAAAAGTGCTCAAAAATTTGAAAGAGGACTTCCAAGCTTCTGCTCTTTGGAGAATATTCTTAAATATCACTCCTTAGTGACTCAGACTTTACAGTGGCTTTGCTCAGACTTCCCTTAAGTTTCCTGCTGAAAAAAATGATCTTCAGCAGTCATTTAAAACCAGACACCAAAAGCTAGATGTCATGCTGAGCCTTACTTTGATATTACAATAATTTACATGATTGTTTCTGCAGTATTTTATCTTTAATGCTCATTATTGATTTATGTGCCTGCAGATAAATGTCCTTGTTTTGAAAAAAAGGGACAGTATGTACTGACCCAGCCAGAACATCAAAGAGAAATATAATGGGATGTAAGTTTGCTTCTAAACAAAACCAAAACAGTCAACATTTTAAAATGCTTTTAGAGCAATCTTCAATCTACATTGTTATGAACAATCAGTTGGCCAAATAAACAAAGTGAGGAGATAATTTTTCTGTGAATTTTATGCAATTTAATTGTAGTATCTTAGAATTACGTGGAATATCTTCACATTTGGGATACTTTTATGATTCTTGTGCAGTACAGAGAAACACCAGGGAAAGCTGAGTTGTGTCAGGTGAAGTGCTGATTCTGCCTGCTTCCACTCTCCAGTTCAGCTCAGATTTTGGCCACTTTGACTGGAGCATGGGTGAGTGTAATGGATGTCACATCAAATCAGACCTGACTTTTCTGTTTCTTTAAATTGCTAGACCTGCATGCAACAGTTTGAGATAGAGATACATACTGATAGAGATATGCAAAGTGGAAGAACTAAATGCTCCTTGAAAACTGCTGCAATCAGCAATATATGCTTAAAATGTGTTTGCTTTAAATGTCACTTTACACTTTTTGCTCTGTAAATGTGATCCCTGTGCATTTTGAGCTGCTTAGGATATTACTTCATCAAAGAATTTTGACTGTGTGATCCTCAGAGCCATTAAAGCTTTTTCTCCTGAAGACATCTCTGATTAGCAGACCACCAAGAAACAGAATGGATGTTGCTTGTAAGTAGGGGAAAATGTCATCTGTGACCTACATTTCCTGTCTGCCTCATGAAACAGTAAGATATCCTGGGAGGTTTCCATAAGGATTCAAAATAATGCTCATAAGTGTTAGGTAGGCCTGGCTTTTACATCTACCTCCTCTCTCTGGAGATGAAGTTTGTCAGAAAACGTTGGATACCAACAAACAGAAGCAGAACTAAGGCAATGATCTGTGTGCCCCTTGCTCAAAAAACATTGCCACAAGGGAGAGAGGATCATGAAGTAAATGTTAGCTTGTTCTCAGTGGAAGGCTACAGTCATCCAGAAATTAGGTGGTAATTTAAGCTTCCCAATCATGTAGAATCTAGTAACAGATTCCTAGCAACAGCAAAGTTGCAATCTACACATGGTGGGGGATTTTTCAATTTTTTGAATTTCAGTGAGCTGATGGCAAATGTCTTTATTTTCTATTGTCCCTTAGAGCCTCCTGAAACATATTTCTGCCATCCCTGAACTCAGATTTTGAGTCCCATCTGTCTTGCTGAGACTGTTTCTTGTCATGAAATGCCTGGAGCAAAGCAAAAAAGAATCTCCCCAATTTAGCCTTTAATAATTTCAGTCCATGGTACATCTTTGTTACATTTCTCCTCTTTTAGTCTCTCTGCTTTTACAAGCCTCATTCTGCATCTCTTGAGATTGTTTTGCTGATGAAGTAAAAGAATTAAAAAACAACAGGATATTCCTTTATCTTCCAAAATTAGAAGAGGACAGATCCATACCACTGCATGTATGTGAGAGCTGTAGAAAAGAGTTATTTTCCATACCTAGCACAGCTGACTGTGTGCTTCTAATCTTACTAATCTGCCACTCCTTTTTTTCCTGTAGGTGGGCATATTTAGAAAATTTGCTTCCTGGTAAAGTTAGTACGTTCCAATTTACCTAGCCTATGGAAATGCGTAATCACTCAGTTTGCTTTCATTGATTTTTTTATTGTCTTCTTATTAAGGTTTAATTGTATTAACCTCAGAAGTCAATCTCAACACTTTCATTAAATTCAGATGTATGAAGATCTCTGAGACTGATGTAAGTTTTGAGTCACTGCTTGCCACCTTCATTTTTACAGCCCATTTATTAAGTCTAGACTTTATTGTCTTTTGATACTTGATGTTTTCTAAATCAGACTGAGAGCTGGGTGAAAATTTGTGAGTGAATGAACTTTGTAGATATTCACATATGAACCAAGTCTTGCCTTAAGTTAAATTCTGACCAGACTTAAAAAAAATTAGAATAGTAGCTAATGCTGTTTGTCATTACAACTTACATGCTGATAACCTGAATATTGCCAGCTGGCTTCCAAATTCATTCTGACTTTAGAGATATTGCTGATTTCAGCAATATTTAAAGAAGTTTAATTTAATACTTGATTTAAATATCAAGTATTTAAGGCAAAAAAGGGATGAAGATACATCATCATCTTTTGGGTATGTTGAGCCTGCCACCCACAGGGTTGCTTACTCTCTTTCCCATCCCATCCCATCCCTGCAAGTGATGGGAGAGAATAGGGAGATTGAAAGTGAGAAAAACCATTGGACAAGATAGAGAAGATTCTATAGGAGAAGGAAAGAGGGGAAAATCTCAAGAAGTAATGGGAGGATAAGTATTCGATACCTACCGGGTGTCTATTCTCAAGGACAGCCTTAAGAAGCAGATATTTATGTAGTTCACATCTGTAACACTTTTGTCTCTTCAATAATCCTCCTATCATGTCAGAAAACACAGACTAGATTCCTAAACCCAGTGAGCAGTAAAAAATGCCATTGCACATTTTGTTTTTACATTGTGATCTTCCTTTTTGTGCATCTGCTAACTTTAGGCAGTGTTTCAGCTGTGCACACATGAAACATTGAGGCCTCCTCAACAAAACATGCTCTGATTCACTTCACGATGAACCTAATTAATTAACTCTCTTTCTTCTCTGCTGTGAGACAGCTGGGAGAAAGATTGAGGTCTATAGAATTAAAAATAGGCCAAACCTCCATGAAATGCTGTTAAAAATACCCCTGTATCCCACAAGCACATGTACTTGACATTCTAGGTCTGTAAGCAGGCATTAGCATCATATCCAGCATGACTTTACGGAAGATCATCAGCTGAAAAATAAAGGGGCATTTAAATAATCCACATAGTTGGTTAACAATTCAGTGCTAGATTGAGTTTTATTAAATTACAGCTTTGCATACAGTCTACAAACCAAATAAGCCATCAAATTTAAGCAGTGAGTGAGATACAAGGATGAAAGTCAATTGTTAATTCCCTGGGTGGTCCAGGATCTCACTGACATGTCTGCCTGAGTGTAACAATCCACTGGTTTGACTTTCAAGCAATTAATCTGAAGTCATGATTGGAAGGATTCTTATAAATAATTCTCATTGTCAGTCAGAAAGCAACTGACTCTTCCTATTCAGGAGACTGGAGACAGTTGTCTTGTCATCCATGTTGGCATTACCACATATGAAATTCTCTGTAAAGTGCGGTAGGTTTTTTTGGTTTTTTTTTAAATGCTCTGTCCATGATTGCTTATGTTACTGATCAGTATTGTGTCATAATCCATCACAATGAAATCAAGGGTTTTTTGCTAAGATACTGAATGCTCTATCACTTAGAAATCTTTATCCATGGTAGTATGGACCACTTGACTGACTGTAAACCCAGCATCAGTGGAGGAATGGTGACTACTTGTTGAATCCCCAGGTCCCAGTGGCTATATTGAAACCAAATCACCTAATAGGATGTGCTGAATGAAAGTCATGTTATTCCATTCTGAAAACCTTGTTTCACTCTCCTTCAGGTTTCCTAGTGAGTGGATGGAAAGTGGATAGTAGAGCCAAAGGACTGCAAATTCAGAGCAGCCCCATGGACTTACAGAACTTGTCAAAGAAGTTGAACTAAATTCTTTCATGTGCTGTAATGAAAATTCATCTGCTTCATGGCTAACAAACCAAGAATGTTTTCTTACTCACAGGAATTAATTCCATTGAGTTACTCTAAATGATACCCGAGGAGGAGTTGTTTTTAGTGTAGTGAAGAGGATAATCAGGAAGTAGCAAGTGAGGAAAGTTTGAGAAGTGTCAAATTGCTCTAAAAACGGCATAACCTGTTGTCAAAAGACTGATACCTCAGAGACGAATCATATTCAGAGTTGCCAGTTTCTCAAAGCTGAAACTATTATTGGCCACATGACCTGCATTTAGACAAAAATATAAGAATGGTAACTCAGAACTGGTTAGAAATATTCAGTAAAGGTCTACAAAAACTAGTCTGTACTTCTCTTTGGTTCTCTGCTTGTTTGTATAATGTAAGAAGTTCAGTGAAGCACAACTCTCTCCATAAGCACCCTCCTCATCTCTTGGCACTCCTTAGGGAGCAGCAGGGGCCTAAAAGGATGTAAATAAAAACATATGTTACAGCCCTTCAGTCCAATTTCTCATGGGCTCACACAGCATTACATGCATGGAGTGCAGCCCTGTGCTTTATTGAGTGTGTCTTCAAATGGGTTCTGGAGCCCTGTCCCTTACAGGAGAGGCGCAGGTCAAAGGGTTCATCATCAGCAGCTGTTAATATTCTGTATTATACAGATCTAAATAATTTGCAAAAATCCTTCCAGGGTCATTGATAAGTTTTCAAAATTATGACAAACTTCCCCAAAATGAAAGAAAACAAGTCTGTAACATTTAAATATGTTATAGAGACTGTTCTTAGTAGTTCTTGACCAATCAGTCTGGCATCTGCCCTGGACAAAAGAGTCTGTTACTATTGATTTGAAAGCATTGATAATTTAATGGCAATGTAATTAAGCTTTGATAAAGATTG
The DNA here is from genome assembly GCA_013399915.1 of Illadopsis cleaveri. Classification (NCBI taxonomy): domain Eukaryota; kingdom Metazoa; phylum Chordata; class Aves; order Passeriformes; family Timaliidae; genus Illadopsis; species Illadopsis cleaveri. The sequence continues at coordinate 21,885 of VXBB01017413.1, read as the reverse complement.
CAATAATTTTGCACTGTTTTCTCATTAGGAATAAAAATAACACAAAATCAAATTGTCAAACAATCTATGGATGAAAACCAGCTAAGTGGTGTACCCCAAACCTGACCTGGAAACAGGAAGACGTGACTCCTGTCTGAAATCATTCCTTTCTTTCTAGAATTAGTTTAGCAAAGTGTGTGTAACATGGGTGAAGTTTAAAGCAGTGCATGTATCAGGAATATGACAATTGCTGCAGAAGAGAAGATGGCTGATATGGAATAACCTGGTTTGGTTTGGCATACTGAAAAGAGGAAAAACCCCTGTCTTTTAGCGGGAAATTCTTTTGTGGAGGCAATAACAGTAAGGATGGAGGATTCTCTTCTGACAAGTGACATTGGAGAAATCTTGAAACTCTTGTTGTTTATCACCCAGGTGAGAAATGAGGATGATGTTGTGACCATAAGACTTTGGCTGATACCTAAGGAATTATGACACCTTTGAGGTACAGAAGGTACCTCATCCTTACATTTAGTACCTCTGCTCACTAATGAACTGGAGGGAAAATTATACTGACCCAGTCAAGTCCAGTCCTGGGAGCAGCTTAGACTTTCAGGATTTGACTTTCAGGGAAGACTTACTGGATTTGGCTGTGCCACCACATGGCCTCCTCTGAGAGGTGTAGAGGCAGAATACACCAAATGATACATGAACAAAGAGTTGACGCTCAAGGGATGTTTAGTCAGGCAGGGTGGAGAATACCTAAGTCAGAAGACTGGGAGCTGAAGGTGGCAAACTCAGAGGTGAAATAAAACACATGAACGGGGAATATAATTAACTTTAGCCTGACAAGCCTGGTGGTTGTCTGAGCACCCTCTGGGATTTTAAAAAAGGAAAAATGTGCTCCTGAAAGTGCACACGATGCACTTACACAAGCAGAAACATTTCAACAGAGTTTCATGGCCTCCCTTGTGCATGAAGCCTGTCCCAGACCACAGCAGTCTGTCCTGGCACCATGATCCATGGTAGCAACCTCAAAAAAACAAAACAAAACCAACCAACCAAACTGGAAAAAAAAAACCAAAACAACCCAACCAAAACAACCTACAGTTGTATTGCTTTATACAACAACAGAGTTGAGTTGAAACACACCTTTGTGATTGTCCCAGGAAGCAGAATAAGCTGTAGCATATCAGAAAACATTCAAAATGCTCTACACATGAAAAAGAAAGCTTCCAGCTCTTGATTAGACTCAGAAATCTTATCAATGGTGAATTATCAAAAGGTAAGAGTACAGCAAGAGGGCTTGCCTAATTTACATTCTTCTAATGGGTTCAGTTTAGAAGGTTAATATACAATATTAATCCTCCCTAGGCATAGTGTCCTATCAGGGAGCATTACCAAATGTCAAAGGGGAATGCTCGTGAGAGGAAGGTCAAGAATTTATCATCCTTTCATTAAATAATTTGAATGGAAATCAAAGAACAAGGAAAATGTAGAAAATCAGAAGCTGCAATAGCAGCGAGATTAAAACTTGCTCTTTCAGGATTACTGTTAAATTTTCACAGTAAATGACAAGCTGGTGTGTTTTGTTGGTCTTGAAAACCCTGAGCTGCTTTCCCCAGTGAGATGACCTTTACACTGTAATTTTCCTTTGAGTAGATTGATAATAAGAAAATAAGAGGGAAGATAATCCTGCCCTGATGTGCTCTGCCCAGTCACTGTCTTGTAGGTGCTCAACATTCTGTTTGCAAATGAGACAAAAAAAGGGCCTTTATTTAATGAAAACTCATGAGCTGTTTAGCTTTAAATCGAGTTACAGCAAATTTCATGATTTCAGAACTTTTCATTGTGTGAATAATTATGTTTTTCCTATGAGTATATGGAATTATTACTTGGTTAAATGTTGCTTCTTAATTCAAGGAGAGGTTTTCCTTTTTAATTTTATTGCAAATAACGTCTTCCACATTTATTCTTATCTTCCTCTTTCTCCTCTTCCATTTCCCCTTTCTCCCCACTGACCTTGCCTTCCTTTTTATTATATCATTAAGAGAGTTGGATATATTTTGTCTGATACAGGCTTAGATAATCTTAGAAAAGAGAAGGTACATTCATACTTGCATTCTATAGTGACCAAAATAAACAGATGAATTTCATCTGCTGTAGACTTTCAGTGGTGATTAAAAAATACTAAATCCCTTTCCTTTGGAAATCAAGAAGCGTACATTTTCTATATAAGCTGCCCTAGGTTTGAACATATATAGTGATTATGGACTTAAATTGATAATGCAAATGGACCTAAAATATAGGCAGAGTCCTAGCAATTCTGGTAACACAGTCTCATAATAATTATGTTACTTTATATATTCTTCTTTTTTTTGACTTTGATTCTGTTTAAAGGAAAATAATTCCTCTTTTCTTCTGCAGAGCCTCAGAGGAAGCTGGGGGTGACAGAATGTCCTATTAAGTGAACTAATGGAGCAGCTCTTTCTCCTAAACTTGTGTAACTCTGGAAATGCCATGTGCTGCTTGTTCACTTCCAGTCTCTTCCCTAATCATTTTAGCAAGTCAAGAAGGCTCTCTCCCTTCTTTTAGGATGTTTTCCTACATCACAATCTTGAAGCTTCACTTGCTGCTAATTGCAGTGATTTCAAACATGTTGACACTACAACTTGGTGGGTGCTGAAAAGAATTCTGCAAATATTTCCTTGACTTGGTATCACGTTGCTTTGGCAGTGTTCACAGTCCTTGGAGATTTTCTTCACTAGCAGGCTTTTAATGGCATGAATGGCTGCAAAGCAATGTATTTTGGATAAATTCTGCAAACTTCCAGGAAGCAAATTTCAAAATCAAAATGGTAAATATTACAGCTACAAAAGTAGCTTATGCAGACTGCTGGACCTGTTGAAATTGGTGTGGATGATATAGCTCAGGAGTTTTCAACAGCACATCTGGGAGTTCAGGGAAACTGCCAGTTTATACCAGCAAGAAGCTGACTACTAAGCCATATCCTTGTAGCATCTGGGCATCATTACTTGAGATGTGCACATTTTGTCCTTGGGGAAATGAGAAATTTAAGTGCCAAAATAAATGTACTGTGCTGCAATTTAAAATACACACTGAACTGCTGTACCATTCTCATCTCCCTTTCCTTTTGGAAGTTGCATGGTCCTGCAATGATCGATTCGTTAGTGAACTTCTGTGAAAAATAGTTTTCAAAGGATTCCCATCACTTTGTGTCTTCCAAAAATCTTCTGATGTTTCCTGTGCAGGATTTTTACTGCCAGCCCTACACACTGGAGAAGGTAACAGTATGAAAGTACACTAATGGGTTTGAAAAGGAAGAAAGATACAGGTGAGGTGATAACAGGAAAGGAAGGAAATGATCCTTATTTCTGAAGATCTTTTGTTTTAAAGAGGAAGGGGGATAGATGGATTTGTAGTTTTTTACTGGTAAATTTCAAACTTTTATGTATATACCATGAAATGTTGGTAAATTAAAATGTTATAAAATTGTGAAACCTACTCTTTTAACTGCCTTTCCACCCCGATCTCCATTAAGCTAAGCGTAGGAACAAAGCTAAGCATGGTAAATAAAATAACTTTTTTTCTTCCAAATAATCTTTAATATATATTGCAATTTTAGGGGGAAAGGAGAATATTCATTTTCTGCAGCATTTCATCTTGCACTGCTCTTTAGGTTCAATTTACTGAGCCCTACTTTGATGAAGTTATGTTAAAAGAAACCAAAGGATAAAATGTGCTGATAGAAAACCTTAGAGAAATTGTATTTCAAGCTTAAGGAAAGAGAAATCCTCTTTCTTATGGGTGCAAAATGTAAGATGTTGACAAAATTCTATAAAGAATTTGGTGCCGAAGGAGGAGTTACATTCCTCTGGAATAGAATGGTTGGCATTTAATGTTTCCTTAGATGCTTCCCTTTGCCTCAGTCCCTGCTATTTAAAGTTTCCATGTGGTATTAGACAAGAATCTTAGGTCAGTTTATTGCCAGTGTATACAACTTTCCCTAAAGTATAAGAAATCAAACCACATGTAATATTTGCAAGCAACTTAGTGTTGCTCTGTGTGTATTCAGTGCCTTACAAGATGCAGTTAATTGATTTAATCATTTATTTAGCATTACCTGATTAAACATGCAGGTATATAAGAACCATAATTAAGCTGGTTATGCTTTGAACTTGACTCAGATCAGCAGTTTTTACCATGCTTGTAGGAAACTTATCACTGTGGCATTAAATGGTGTGAAGCCCCGTCTGTGGTTCCTTTAGAGAACTTTCAAACTAACGTTTCCATTCTTTTTCTTTTTCTCCTCTTCCCCAAATGAGGTGCAAAAATTTAGCCAGAACCTCTTTGTTCTAGAGATCATACCTTTAAAATATACAAGACAGACAAAGCATGGCAGAAGGGAAGAACAGTTATAGTAATTTAAGAGAAACTGGAGCTCAAAGATGTTAACTTTTCCCGAGATCAGACAGGAGGCCAGAACTATGAATCAAGGAATGGACCTTAAGGGCAAGATATTCCTTCTGGATTTGTTTCCTTAAATATTGGAAGAAAAATGTTTCAGGAAAGGGAATGAAATCTTGAAATCAGAGAA
>VXBB01017413.1:1121-17055 GCA_013399915.1 Illadopsis cleaveri | reverse complement strand
CCTGAAATCAGGGAAGAAATGTAGATAAAGAGACAGGAGAAGAATTTGAAGACATGAAATGTAAAAAGAAAGAAAGGAGAAATTCCAGAACCAAGAGAAAACAATAAAAGTGAATGGGATGACAAGAAGTGCAGGGAAAGAGACCGAAGCTTGCCCAATTAATCCTCTTTCAAATCTCAAGATTTCATTCCTTTTCCTGAAAGGAAGGATTTCCTTTTTTCATCTTTAAAATTTCATTTCTGTAGTTTCTTCTCCTCTCTCTTTATTTACATTTCTTTCCTGATTTCAGGATTAGAATTGGAGTAATTTTGGCAAGCTTTGGTCCTTTCCACTGCCCCTCATTTCATCTCAGTCCGTTTGGTTGTAATCACTCAATTTCCAAATTTTCTGTATTTTTTTCAGTTGCATTTTATTTGATCATATCTCCTTTCCAGAGCAATTGTTAGACTTTGTTCTCTGATTTCAAGATTTCATTTCCTTTCCTGAAAGGGAAATGTTTGTGATCTCTAGATTTGACATAGCATAGATAGTTCTCCCTTCACAAATCTCCATGGAAACTCACAGTGCAGGTTGGAGCGGAGGCTGCAAAGCGAAGGTAGTGCAGCTCTGGGCTGTCTCACCATGGCAAAGAATTTTCTGTGTGGTAAGATTTCATTGAAAGTGGATTAGGAACTCTGAGTAAAGGAGGTGCTTTTGTCAAGACCAAAGCCAGAACTTTGGCTGTTAGTGAAATGTTGGAGCAGTGTGGCACCTCTCTTTTAGGGCTATCAGATTATAAAGGTGAAAAGTGGGACAAATTCAGAAGAAAAATCACTCCCAAAAAACCCCATATTTGCTTACCTGACCTGTTAAGTAGAACTGCTATTGCATATGCCATTTATTCTGTATTTTTCTGCAGAAAAAGCAGAGGAAGTCTTGACTGATACACTTTCCACATGGGTACAGTATTTCCTACACAGAATGAAAGTTTTGAATGCTAAAGGGAGTCTGGCAAACTTTCAATTTTTTTTTGGAGTTCTGGGATGTAAGGAACAGACTCAGCCTATTCAGGGTGCAAGGGACAGATTCAGCCTATTTAGGGTGTAGAGACATAGAGAAGAAATATTGTGGCTCTTTTATGTCTAAGAATTCAAGATGGCATTGAGCATTGTGTTACTTTTTTTAAAGAGATTGATGTTGGTCTTGTCAGTCCATGCATATCTTGATTTAAATTTTTTTAGGTCCCAGCAAATACAGATTGGGGCCTTATCTGTTCCAAACTGAGTGCTGAAACTTATTTGTTTTGAGCTGATGGTGCTGCATTGTCAGTTCTGCCATGACTCTAAAAAAATTTTATTTTTTACTCCTATAAACTGCATTTTTTTCTTCATTGTTATACTATTACCCTTATATTCTGACCATAAAATAATTGGCTAATGAAGTTTCACTTTAACTACTACATTTTTATTTAATTCTTGTAGATTATTTAAGATATTTAGATTTCTTATTTGCTTATGTTTATTTGATTTCTAATAAATTTACAGTTGTGTCCTTTTACTGAGAAACAGCTTTTACTATAAATGACAATTTACTTTCTGATAGGTTCTTTTTAAGATTTTACATTTTAAGTATTTTAAGTTATGCCTAGGAGTGCTCAGAGTAGCAGTCCTGAATTTCCCCTCAAAGATAGACTTGATATTTATGCAGTGGTCCTGATTCTGCCATTATCTGTGTGTAAAGTGCTTAATATTCCTAAAATTAAAATCCATACCTTCAAGTAGTGTTTTTTGAAGGAATGATGTCTTTGTACACAACAAAGCATGCAGAAAATTTGACCTCTTATATAGGAAAGGTTTTTTAAGAAGTCAAGAAATGTGAAATTTTCAGGTGGAAATGTGATTTGCTTTTATTAAGAATACTTTTGAGAACGCAGCATTACTAAATGATAAATATGTCAGGAAAAAAAAAAAGTGGAATCTTGACTCTTAATGGCCAAAGCTGTAGGCATTTGCCAGAAGAACTGTTTTCTAGCCTGTACATGAACTTTTTCCTGTCTCCTCCCTCTGGTCTTCCTGTCTCTTGAGACCTCTCACTCTACAGTTACTCATTTCCAATAGAGAAGATTCCATCTGGAGCACCTTCTTACTTTACTCCATGGACTTCAAAATCCCCTTTCTGAAAATCATCTCCTTTTCTTTACAGCTGGGTTAGTGTGGTTTTGTTTAGCATTGTAGCTGTTCATATTTCTCCTTATGGGACATTTCTTTGGCTTTGTTTTTCTGTCTTTTCTTGTTTTTGTGGTAACTTACCCGGAGTGGGAGTTGGAAGAAATTAATTTTCCTGAAATGCAGTTCTGGGAAGGCTGCACCAGATGAGAGGGAATATGAGAGGGTCCCCATTGCTCTGTTTACAGATACCTGTCGCTATTGATCACTAACTAATCTTCTTAGAAGTATCATTTCAATTTTCCTTTTTCAGTGTGGACTAAGCAGTGTTGCCAACACATATTTTTCTCTATTAGACATCACAGTAAGTATGTGGAAGACAAAAAGTTTGAAAGTATCTCCTCAGATTGCTGTTTAAAAAAGACTTTTGAATGACTTTATTGGAGGTGTCATGCTTATTGGCATTGAAAAAATAAAATTTTGAAAACAAGGGAGTTGGATATTTTCTGCCAACCTGTGCTGAGCACCTGCACATCCTGAAGGGAAAACAAGTGAAAATTAAGTCAGAAAAAATAGGCAAATGTATAGAGAGACTTGAGATTTGGAAGCAGCATGTGAACAGTCTGTATTAAATGCCCAAAAGCAAAGGGCAACATCTTAAAAATCAGTGGGAGAAAGAGTGTGGGTCCATGTTTTGCCAGGGATAGCTGTGGGACTTTCTGTACTCTGAATGTTTCTTCTGGTTTTGGTCCATGGAGCATTTATTTCTATGTTTCTAGTCCTACCATTTCTAAAATGGTCTGCGCATTATCGGTGGAAGCTCAGTGGCCTCCTTTGTAGGACTGTCCTTCCCAATCCTAATGAAACTGGAGGAACTTACTGGGACATGTTTTATCACTGGCAGGGAGAGCTGAGCCGTCAAGTGCCAGGGCATTCACAGCCAGTTTGTTTGCACTGATTTATCAAGGTTTTGGGAAGCCTGGCTGCGTGGTATTCCAGAGCTGAGTTATGGCGCATGAAATTCGGTAGGAAGCATGGGAAAGAAAAGGTACTTTATCCAAGAAGCTGCTTGGGAGGGACTTCAAGAGCTCTGGAAGTCAGAGATTGCACTGACATCTGTCTTGGAGGCTGCAGCAGGCTCCAGAGTGTGCAGCTCTCTGTTTTCATGTGTGAAAAACTCAGAAAATCCTCGGTCCTTCCTCATGTTGCTCCTGCTGTTCGAGCTTTCTGTGATTGGTTTTTATTGGATAACCAACTTGGATTTGTGAGGCTTTGTGGGGTAAGAGTAAAGGTGTCATGTAGGCATGCAGGAGGCACACCTACCTTTCAGGGCTTCCTACAGAGAGTTGTCCCTGCTGTATCTGCTCTGCTCTCTCTGTAAGTAAAATAAAACAAAATCAGGAACTTTGATGACACTGGGAGCCTCCAGGCAGTGAAATGAGAATTATTTGGTAAAAAACAGTAAATGCTACTTCAGCACTAGCATTTCAAGAGGATGGTGCATGTTCTCCACTCAAAGTAGGAACATTTGGTTACCTCAGACGTCTCTCTGATTTCTGCACCTTCTTTCAGCTGGTATCTAGGTGAGAAGTGCATGTGCAGCACCTGGTCCAGCTGAGAGGTGCCAAGTTCCAAACCAACCTCCCTAGCTGCCTTCCAATAAATGTGAATTAATGTATAGAGGTAAAAGAAATGCTAGCAACCTTTCCAGATATCTCATACATACATACATGCATATTGACCTCAGGGTAGCATAGGTAAGAACAAAGCAAGTCATAGGCTGGAAAAACCTGCCCTCACAGAGGAAATAATGCTGCAGGTGAAAGAAAATAAACTGAAGCTTGTAGAGACAAAACAAATAACTTCTCAAACTCTTAGAAGTTATAGTAGATGCAGAGGTTATTTCAAAAGGAGAGGTCCACCTGTAAATTCTGGAAATAAAAATTTGGAATAGACAGTTTCTATCCTAGTGCAAGAATGAGAGGGAGATGAGTGGCAAGAGATCAAAGGGCACATACAGGATGTACCGAACGGATGAGGGAGAGGCAGGCAAGACAGAAAGCAGTATCAAAGGACACTAATGATGAAGAAGCTCTGCTTGCTATCTCCCATAAAGAAACACAGTGAGTCAGCAGAAGTTCAGAGGGTATTAAAAGGAAAAATCTCAAAGGAGATCACATTAGAATCAAACTCCGTGTATTTCTTGCCCATCAGGGGATATATTAATAAAGGAGCATGGATAACATTCATGCACAAGTTTTTTAAGTGCAGAGGCCTTTGGCTTTCAAACTGTGGATTAAAAAGCCTTGAAGAGAGCAGTCTGCAAAAAGGTAAAGGAGCTAGCACATTAATTGACAGTCCCATTACTGGGCTTGGTGGAGCCTTGTCTGGAGCGCTTTGAGTTCAATTCTGTTTCCAGCTAATGCCCTGTTGTCATTAAATACAAATGGTGTGCATGTGTTTATTTTCTGTTCTTTCCTTTTCCTCTGAGGCAGTGACAGAAATATTACTCTTGTCTACTTATGGATAGTAAAGCTACTTCCCACAAGTCTATTGATGAGCTAGGAGACGTGCCAGGGAAAAGGAGCTTCAGACTGTACTCTGGAAACACAATTAAGGATATCAAAGACACGATTAGAATAATTAGGAAATTGCTCAATATAATATTTAGCACTGAAGCAATTCATGATTGTAATCCATTGGCCCCAGAGGACCTCCTGCATAGTATAGGCAGTTTGCTTATTGCTGTTTTTGAGGGGCCTGTTTGTCTTTGAGTCAGTGAGTAATATGCAGGGCTGAGCCACAAATCCCGCAGAAAGCTGGGAGCCCAACTCACACCTGAGACTGGAAAGAGAGGAGGGAAATGAGCCATTTTGGAAAAATCACAGTTGAACCTTATATGTAGTCTAGAAGAAACATTGTAGGGAAATATTAATGATTACCTCTGAAATAGGAAAAGGGAAAAAACAACATGAAAATTCTTCCCTGAAACACAGATTCCGGTATCTTTACGTTAATCTCCACCTCCATCTACAGGCCATGCAAGCAGTGTGGTGTGTCGGGAGAGAGGACACTCTTCAGGAAATTCATTGCACTGTTCCTTAAAATAAAATGTGTTTTCTAAAGCCTTGGGAGATCGATGGGAGAGGTGCTTCTGCAAACATATGTAAAAATCCCTGCACAGGGTTTTCTCTTTTCAGTGAGTATATGCCACAAATTGTAATGGAGCAGGCAGTAACAGCAATTTGGGAACTTACATTGCAAGGTGCTGGGTCAGTTCAGATAGCTGAGGATCTACTTCTCTCTCTTGTATTAAGTCCTCCTAAATCTTTTTAGATTTGCTCAACTGAGTGAAACTTGCTCCTTGTCTAGTTATTTGTGGAATAGGTGTGGTTAATCAAGAGTGCTTTCTTCACAGTCTTTGTGCTGCTGTTTCTCTGCGTATGCCCTGAGGAATTTCTCCAGTATGCTGAATATAATCATTGGAGCTTCTGTCTGCTTTCTGTTCAATTTCTTGTAGCTGGCTTGCTTTTTGCTACTACCCCAGATTTTTACTTGCTCTCTATTTCCTGTTGAATACAATATGGAATGAAAACAGTTTAAACAAGACCTAGACATACAGAACTTTCCTAGCAATTATTCTGCTCTTTTATCTCTCAATTTTAATGCAATTGGGCTCCCTTTTTTTTATCCCTGATCAGTGTTCTGCTGCTCTTAAATCTTATTTTCCATATCTTTCTGATTTCCTAGTTGTACTGTGTCTTTACTCTAGTAAATTCTGCAACTATTTCAGTGAACTTTTCTGTTACAAGATTATATTCCATTTTACCATCTCTTTTGATATTCATGAGGGAAATTTCCTCCTCTGTTTTCTATATCAAGCCTAAGATTATATCTCTATCATCCAGGTCTCCCGTACCTAGGATTGTTGGCAGAAGGTTGAAAGTACCAAAACTGCCAAATTGCACAGAACCATTTTTATTTAATGATTCAGATTTATGAAAGCATATGCTGAAACTGAGGGATTTTTAGTAACTTAAAAACTTAATTTATTTTTCTGTTGAATCATGTTGCCCTGTTTGTTGATCCAAGTTATGTGGTGATCCTTGAAAGATGGCAGGATGCACTTTGCATGTTTGTGGTTTCACATTTTTAAGTAAATTAAACTTTCTGAATGAAAAGTTTTAGTTTGGATGGAAGTTTAAGTTTAAGGCCTTGAAATTTTAGCCCACTTTTAGCACCATGAGACATGGCAGGAATGAGACTGAAGACAAAAACTTGAAAGATATTAAAATGTCCAGTCTAATCACTGATGACACCCTTGGTCCATTTCTGCTGATCAGAACCCTGTGTGGAAGAAAAGTCAGTCAAGTAATAGAAAATCACTCCAGTTGTTTTAACAGAGAAATATTTATTGCTGCTATGAAAAAAGAAAACTTGACACATGATCTGATGAAATTAAAAAAATACATTTAGCCAGGTTCTGTGCTGGAAGGCCAAAAGGAAATGTGGATAGGCCAGCTGACAGTGCCTGAGGATCCAGCCTTGGAATGAGGCAACATAAAGGAAAAAAATGTACACACTGCAGCTAAAGTAGTGTTTGATAAAGTGAGAACAGAGGGAAAGTAATAGTGACGGCACTACAAAAAAGATTTAATAGGTGTTTGAAACTGAACTGCACAGTTATTGATAGCACATAGTCAGCCCAAGGTACTTTTTCATTATGGCCCAGCTGGTTAGAGGAAAAAGCATGAAGAGATGGAGGAAGGCATTTTTAGCAGTGGCCAATGAAAAATAGGGCTAATGCACCATTCTCCAAACAAACAATGGCTTTTGAGATATAAAAAAAAGAGTTGGAATGGGAAAAACTTCACTCTGATAAGATGCATTTCAAACTAAACCAAACACTGAGAAATAATGATAATTAGCCACACATTTATCCAAGGTATAAATCTGAACCCTTTGGGTAAATTTTGCTCATTTCCTTTTATGTTTAATTTCCCTCTTTAGCCTTTATTCCCATATTTTTACTTAGATCACAAACAGCTGGTGTAGAAAAGGTATATTTGAGTATTACCAGAAACAACCAAGGTCATAAAAAGTATTTAAAATTTAGGCAAACACCCCCAGTCACATGTGCCTTGAAACTGGAGAAGAGTTATGTCTTAGCCAGTTGCTTCTTCTTTTCTATTCGTAAGAGCTGTTAAATCATGTGACTCCCAGGGCAGAAAGAATAAATAGGTTTATCTTGGTGGAAGCTTCACAGATCGATATTTTAGAGCTCTAGTGACTGAGCACAGGGGTATTTATTTAGAATATCAGTGTTCTCCATCTTTTCCAGAGCTTCTCCTGGAGAAACAAACCTCTTAGCTATGAAGAGAATTTTACCTTCTCAAAATCATTGAGTGGAGGGGGATTTTCCTTCCTTCTTGGTTTTAGTCACGAAGTTAAATGTTTAAGAGTTCACAGCTTTAGGAAGTGATTTGCAAACTGGATTATTTCAAATTCTTGAAGCTGGATGATGTCAAAATGCACTGATAGACCAGACCACCTCCACCTGTTAGTCCAGTTTGAATGGAATTTGTTAGGTCCTAGATTGCATCTAAAACCAGCAAAAACACTAATTAAGCCTGCCCAAGTTAGCTTGGGGGCCAGAAGCAGTGGGAAGCATCTTTTCTACCTGGTTTCCAAAATGCTAATTGGTTTACAGACGATTCTAGTACCGTAATATAATATTGCAGTTTGTAAGATGGGTCACTGATAAATCAAGCAGAATTGTTTGCATTTGTATCATCATTTGAATGAGAAGTTTCAGACTCTTATTCTCCATCCTCAGAAAATTTTCAGTCTTGAATCTCAACAGTAAGAAAAGTAGAACTGTCAAAGCATAAAAATTTCCCCAACCAAACCACCCCAAAACTAATCAGTCAGAGTTCAATTTAAAGGCCACTCATTAAGTATTTATGAAGCAAAAGCAAATAGAGATGTGTAAGGAATTTCGACAGACCAGTTTGCTAAGCTGGTAGGAAATTTAATTCCTAGAGCTCTAGTCTTTTGGAGAAAAATAGGATTGTATACCTCATTTTCAGATGATTTGGATGCAACCCTAACTCTGGAGTATCTGTGAGTTGCTAATAACCTCTGTTCCTGTCTAGTATGTCTGTTTGCAGAGAGTAGAATTTTGTATGCCCAGTAATTTATCATTACACAGTGAGGAAGAAGAGAGCTCCATAGGCCCTTTAGTAACTGCAATGGTTGTAATTATGCTAAACCCATCAATATATCAAATAAACTGTTTGATGTTCCATCTTTTCACTGTATTCAGTGTAAAAAGGAACATGAAATGACCTTCTGGTGATTAGAGTAACAAGTGCTCTAACAACCCCAATATGTGCTTAATGCATCATGTAAACTTTGTGATGGTGTATATTCTGGAATTGGATGAAAATACTACAAAACAGTATGAAAAGGAGCTATGTTTTAAATCAGATGAAAGTAAATAATGAAAGGAAAGAGAAAAGGCTGGCATTCTGTAGCTACCTGGCTTTGGAGTATGATTGCTTGTTATTCTTACCACTGAGTCATCCCATCACTGAATTGCCTATTTCAGGTCACAACATAAGATCCATGTGGCAGTATCTAACATCAGTTTTGTCCTTGTGGTATATAATTTACAAGTTAGAAGTGTAATTTCAGTGAATACCAGACAAGTCCTCTATTGGTTTCGGGATACAGGTTAAAAAACTTCCCTGGCCCCTATAGCAATATCTTATTCCATGAAAAGGTTCACCCCAACCTGAGTAAATCCTGCCTTCTGATTAACACTCTGCCTATCTTATGTTGTCTGTAAGTGGATGTTTTTGGCTTGTCATGTTCTTCTGTTGGCCTATTTGTTGTAAATAATCTCCTACTTTTTAGCAAGGGACTAGTAATTATTCAGGGTGTTATGAAATATATTACTGAAACATCTATAAAGCCGACTCCAGAATATCTATTCGTGCCAATGAAAATTTTAATACGAGCACTTATGCCAATTTTATATTAATTTTTAATGTCATTTACTAGAACATAGTTGTTGTTCTGCAGATGACTCTGCTCACTGAAGTGCTAGAACATACGGATTTTCTTTAGAATAGTAGATACTACCAAGAATTCCCTTTTTTCTTGGCTATTCCTACTACCCTGCACTGAGAGTCCATCTGTCCTGTTGGATCTGGTAGATTATTGTTAAAATGACCACTGTAAATCCAGTGGGGTTTAAATATTTTTTCACATACTCAGGTAGTGTTGCTGATACCCAGAGAGTTCTGGTGACCTTTGGCAATGACAGAAATTTAAGTACTACTTGTCCTGCCCTTAGCATGTGTGAAGCCCCTCACGTTTTATCTTTGTATGGAATTATTTGAGGCCTTAGGACAACTTCCTGCAGTTTCTTTTCCTTTCTATTGCCCCTTATAAGCCTCTGCTCTTGCAATCACAGATTTAGATGTCACATTCCCTTCTTCTGATGTCCTTCCTTAGAGAGAGAGGAAGAAATGACTTTCAGAAGACAAGCCAGCTGACAACAGGTGGGATTTTAAAACAGTCACAGGCAAAGCTGTTGGAAAGAATAGTGCTTTGGTGAGGGCAGAGGGAATAAATAATGACTGATCTTTGTGGGAATCCAGTTTACTTTGTAGTGGCTCTGGATTAATGCAGCCAAATCTGTACTGGTTCTCATGATCCATATGCTCGGTTGCCTGAGGAATTCTCCACTATTAACTGTCTTGCACATAGATCAACTGCGTTGCAAATCAGCTTTTTTTACTCTAAAGTAAGGCTAGTAATGACCCATAATGACAGACAGTGCAGCAGAACCAAAATCTGATGCTTGCCCAGTTTCCCTTGTGCCCTGCTGCTCTGCGTATGTTTTGGATGCTCTTTCCTTCTGCTCCGTACATCCACTTTTGCAGATGGGCAGCTCCTCCCTTAAGGGACATGCAGAGAAGGGCTGGCAAGCCTTGCCTGTCTCTTCTGTTGGTCAGCAAGGCCTCTCTTGTACTGAACCCCTGTGCAGTTTGACAGGAATAAGTGAGAGACAGCCTCTTTTCTCTAAGAGAGGAATAAAGTCATGCTGCATTTCACTAGTTGTGTTTTTCACCCAAAGAGATTATACAGAATACTTTCTGCAACCCTTTCATGTTTTGGAATTTTAGGATCAATTGGTCTCTGGCTACTTCTAAAACAGATTGAACAAGAGCAGACTCATGAATTGTCCATGAAATAAAAATAGATGTGACTGGTTGTTATTTGGAAGAGTCTCTTGGGATTCAGAAAAGAGCTAGGAATGTGAACACACAAGACGAAGAGAAAAAGACTTTCTTGGTTTTGTTATAAAAGAGATTGTAGAAAGGATTTCTGGTACAACTGCATATGCATTCATACAAGAAGTTCCACCTGTCTTTCTCAACCTGTTGCCTGTATCCTTATCTACTGATTTCCCCCAGTATTTTTCACTACACCAATCAGCTGGTTTTAATTTTGTTTCTGAAATGACTTTTAATGTGTTCTAACAAGCTTTTAATCTGTTATCTTACTTTATGCATTACTGTGTACTTTTGCCTTCAGCAAGCTTTTGCCAGGCCATAGTCTGCAGCCTCCAAACCCAAGCTTGACTGTAGGTTAGCTCAGTTCACTTTTTAAAGGGTGATACTTCCAATCACAGCCTATAGGGAGATAATGCTGGTGCTGCTACAGGGAGCTAGCACCATCCTGTCCTTGCTCTCCTTTCCTGAGGCATGTCCTCAGTGCTGATGGCACAAAGGTGGCCCAACTTTCATGTGTTCCTTCATGCAAACAGCTGTTAAAATCATGCCAGGGGGCATTATAAAATAATCATGAATAATAATGATCCCAGGAGCAGTGTGCCCCTCCATAACCTCAGCTGGAGGGCAGGATCAATTGTAGTACATTCTAGTTAGGAGTTTAAAGTCAGTGGAGGATATGAGACAGCACCACTCCATGCAGGTGCTTCCCATATAGATGCCTGCAAAGCTGAGGCTCTGCTGACTCGCCTGTCTAACAGGAGCCTTGCCGGCCAAGGGCACTCCCTGATAAGCTGGATTTGTGCTCTGTAATCAAAGTGTGGGGAGAAAGCAAGCACATGTCTCTCTGATGCTAATGGACTCCTCATGGAAAATCTTTTTATTGGAAAGAAATTGGCTTAGTCAGAAAAGCTCTTATGGACACCTCTGAGGGCAGTTACTGGCTGGGCTCATCAATATCTAAGGATATCTGCAAGTGTAAAGAGCTGTTACCAGTTATGTGTTAAGGCAGCAGCTTCACAGGAAATGAAAGTACTTGAGAATCAGGAGGAAGCCATTCCCCCAAGTCTCTGCCACTAAAACAGTCTGTACTACTTCATGTCCACTGATGGGACTGTGTGTAACATTCTCCTCTCTTCTTGAGTCTGCATAAGGTGTTGTGGGGCCTTGCACCATTTCTTGGATCAGACAAATATCACATATCTTTATTCTATGCTGCCAGTGTAGTGAGACAGTCAGACCCCACCCATCTGTCAGCTCACTATGAATTTTGTTTTGGTTTTGGCTGGGATCATGCATAGGACTCCCACTGGCAGCACAGCAGATCTACTTCCAAATTAAAAAGAATTCCACATGTTCCTGAAGGAATTTCACATGTTCCTGTAGCAAGAAGTAACATTTCTTATAATCCAATAAATGACTCTTCCCCTACTGATACTCCTCATTTCTCATGTGGGAGAAATATGAAAAGAGAACATTTTTCTTATTTTAGGAATTTGCTGATCATTGTGGAATCATAGAAAAGAGGCGTGGAAGAGACTAGGGAAATCTAATGAAGAATGAAATGCATGACAGCGTCATGCATGAGGCCGGTAAGGAACCATATGATCATTTCAGCTAGCTGGTGCATGCTGGTGAAATGTAGTTATTGTTTTCTCTGTCATCTGTTTCACCACTCTTCCTATCTCCTCACCTGTAATTATCATTCTGTTGGGGTTCTGCCTAAGAAAGCAGAGCCATCTGGGGAAATCAGCATTGCTTCACTCAGTCTCGGCTGGAATTAAAATGCTCTGCTGTGAAGATGAAGAAGGAAAAAAAATCCAAAATATATTGTTTAGGGAATTAACTAGAAGTGTTGACCAGCTCCTACAGTTCAGTATAAGAAAGAAATTTTATTTAATTAAATACTGGCACACACACTAGCATTACAAAAAAAAAAAAAAAAGAAGGGAAGGTGAAAATTTGTTCCTATTTTATGTTGCAGACATGCTGTCACAAAATCACAGTGCATGTGTACTTTAATGAAAGCCAATGAATCGTTCCTACTTATAAAGATGAGAGGATGAGGCCAGCATCTGTTAAAATCAGCAAAATGTATTAATTCTCATTCCTAAATTATGACCTCAAATTCCCAGACCTGCAGAAATGGAGGATGTGCAGTAAATTAGTCCCACAGCCTTTTACCTCTGAGCCTGGACCCTACTGAGGCCACCAGTTGAAATGAATCTGTGTCTCCATCTGAAACAAGTCCCCTCAGAGTATTTATTGCCATCACAAAAGTGCTTTGGCATTGGCACAATTTGACCTGATTAATTGTCACTGTTCAAAGACAGCAGAGGACAGCCAGAGCAGAGAGCTCTTGTGGTGTCTGGGAGCCTGCACTGGTCAACTCGTGTTGCTGCTGTCAGGTCTAGACTTCCAAAGCACAGAGGAAGTTAATATTAACAAAAAAGTTCCTGTGGGTGGAGGAGAAGGATGAACAACAAACAGCAACACTCAGTCCTTCTAAGCAACCACCTATCTAACACTGGTGTCTTAAGTGAGGCTTGCTGCTTATCATTTTAATTTCTCTCATAAAATAATCCGTCCAAGAATACATTGGCTAAATTATTGAGTAATGTGAAAATTAAAGTCACCTCGGAAAACTGTGTTAAATGAATAATCCTCTGAGCACTGGAGCAAACGAGGCCTGATGTTTTATGAATTTGTCTCCACTGCTTTGACAGTATAGGATTTATTAAAATGGGAGTTTTTCCTAACATCCTGTTAGGATGGATGTTTCTGTCCTTTCCCTGCTGCGCAGATCCTGTGGTACTTGGTAAAGACTTCGTTCATAGCGTGACCCGTGGTGAGGACTGCACAGTGTCTCTCCTCTAGCCAGGCTCAGCCATGAAACTGGCAGTGCAATGCTGCCTGTACAGCTGGGGTAAATAGGAATCAGAGCCTTTACTCAGTTCTGCTTTCTTTATTTTTAATTTTTTAAAATGACCTGCATTGTCCACATGATTGCTGCAGTGAGGCAGAAAAGTAAAGACCTGGGTGGGAGAAAACCCCAAGCTCTCCACTATAAAGGCAGTGTGGGTGCAACTTGCAGATCATTTAGACATGAGAACTGGAACACAGTGCTTCTGTTGAATTTAGGTGAACATGGTCAAAAGATGGTAACTGACAGATTTTGTCACTGCATAGTAAGATAAATAACCAATAGAAGCAGATCACCCAGTGTGCAGGAGCTGGAGGAAGGTCATATATTCCTGCTTTTACCCCTTTTAGTGAGCTGGGGAATAGCAAGGAAAATCTGCCATTTTCTGGAAAACAAACACAAGACCCATTAAATCACTCTCATTAAATCTTACAATCATGGCTTCTATGCAGCCAGTAAGGAAAATGTTTTAACTGATAAAAACTCGCAAAGGTAGTATCAGCAGTACCATAAGGCAAGATGTTTTATTTGTTTCTTTCTTGCCTGAGCTGGAATGCAGAGCTGGAATGAGACTGTGGTGTTTCACTACACAAGAAGGTTAGAAGAAATGTCTGAAATTGTCAGGAAGTGTATGGATGTGGAAAGAGTGTTTTCACCCATCAGATTTTATAGAAGCTGAGCAGCTGAGAAAGAAGTAGCTTTCCTCTGCCAAAACCACTGGCTAGCTGGTTGCCCTCAGTAAGAGAACCTGGCAGATGAAAACATCAGGGGGAAGAAAAATCCACTAAAATCATATTCCTAAAATTTGACAGCAATACAAGAATATTCTGTCTAAATGTGTGCAGGCATTTTTCCTTTTCTACATTCACTGTCTGACTCTTTTGATGTGGTTTTATTTAAGTTTCAAAGTTATTTTATATTTTATGAAAGTGTGTATTTATAAAAAGACATGTATTTTTTCATAGTTAAATAGATATTACATGCATTATCTGAAATGAGGCAGTATATACCAGTGAGTTCATTAAGCACAGGCATCCTGAGGACTTTGATGTTTAGGAAAGATGCTCCATTCCCTGCGCTGCTCAAAGTCCATGGAAGTGCCCCACATCAGATGCAGCCTGGGCTGAGAGAAGGAAGCGCTGTGTACAGAAGCCAGGCAGGGGGGTACAATTATGGGTCAATGATGAAACATAAAGGTTTGCGATTAAGAAGCTAATGAATGAATGAATGAATGTCATTAGAGCCTGTGTTTGCAGCTTTCCTGAGCTTGCTTTGCCAGTCACTCAGCTATCTTCTTCCTTTTGTTGCCCAGAGAAGTCAGGGATGCCCCATCCCTGGAAGCGTTCAAGGCCAGGTTGGATGGGGCCCTGAACAACCCGATCTAGCCAGAACTGACAGCTCTGACTGGCCATGGAAGAAAAGAGGCTTTAAATCCTGCAACTCTGTGCCTTGGGGGAAGTTTCTAGGAGGTCCCCAGGAGTCCAAGGCCAACCAGAGCTGTCAGTCCTGGCAGCTTTAGTCTGGGAGAAATCCTGCAACATTTGAAATTTTCGGAAGCGGAATCCCACTTAGGGCTACGTGCGCCTGATCGCCAATATCGGCCCTTCTCTGTAGGCAGGAAAAGCTGGAAACACAATTTCTTGGCAGCAGTTTAGAAGTGCCCCCGGGAGTGTAAGGCCAGCCAGAGCCATCGATCCTGGCAGATTTGATGTTGGAGCAATCCTCTGATATTTGCGATTTTAGGAGGTGGAATCCCACTTCTGGCAACGTGCACCTGACTGCGAATATTGACTCTCTTTGGAAAGCCTGGCATCCCAATGTCTTGAGGGCAGTTAAGAGGGAGGCCCCGGGAGTCCAAGGCAGGCCACAGCGACGGGTCCTGGCAGCTTTGGTCTGGGAGGAATCCTCCGACATTCAGAATTTTAGGAATCCCACTTTTGGTCCTTGATGCCTGACTGCAAATATAGGCCCTTTTCCATAGGAAGGTGGTATGGGTTTAGGCTTCTCAGTGAATTTTTCCCTTTATCATTGCTTAGATGGTGGGAACGTGAAGCACTGTCTTGTGTGGGGAGTGTTTTTATTCCTGCTTGTTGGAGCAGGACTCCCAAAGATGGATAGCAGGGATTAAGGCACATTAATGTTATATATATTGGATGATGTAGAAAAATTCATGTGTTATAAAATATGTTTTGTGAAAAATGAATCGAGAAATCAGTAACTTGACTATGATTGAGCCCAGGTGTGTCCAGCAGCGAAATCTGCTTACCAGACCCATTCTCCGTGGAACAATAAGCCTGGCCAAGGAACATTTACAACAGAAAAGGAATGGTCGGACTGGAGATGGCCCATAATCACCGTCTCCTACCGGTTATCAACATCTGGTATGGATTGGGAGCCGAAAGACTCGACCACCAGGGGTTCCAGGAAACCTATTCAGCAGCCCGAGCCTGGCCAGGAAATCTTTTCAGAACTTGAAGTATCGGACTTGCATATGAACACTATACCCAACCACACAAAAAACCTTGCCTGAGGATACAAAAAACCCTATAAAAACCGGACCCTAG
>VXBB01017411.1:25823-48721 GCA_013399915.1 Illadopsis cleaveri | reverse complement strand
CACTCCCCTTCATCTACTAGGTATTCTTCTACTGCCTGGGAGTGGGAGTGAGAGGCATACTTGTCCTCTGAGTCTAGATGGGCCTCCCTTAAAGATGGAAGAGCTGAACTCCACCAGTCTATTTCCTTTTCACTTTCCCTGATACTCCTTAATTGTTCGACTTCCTCCCTAAGCTCAGCCACCAGTGAAAGGAGGTCATTCACTTGCTCACACCTCAGGCACGCCTCCTTCACATCATTCCCTGAAACAACCGATAAGCTCAGACACTCTGGGCAGGAATGGGTCTGTAGAGGCCCATCCTTTTTGGAGGGCTCCACTTGGTCACATACACTAGTACCAATCACAGTTTTCGACCTTGTTGAAACCATTACTAACCATCCTAAGTATAGTTTCTGTCATGTGCTCTTCGTGTGCTTTCTTTCCACAAAAGTCAGCCTACCTGTGTTGTGTTGAGAAGTCAAAATTTCAGTAGTGATTCTGCTAGAGGAGCACTTAAACTGTAATTAATAAATCAGGGTCAGTCTGGTTAACTCTGAGAGCTGACCCTTCTACAGACTGCAGGTTTCACAGAGCTGCTGTCATAACCTTATAGTGGGAGCACTGCTGGCAAAAGCAAAGCCAGCCTCCTTTCCAGACAGCCCTCTAAAAGCTCTCCTACTCTCTGTGCTTGGAACTACAGCATAAACTGGCATTTCAGCTTTTGCTGCCTATGTTTCACAAACTAGTTTAGAAAGGTTGACTTCAGACAGTGGCTTTATAAATTGGCCTTTTTGTTTGCTAAGAGTTTTGCTGCTTGGTACAGATTTCAAAAATTTTTGGGGTGGTGTAATTTGAGACTATGATGTATCTAAAATAGTGTGGTACTACTTCATAATTTACTGTGATGTGTCTAAAATATGGTTAGTTTTATACAATTTCATAATTCTGTCATGAATTTATTAGTCTGATTTTCTAGTAGTTAATTATGCAAAAATCTAAGTAAATTAAACTTTTTGAGCTGGGTGTAGAACACGAATACAAATTACAGATGATAAAATAAAAACTTAAGTGCAACTATTGCATAGATGGTAAAATGAATGTGAAATGCCAGCAAAGAGTCAACAAGAATATTTAAAGGTAATTCCTCATACAACAGTTTGGTAAGTGAAAGAAATACAGGCTTATTTAGAATATTGTGTGCATATATTCATCACTTGAGGTCAGTGATCACTTAGGGTCACTTAAGAAATCTAGAACAGCATGAAAAATAGTGAGAAAACATAGTTTAATGTTACACATAAAGAAACAGTGATCTTCAAGTGGAGTGTTTTTCAGTGCTTAGGCCTGTTGTTACTAAGAAAAATGTATGAGATGACCTTTATTGGGCTGTATTTTTTATAATTCTTATGTAAAAATGAGAGCATAATTTAATATGCTACACTAGAGTATGAGTGAAAAATGCACAAAGCAAAGTGATTTTTCAGTTCCCCTCTTAAAAATAAAGAGAAGTGGGTAAATAAGGGGGATATCTTGATTGGAGACCACCAGAGGTGTGACGAGTCCACTGCAGTCTGAGTTGATAGCAGAGGGTTTGAGCTTTATGCCTCTTAACTGCTTCCAGAACCTGACCAGTGATTGCCAGTGTGAGGGAGGGGTCACATCTCCTTGTGCATGTGGCAGAAATCCAATCAGCAAGAAAGTGCCACTGCAAAGCACATCTGTCTCCTGGTTATTTGTGAGTTTTGGCAACTTCTTTTGGCTGCTTGTTACTCATCAGTGATGCATATTTGCTGGTGAGGTGTGCTCACCTCTGAGTACAGGTTCTGGGGGAAATGCTCAGCTGGGTGTAAGGCTCAGCACAGGTTGGCTGCATGGATTCATACAGTGGCATTTTCCCTTTCTGGAGAATGAACTTCCAGAATAATTGAAACATCAGGTTTTCTATGTTTGAGTAGTTTCATGTTGTACATAGTCCTATCCCAGTCCCTCACAGATCTGTTCTTCCCATTGCATGCCCTTATGCATTGTTCCTTATTTCAGCCTTGAAATACTTTCTTTTCCTGTTTCATCTTTTAACTTTTCATCTTCTTTGCCCTTCTCCTCTTTTCCTCACAGCATGTGTCCTCCTCAACTTTCATTACCTGTTTAAAAGTAGGACAGTGAGAAACATCCTGTAGCCTTTCTCTGTCTCCTCTCCTACTGCAGCTGAGGTCATTAAGTGATTGCCAGCAGTCCATCCAGCCTCAGGAACAGCACAAAAGGACAGCAAGTTTGGTGCTGGAGAACTTTCTTGGGTCCACCCTGAGAGCAGCCACTGCATTTCTGCAAGTCTGAGAGTGATGTGTGATCTCAGAGGAGGCTGCTGGGTTTGCTGCCCTAGTTTGTGTACCTGGATTGGTTTACAAATAAAAATCTAGACAAATAGGTGAAAACTAGAAGGGAAAAGTGAAATAGAGCTTGTCAAGGATATTTAACAGCTGGGAGAGATTCTTAGTACTTTTTCATTAATTACATATTGCCTCCATTGCAGTTTCAGGCTGTGCATGTAAACTGTGGTTCAGGTCACTCCTTCAAGGTTCCTGGGTTTCTTTGTTAGCTGCTGGTCTTCTCATGACTTGGGTGTGCATTGCTAACACCAGTTTTTGCCATCATGAGCTCCAGGGTAAAGCCAAATCCTCACTTTGAGGTGGGATGTGCTTGTCTGTGCTGCCAACTCTTCTGGAAAAAGTCAGGAATGATGGATTGGATTTCTGGAACCTTTCAGAGCTGTTCCTGTGTGTTGTGAAGTTGATGATGTGAATTGTGCCAACAGGCGTGAGAAGGCTGGGAATCACTGGCTCAAGACATTCCTTTGAAAGGAGCGGGGGGAGGTCCTCCTGCTTCTCCTCATGGGTCTGTGGGTTCTTTGACTCCACAACCCCCTTCCATTGTCAGCAAGTAGGGAGATTCTGAGAGCACAAGGATAGCAGCACCTTCACATGAATCAGAAGAATTGAACTAAGGGAGGAATGTTAAACGAATTATAGCTGGTTTTGTTATGGCGGAAAAATTGGTACTATGTCAGGACAAGTGTTCATCTGCTGGTTATTTCCCTGTGCTCACACAGCAAGGAAATGGCAGCTGAAGAACTGAGCTCTTTATTCTCTGGTCTCTGGATAGCACTAATAGAAAAGCATCCAAACTTCTCTCTTATCCAAACTAACTATGGAGATATTTGTGGTTAATCTATCCTTATACTGAATGTCTACTGACAAAAATAGTAAGTAATAATTAGCCAGGACTTCAAAAAAATTATCCTAGCTAGTGAATAACTGCTGGGAAATACCAGTGTGATCTGAAATCCAATTAATTTGCAGACAGAGGGGTCAGGCTGGAATTGTAGTTGTGCAAATGGGCAGGGACCTGAGCTCATTGGCACTGAATGGCTGTTAGTTCAGCTGGAGATTGTTTGGACTTGCTCTAAATAATCAGTTACTTAAACACCAAACTTGTGAATTTACTCACACCTTTTTTTTTTTTTTTTTTTTTAAATTGTAGTCAATAGTTATCAGTAAGTGGTTTTCCCAACACACAATTTGTGGATGACACAAGTTCCTTGCAAGGGCTAGTGAGATCCAGAGAAATCTGGGAAATACGGATGCGGCTTAATCACCTATCGTGGACAGGCCAGAGAAATGACTGGCGATCAAGGCAAGCTGATAAAAATCTTTCCATTTAAGTAGTAAATATCATTGCTTGGGACTAGGTAAGTTAAAGTCAGTCAGGAGAAAGGCCTAGTTTTCATTTTGGTTTGAATAACTTTTAGTCAAAACAGCAACAAAGCCTGCTAACTTTATTTACACACAAAGGATCTCATAGGATAGATGGGTATGGAATTGTAAGTTCATACTCTTGATGCTGCCATGCTGTGAATGATTTCATTATGCCCCCTTCTAAAACAAAACAGTAGTGGAAGGGCTTCAGAAATCTGCAGTGGAAATAGATTTATGGACAGCAGCCATGTGAGAAGATCATTCAGGACTGCTGAGTGTCAGAAGATCAGTAAACAGAACTGCTCTGGGGATGTACGAAATAATGTTCTCTACAAGAAGAATTGTTCAGATGTTCCTATTTCTTCTTTAGCATAACACAATAGCAAAGGAATAGTTCATCAAAATGACAAAAATCTAATATTTTTGAGTTTTAAACCAGGCAAATCACAGAATACTATAGGAGTTTTCTTAAAGGTATGGATATTGAGAACATGTCATGCTGCATTTGTATTATGCAAAATGAGGAGACAAATCCTCCTCTTCAAAAGTGTAAATCTGTTCCAAATAGCTTGGTCATTGGAGAAGCTTCTGCTGAGAGGAATATTTTTCTCCATTTTACCCTGATTTTTTTCACCTTTGTGTAATGTATTATTTCTCCTCAAACCACTTTTAAAAGCTGATTATAGATTACATAAATAATTTATATGATTCATCATAGCAATTCTTTTATTACCAGAAAATCCTTTTCATTACATGTTATTTTGATTGATCTTTATGCAGTTCCCACTTACATTCTCAGAGGGCACCTGTTGTGCATACCTTTTTTGCAGCTAATTGAGGCATTCAACTCCTTTTGCTGCATGTGAAAGATGTGTACAGTAGGCACTAGCAGAAACATCTATTTCTATTATCAGAACATCTGATATTTTAACATTAGGCATTTTACATCCTCATTCTTTAAGATTTGGTAAAAACAAAGCTTACTGCTTCATTGGTAAGCTTATCCTTGTCTGTATATAACTAGAAAAATGTTCTTCCAGCTGCTCTTCTGCAAAATCTGTTGATCAGTGTCTACAGTAGAAAACCAGGCAGTTTAATTTGTGTAGTTTATTCCACATGTGATTCTAGGTGAAATTACAGTCCCTTGAGCTGCCTACCGTTTCTGAGGATGACAGGAGGTATTTTGCAGCAGATTAGAAATGCTTGGGAGGCATCAATCCAAAAGCTGATTATGCAGCATGGTTTTTAGATTGTAGAGTTCTGTAGAAATTTAAAAAAGCCACTCAGAGTATTTATTTGGCATTGGTTTGGGGTTTTCGTCATTGCTTCAGAAGCAACTCAAATAAAATACCTAATAATATCTTGATTAGTATTTCTGCTTCTTTTTTTAAGAGTTGATGATCCTCTATTTCTGTGCAGATTTCTACTGGAGAGCTAAGCTGGATAGCCTTCCTTTGGTTTAAATCACAGAACCGATCTCTCTCATTAGCTCAATACTACAGTAAATAATGAGTGTGGCTGTAGGGAATGGGCCCAGCTCTTGAGGAAAGCTCTATCCCTTAGTGAAATTAGTTCTTATTCTGGGGAAAACACACGAGTATTGGGTCCATAGGATTTGCCTCTCATGACACATCTGTAATCAGCTCTTCAGTCAGTCACTTGTGATTATTTGAATGTTTAAGGAACAGCAGAAAGCTGATTTGGGTTAACCATAAACCGTAACAGTAAGTCACTATGTGGCTTCACAGTTGGATGGTTGGATGGATGGAGGGTGCTCTGCATGTCAGGCAACTTAACAGCATTTTCCATAAAGTTAGCATACTGTGACCCTAACATGTGCCCTACATAAGGAATTCCTGTTCTTGGGGCAGAAATGAGTAGGTGAACAATGAACCAAGTGACGATTTCAAGTAGTTTTGGGAAGTGGGAGAGAAAAAGCAGCATCCAGGAGGAACTGCTGGCATAAGGATAATCCCAAAACAGCCTGAAGGTCCTGAATGGGAAAATTCTCATTCAACATTCCCTCCATGCTTGTTTGAAAACTGACTCAACCTCAGAAAATCATGATTTGGCCTTGACAGCATTGGATATATTGTCAAATGAATTCTGAGCTTCTGGCATGCACGAAGTGAGCACTCGAGGGAACAAAACTGCATGTTCTTTTGGAGCTGCTTGAATCAGGAACACTTAAAGCATTAAACATGTTGGACTGAGCACAAATTGCAATAAAACAAGCAATGCAACTCCCACTTTCCTGTGTCCTTCCCCCCTTCTCTTGCTGAGGTGCTGCTGCAGGGCTTCAGGAGCTGAGGAGTTAAGATACTATGGTAAGAGAACCACAGAATTGCAAGACACACCTTTAGGGAGCCACGTGCTTTGAGTTTCATGACTCATTATAGCATCATTTTCTCAGTTTCCCTTTTTTTTTTAGTGATAACTGGATTCAGCAGGTTTGTGCATTGCTGGGAAGAAACTTCATGACTAAATGTAAACAAAGTGCCTGTGAACAAGTGGGTGGAGTGCGGTCTGGTTCTGTGTACTCTTTAGGATCTGTCAACTTAAGTAGTCTGAGAAAACAATGCAAAACCCACCAGACAGCCAGTAAATCTGACAAACATCCTTTCCATAGACAGAAAAGAACCTGGCTATTTTTGTGGTCATTATGCCTGTCCAAAATTCATGTGATGTGGGGGGGAGTGTGATTTTTTGTTAATTTGGGTGTTTTGTGTAGTACTAGTTTGGTTTCTTAATGGGAACAGGACATGGTAAACCAAGAAATTATCTAAATGTTTTGAGGTCTGCTTATCCTGTTACTATTTCAAATTTTTCTCTCTTTATCTGGGCGAGATTTGACAGTACAGTGATTTCAGATGCTTGATAGTTTTAATGCTGGATGTGTTAATCGGGGAGGTATGAAGCATGATGTGACATTGCAGCCAGTCATACAGCCAGAACAACGAAAACCTAATGTGGCAGATGCTACAGAGCACTAAAAAGTCCTTTGGTCTAAAGTATTCATCAGAAGTGGCTTTGATATGATGCCACTGAGTTCTGGGAAGGCCTGGATGCCCATGGCCGACAACCCTCATAACACACTTGCTAATGTGTTCTCCTCCTTGCCCACCTGCATACAGAAACAAAGCTCAAATTCAATTAAACTGCTTATTGCTTGTTGACTTGATCATTCAAGTGTGTGTGAGTACTCTGCACCTCCAACCTAGCCTCATTATAAGCATCTCTCAGCAATTCAAGTGCACTATTTAGTTACTGTGATACACAAAATCCTGTTGAGATTCTGCACCTGATGTTGGTGTTCAACAGCAGTTTAAGGCAGAGGCAGCACCAGGAGAAGCTGTGGACCAGTGTGGTGGGTGAAAAGCAGCCTTCCCTGCTCACTGGGGACTGCAGAGAAAGGGGGCTACTGATTGCCTGGACTGGGCTGGAGTACAGGGATGCAGCAGCCTTTGAGTCCTGTAAAATAAAAGGCATTGGTGAGCTCTGTTCTCCTGGACATCCTGCATGGGTATACCAGCATCTAATAGCATGCTTGAAAAACCCAGCTTTTACTGGTGTTGCAGTATCGCATCTGCCATCCTGATAAAACGGTCACTCTGCCAAGTGTTTTCTCATCTGTGGTGATAACAAGGAAATACGTAATTGGCTTGTGAGCAGTCCACAGTGCTGCCCAGTGCCAGCAGCCTGAGGAAACACTGAGATGAAACGGTGGAAATTACTCTTCTGCCTGCAAAGGGGGGCTTGTTCAGACAGGCTGGCCCACCCTGGTGTGGCTGCATTGGAGATGCTGGGGTGCACTCCTGGCTGTCCAGCTGTACCCCAGGGGAGCTGCTAACAGCCAGAATTACTCTGCAGCTCCTGGGCTGGGTGTGGGTGCACACATGGATGTGGGAAGTGTGATTTTGTTTATCCCAGCATGTTGTAGGGGAGGGGAGGCATTCAGAAAAGGGAAGCCCTTTCCTCCCCTACAGTGTCCTTTATTCTCTTATGCAGTACAGAAGAGGCATTAACAAAAAGCATCTGCATTGGCAGAATTACTGAGAAAATCTCAAATGCAACTGGTATCATGGTATTTTTTAAAAAATTGTGTGAGATGTTGCTGAGGTTAGCAGCACAGTGCTCTGTTGTTCTGGAGCAGAGCAAACCTGAGAGAATTACCCTGCGTGAAAGAAAATAAAACCATAGGTTATGGTTGAATGCAGAAGTTGCTTGCATGTTCCAAAAAAAAAAAAAAAATAAAGGCAGGTGAGAGGGGAGGGGGAGAGATTGGGAAAGAGAAGGAGTGAGAGAGAGGGAGAGGGGAATGTGCTGTGTACTTAGCTAAGCAGCAGGAAGGAAAGCTTGAAACAGGATTTCTCAGCTTCTGATGCTTGGCAGTTGTTTGCAGACACACTAGTGGTGTCTGCATGGTGCCTTGCAGGATGTGGACTAAAGGCGAGTCAGAGGGACTCCAGACTTTAGGAATTGTGGTGGTGGTGTGCTCCTCTCTGAAACTTTTGCACTACCTTGGGCTAATTGACTTATCAGATGGTAAGAGAACTCCAGTTTTGCAGCTCCTGTTTGCTTGTGTTTAAATACATGTGAGTGTAGGCAGCAGATGGCTGTGGAGGAAAGTGGTGTCTGTCAGTGCATGGATTCTCAGTGTGGGCTTCATCTTTATTAAGAATCATACAGGCTGCAAAGAGGCAATTCTGCTTTTTGCTTAATTGACGACTTTTGTTTGCTTTTGATATATTACCTTTGCCAGAGAGAATCTGAACCTGTGATGGTTTTTGCCTTGTGTATTATTTTTTAAGCTTTCCTAATTATTTTTTCTTACTGTTAATTCTTACTCTCTATTGAAAATAAATTAGTACTAAACTTGAAAAAGGAAAGGCCCTCTTGGGATAATGGAACCAGAACTGATAATTAGGTATATGATTTCATGGGGCTACAAGAGTTTTGTTGTGACATTTGCAGATTAAAGACATGATGAATTGAATGTGAACAAAACAAAACTTCGCTGTAATTGTTGTTCCAGACACTTCAGCAAAATAACCTAAGAAATACTTCTGTTTTCACCAGCTGGAAGATTTGGTCTCCCTTTGACTTGTAGTGAATCAATGTAATGAACTCAAATTAAAGTAATGAACTTTTTTTCTCTTAAAGGTTTTCCTGGATAAGTAAAGCACACAGGTTTTAACAATGAAGTGTGCTTTGGGGTTCATCTTTTCATAAAGGGATGTAGGTATCACCGAAATTTTAAAGAAAAGAACTTATTGATTATGCAAATGAGATATTTTTTAAAACAAAGGGATCCCCAAGTCACTGATTGTATTCTTGCTTTAATCACTGTGTCAGGTTATCTAGAAAAGGAAATAGTAAGGATAAAATACTAGCATAAACACCTATGTTACTTTATTCAGATTTCTTCAAGACATGAGTTAGCACAAGCTGGCAAAAGAGTCCAAAAAGTAAAGAAAATTTATGTATTAAAATCTGTTTTGCTGGATTAAGAAGAGCAGATGGAATTTTAGCCCTGCTACAGTAAAATCAATGCTGTCCCATAATTGCAGAAATCTTTCTGCAGATTTAGGAAAAAAATAACAAAAATTGCTTAATTAAGGGTGATTTCTATTAAGAGATGTAAATTGGCATGTATTTGTTATTATATGATTGATTTCCTTATTACAAAATGAATATTGGGGGAGCTTTTAGTTTAGTCCTAGAATGTCACTGGATTGCAATTACATAATTACAAATAGATTAAGATCTCCAACAATGACAACTAAGTTCAAACAGTGGAGCAGAAATGCTTACTTTAAAAAATAAACTGCCATGTTAAATGTTGAGGAATTTGCATTGCTATTTCATTTGCCTTGCATTAACTGCAAGAATGTTTTTACACCTCCTTTGCAGACCTAATTACTATAATTCCAGTGTCTGTGGTTCCTGAAGCAATTACTTTTCATAGAATAGTCTCCCTGGTGTTTTCCCAGCAAAGTCAAGTATGCGTCACGTATGAAAGGCGTCTGTGTGAAAGTGAAATGAGTAAAAGTGAGCAGATAGCCCAGATTGTATTCATGGAACAGCTCTGCCCATGCTTGTTCGTGGTCAGCAGTCAGTGACTGCTCCATCTGTGCAGGTGCAGGAGGGGATGCATTTACCTCTGTAAGGGACCACAGTTACTGGTACACAGAGCTCCAATTGCATGGGCTGCCCCACATGTAGGAATACAGTATTATAAATCTAATCAGATTTGGGTAGTTTTTATTGGAGTTCTGTGTTTCTCCCTACAAACTAGTTCACTTGGAAACCAAGATATATTTATTTGGTACTTATTATATGAGCTTGTGTTTTTCCGTTTTGACTCTGTTCCTGTGCTGAGAATTATTTGTATGTGAAAATAGAATATTAGTATAATGTGGGTGGTTGCTAATGTCATGCAATACAGATTTCAACAAGTCAGAGATCTTTAAAGGTGACATTATTTTCTTTGATGTTCTGTGGCAGCAATGGAAAAGGCAAAGTGGATGCTTACATTGCAATGTAAGTATTTTTAACGTCTTTACGCTCACTGGAAATGATCACTGCTTTTACTTATAAACACCTAGAAATTCCAGGTGTGTTCTCAACTGTGCTTAATAACACTAAAATATGACACTGCAATTGGATACATATATTTCTTTTAGAACTGTTCTCTTCTGAAGATGGAACAGGCTTACTTAAACAGTATTCCTTTGTTCTGTTTAAATAAAGAATACTACTAATAAAAAAAAACCCCACACAGAGAAAAACTAGCTGGCAAAGCCTGTTCCTCTGTTAACTTCTGGGGCTGGCTTTGCAGTCTTTTGAGAGACCAGTCATTTTTGTTCAGCTCCTAACTCAGGATCATGTGCAGATCTCCAGCTGTACCTGTGTGCTTTGCTCTGTTGTCAAACTTGTAGCTTTTTGCATCTGTCTTTACTGATATCCATCAGTGGGAATCTTCAGGCCTTTTCTCAATCCCTTCCCGCTGTCAAGTCAGTTTCCATTTGACTCACAGCCCCTTCATAGACAATTCTTTTNAATTCAACAGTTCATGAAGATGGTGATAGAATACTTTGTGTACATCCCATACTACAACCCAGGACACCCAGCTTCCAGGAGTGAATGATATGTGAGACATAGCCAAAAAGCATTACTGGGATGAAGATGTAATGTGTTCTCTGGTTTTTTTCTCTGCACATGGATCCACTCTGACAAACATTCTCCAGCAGTTCTGGCCATTCAGTGACCCATGTCAAAAGCATGCAAGAACTGAAATGAAAGGTGAAAAAAATTACATACTACTGTATCCCACCCTCTCCTTTAGCTGTTTCTCCCTTACAGGAGAAAATAGAAGGGCCTGTCTTTTGGGCCAGTTAGGGAAAGGTAGGGAAAACACAGTGATCACCAGTCCTGGGAAACTAGAAATGAAAACAGGACGAGAATATCACAGGACACATTCCACACAGCCTCATGTTTAGAGTTGTCTTACAGAGGTTCTGGTTGAGGAACTGTTCCCTTCTTGCCTTTCTCTTTCTGTGTGGTGCAAAGCTCTTGGTGCAGTGTCAGCTCCCCACAGGCAGCACATGGCAGGGCAGGAACAGCTGCCTCAGACTCCTGGCTTTGGGTTGACTACAGTAGATATTAATGCTCTGTAAGGAATTTGAAAGTAGGAGGTATCATCTGACTGACTTCTTTGGCAATGCCCTCCCCCATATCCTGTTCTTTAATTGCTGGTATGGGACTGATCATGACTGGAAGTATAGAAGTGCCCTCCTTAAAATTCTGGAGCAGATGGCCTGAGAAGGAGAAGAACATGATATGTTCTTAGTGGGATGGGCAGAGTGCTGAGGGGAAAATAAACAGTATACTAGTGTGTGAAGTAGAACTGCTTATTGTGCTTTATGCCTCAGTGTTTGAAGAACATGGGTGCTGAACTAACTTAGAAGTTTGTTAATGGCTTGAAAATGCAAACCTTTGCAATAGTGATGCAAGGGTTAGACAACGATCTTGATTAGGTATTTTACTAAGCACAACTGCAAATGAACCTTTCTTAAAAAAAACATGGCAGACATGCAAAAAGATTATACAAATATGCCCCAGCAAAACTTCTAACATATCCCCCACCATATTCCATGATTGTTGTGTTTCTGTTAATTCCCCACGTATATAAAAATGCAACAGTACCTGAGTTTCGTACCTGCATAGGTTTCTTCCCTTGCATCTTGCCTCTATCCCTTCAGACTCCCTCCCTACATCCATCACTTTATGTGCTGGGCAGAAGGTTGGTAGAAGCACTTCATATTCTGTAGACTATTTTAAAATAAAATTAATAGAACTGTATAAAGTTTGATGGAAATCCTAAGTTTTATTTCAAGAATTTTTGTTTGGCTTCAGTTTTTTTCCAAGATAAAATGCACTGCTGATAAGCTGGTCTAACATATTTCTGAAGAGGGGTAGGTTATGCTTTACCCATTTTCTAGAGCTGCAAGAGAGAGTGTGAACTGTAAATGCTTCCTCAAATCCACCTTGCAAACTCGCAGGCTCCAGGTGGGTGTGCATGTCAGAAGTGTAGCTCCCTGAGCCAGGATGTGGTGCTGGGTGCTGCCCTTGACTATGGGGATCTGCATTCCATCCAGCTGCAGCAGGGGTAAAGGCATCAGGCAGCCAGAGGGGAGAAGGGTGCAAGCTTTGGGACCTGCACTGCCTGCAAGACAAGGGTCGGTTTTAAGAAAAAGCTAATGTGACTCAAGAAAAATATATGCACAACAATTTCTAAACTAAATGGCAACATCACTGAAGCTGAATTTGTCCTTGTACAGAGCTTGTAGCTGTCAAAGTTATTCTTCATTTATAACCATGGAAGCATTGACTGTGGAGGGTAGATTTCCTGATGCTCTTGAACCAGCTGTCAGGCTACTTGATAGATGTTACAGTGTCTGTGATCGATTGTTACAGACCAAATTTTATACCTGATGAGTCTGGCTTTCTGTTCTCCCACTGATTATTGTCTCTTCCCTTGCAAGACTTTCCTCAGATGTACTGTGGAAAGGAAGAGCTGTTGGGTGATGAGAGATTCAGGCAGAATTGTACATCAGTCCCATGCAGGTTACTTTGTTTAGCAAAGAGAGTGTTTCTAAAACAAGGTGATTAAAAAAACAACCCAACCTCCTGAAGACTGAAACAGAATTCTGAAGTGTAATCTGAAGGGATTTATATTTCACAGGAAATTTATTTATTTTTCTTTCCAATAGTGGGAGATACAGTCAGTATCTAATAGAAAATGCAACAGTAAGGATAATACCTTACTAAAGGAATTGGCATCCCTGCCTGCCCTGCTCAGCCAGGCAAAAGTGATGCCTCTGTGTGCTATCCCTGTGTGCAGTCTGGAGTACACAAGTCCTGATCGTTTCCCTAAATTCTGTGTTTTGTCTCTTCAGTCCTGCCATTGCATTACAAGTGTGTTTCTAGGTGTTACTGGAATTATTTTCCTGAGTGAAGGAAGCAAGTTGGGCTCAGCATGTAACCACGAGTTTGGGTGTGCTTAAAGAGCTGACCCCTCCTGTGTGTGGTAGTCATCAAAAGTCTCTAAAATAGGAATGTAATAATCTGACACTCAGGAAGAAGTCATCATCAGACATAATTGCTGTCGGTCAAGAGGTAAAATGTTAGCAAGTGTGGAAAAGAAAACATTCCTTCCACGTATACTCTTAAATGTAGCCATGAGAGGAAAACTTGTCTTTTGTTTTCATATGAGAATTTAGCAGAAAGAACAGAAAATATTTTGTGATTTTTTCATTTTTTTATCATCAAAAAAAATTTCCTTTTTTCTTCTTGTTTCTCCTCCTTCTTTTTAGTATTTCTAAAGTGATACTATGAGACTCTTTAAATGAGTTTTGTTACAGTTAATTCCCCCTCTCCTCAGGCAAGCTGCAGCTTTATGTACCAGATTTTTATTATACCCAGAAGCTTTCTGCCTGCTAATAAATAATGGTGGTAAATTTTAGATGAAATAAATGTGGTTTGTTATTGCAGCAGAAAGGAAAATAAATGTGGAGCTTTTTCTCCCCCTGCTATACATATTTAAATTATAGAAGTTAAATAGTGTGAAAACACCGTTCACTTTAAAGAGAGATGGCTAGGTTAAAAAATAGGTTTTTGGCTTTTACCATTAGAGGTGACTTAGATCATCATTACACAAAAGGTGTTTGAAATATTGCAGACAGATGTGTTTTGTAATTTTTCATCTGGCCTGTGAGGAGCAGTCAGCTGTGGTTTCTGTTCCCATTGCTGCAGTGAGCTCCTGTGAGCAGTGCCAGCATCAGCGTCCTGAGAACAGGTGAACAGCCCCAAAGCAGCGTGTCCAGCCAGGGCAGGAGATTCTCCTCTCCCTGCAGGAGGAGGGAGGGAAGGGGGCACTGAGCTGAAAGGAATGAGAAGCGTGTGACCTGAAGCTGACGGTGTGAACTCCGGAAGAGCCTATGAGGGTTTTGAAGACATGTCTTTCCACCAGCTCCAGGGCACTATCTGGGATGGCTTTGCTCTGATGAGATGTTAAGAATTGCTCATCTTTTTCACTGCTTTGCCAAAGTCTCATGGACACACTGTTATTAGTAAGTCTTAAAATCAGAGTTCTATTCCAGCTTCCCCCACTGATGCTGAACCCATTCTCACTGATATGAAGTATCACTCATCTAGATACAGACCTGCCTGTGCTTTCATGGTTGTGTCCTTGTTTTTGGAAACATGCGAGAACCACAGGAAAGCAATTTGAAACTGTCATGTTTTGAAATCTGGGATAATTTCACTTGGCTTAATATATTTATGGTTGTAGGGGGAGAGATTTCTTTTGGCTGAAGAGAATCCTCAAGAATTTCAGGGTAAGGCTGCTTTTCTTGAAGAAATTGAGTTAGAGGTGCTTATAATTGGAAAGGGATAGCTATATAAATAGTCAATATAAATGCAACATACTTAACACTACTTTAAGCCCTCTTCTGCAATTCTTAAACCCACACATGGGAACCTGGAATTGAGGATACATATCCAAATGTATTTTAATTAAGTCCCAATTAATCTTAATGTATCTTAATTAAGTCCTAATTTAAGTTAACTCTTTCTCTTTTAAAAGGAGGCTTCACACAGTTGAAAGTGTAAAACACGTAATTTGTCCATTTTATGTTACCACCCTTCCTGACAGCAGTGCTGTAGCAGTCCTTGGCTCCCTACAGCAGGCATGTGGCTGTGCCAGTGCCAGTGCCAGTGCCAGTGTTGGGGTCTGTCACTGCACCTTGTGCAGGAGCTGAGTGTGTCTGAGGGTGCTGGGGTTTAGGCGCAAAGGGTTCTGTAATGAAGGTGGAGCTGCCACACCCATCCCTAGGGTCAGAGGGGCAGCGGTGCCCTGTGCCCACACTTTGGGGCTGCTCCAGCTGCCCCAGGGCAGGAGTGAGGGCTCCCAGGTGCCAGAGTAGGACTGGCAGCTCACAGAGACTCCGTTTATGTGTCTTTGCACATACAGTGCTCTAGCTCTCCATTGTCCTGTTATTCTGGGATTAGGCCAAAACTTATTTAAATTTCATGTAGATGTATAAAAGGAGTATTGACATTGCAAGAGGAAATCTGAAGCATTCTGAACGGGAAGATTTTCTTCTTTATTCTTCATACACACCATTTAAAATATTTCAAGCTAAGTATTTCTTCCTCCTTAGAATATATAGGACTATGCACCTGCACACTGATCAGGCTTCCCTAGGTTGATCCTAGACCAGAAGTTCCCATCACCTGTTGTAGGTCTTGGTTGCCTTTTCCCTTTGGTGGTCCCCGTCCTGATGTCAGAGCCCAGAGCAAAAGGGAAAGAGCCACAGGGCTCCTCTGTGCAAGGTTCAGCTCTGGGATGAACTTATCCATGATGGCACATTCATCTCAACCTGTTACTTGTGCCTCTTGCTCTTTGGGAGATTTCCTCCTATGGATTGCATTAGAGCTGCTATATGACTTCCTTGAAACAGAATGGAACAATCAGAATTATGAAATCTAATATATTCAAATGTTTTTGTGGCATCTTTAAAATCAACTGACTGGTAAAAGTGATCAGTGCACATGTGTGCAACACTTGCTCTAATGACTCTTTTCCAAATCTTGCTTGTATTGCCAGCCATTTCCCAGTACTCATGGGCACTCTATCTCCTCATCTTGGTTTAACATCTGTGCTTCTAAATGAAAGTAATCAGAGCCAGCATGAAAATTTAATAAGCTGCATTCTGGCATTGGTCATATTCCTAATTGTGTATTTGTTTTCTGCCTGCAGAAGTCCTCAGATATTGTCAGCCAGAACAGCTCCAGTGTTTACAAGCACTGGTGTTTATTAGTCTCAAATCACTCTGTGTTGGTGGTATTTTGAAAACAGACCAGGTCTCTGAATTTGCCAATGCTTTTAAGGAGCTGATCAAAGCCTGACTCCAGCAGGGGAAGATTTAAACCTCATGGCCTTCCTTTCCTAGTCAGAGAATTACTTAGTTTTAGAAGCAGAACGTTCCTTAGACAGATTAATGGAATCTAAATCTTCTAACTCTGAGCATGGTAAAGTTTTAAATAATTAAATATTTTGGCTTCACAGCAACTCATCAAGTGTGTAGTTGGTTGCATTTATATCCTAGTAGAGTGTCTTAAATTGTCTCTATTGGCCTTCCAGGAGAAGCAGAATAAGGACACAGAAAACCAGAAGGAAATTTTCTGCTTCTCCCAAATAACCTTTTGCCACAGGAACCAAGCTGAAAGGTTCCCAGCACCACTAGCTGGGCCAGGTTTAGGAAATTGTTAAGCTACTGTCTGTTTCCTGAAACTCTCCTATCTCTTCTACTGGACTTTCAAATCCCTGCCTGTTTGCTTTGCTGCCTGGCTGGAGCTGCTCATTTTTTGGCTTTTGCATGGGACCTCTTCAGGGAGGTCTGTTTCACCCCTGCTCTGGTGCTGCCACTGAAACACCCTAGACCATGCACCACTCATTCACTTCCTCCCTCCCCCTTAAGTGGGACGGAGAATTGAAGGGACAGAAAAGAAAAGATCATGGGTTGAGATAAGAACAATTCCCTAGAAACAGCAATGAAATAAGAAAACAAACAGTAAAAACAACAATGCTGAGTGTACAGGAGAGGCAAACAATTCAAACCCCTCAGTCCACCCACTCCCTTCCTGAAGGAATAACCCCAAGATCCAGGTGGACCCCTCCTGGCTGCTGCAAAAGTTGACCCTCTCCTAGCCAGGACTAGGACACTGAGGGAAGCTGAGGGGTGAAGGATGGGGAAGGATTTGTGGCCAAGGCAATTGGCTGAAACAGCTGTTCTTGGGAGCATCACCACAAGGTATGGCACTGGGGAAAGGGCAAAGGAATTCCTTGTAAGGAATGAACTGTTGGGACTCTTGAAAAAACTTCCTGCTTTCACACTGGATTCTTACTGATACCAAAGAATATAGTGTATTGGATGGGATATTCTAATTTTTTTAAATTGCCATCAGGAACTGACATTTATTTGGATGAAAAGTTTCAGTGAATGAATGCTCTCACCCTGGTCACCGGTGTGTATGTATAAAAACCAGTACCTGATTTATAGCTGCCTGCATCCAAAATGCTCTGTGAGAGAAGAATCTGAGTGAGTACAGGTACCAACACAGCTTTATCTGAGTCAGGAAGAAGTATGTAGTCTGTACTTAAAGGAATGTAGGTGGCAGCAAGGTGGTTCGGGCACTGTCTTTTTATCTTAGTGTGCTGAAACCTCCCTTCTGGTTCTGCTTCTTGACAAACCAAAAACTGAGACATTAATATTTTTATGAAGAAGACATCCAGGCACTATTGGTTGCCTGAGATCAGGATCCATTTTAATGCCTGAAGTAAGGGTGCTGCCCATACAAGCACATCTCCAGAGCACAGCCCGTGCCCAGCCCCTGAGTGTCCTCACCCTGCCGGGTGTGCACCATGTGTCAGCAGAGAGCTTGCTCACAGCACCACATACATTCCAGGACATTTTCTCTTACTGAAACATCTGGATCTGTATTGGAACAATACTTTTTGAGCAGTTTCTTCTGTGCAAATAAAGCTTAATTGGTACTTGTGTTCTGCTTAATTATGCTTCACATTTTGGAGCAATCTGTTCAACTTGAATAGTTCTCTGAAGTAGGAAAAGTGATCTTCTGGGAAGTACTGGCTCATTTGGATGAGATCTGCAGAGTGCTCATTTATAGTGGTGTTTCTCTCCTCAATTCTACAGGGACCAAACCAATTTGTTCTTTTTCTAGTCTTTGCACAGGTGAATTGCTGTAATGCAGTGGTCTGCCTGTTAAAAGAGGAAAATTGCTCCCACGTTCACACTGCCACTGTTGCATTATATTTCTGTGGCAAGTTCTGTTTTATACGCTGCTGTTTCTGAAAGGAAGTGTACAAATTTCCTTAATAAATGTGAGCAAACCTGTGTTTTTGGCTTGGGAAAATAAATATTTCTGTTTTAAAAACTCTAACCAAAGCTTCATTTAAAAAACAACAACAAAACCAAAAAATCCAAACCAACTGATCATAAATTGACATTTAAAGTCAAAGTAGAAAAAAACAGCTAATTGTTTTTTAAAGATCCTTAGCATGAAATTGCTGTTGTGGAGAATTCCAGTGTAGGTTATTAGCATGGATGCTGCATAGTTCCCCAGTGAAAAAGTGAAATTTTATGGAACTGGGTAACTTCAGAGAGAAAAAGCTGCAAAGAGCTGCTGTGCTGTCAGTAGACTTTGACAAACTGACCACAAACATAGTCCAGGGGGGAGAGATGGCTTCTGGCTGTATCACAGTCATGTGAACTTTTGTGAGGAATAAAATTTGAAAAAGTGCTCTGGCTGTTCCCAGCTGGGGCTGCTCCTGTATCTCCCAAGGTCTGTGTTTGGTGCTCCCCCTGCTCATGATACCTTGGGGAGGGCACAGCCAGGCCCTCTGTGGAAAGGGAACACACATATACACTTAGAGGCACAAGTTCTCTGTCTCCAGGTGAGAACTCCCAATCCAGAATAAAAGCTACAACTTTGTGATCTACTGCAGTTGTGCCCTTAAACACTGTACATGATTCAGAGTGCCCTTATAAGGGTTTATGGGGTTTAACTTGTGTTTGTCCCTGTGTCATTACCTCTTCACCTTCTTTCTCTGAATGTTTTATAAGTTCTCCTGTCAAGTCTGCAGCCAGTGTGTGTAATCCCACCTGTTCAAAAAAGGTGCCTCTGAGGGGGGAAAATACCCTTTGGTTTTACATTGTAGTTAAACCCTGCCTGA
This sequence comes from Illadopsis cleaveri, assembly GCA_013399915.1. NCBI lineage: Eukaryota > Metazoa > Chordata > Aves > Passeriformes > Timaliidae > Illadopsis > Illadopsis cleaveri. Next base: position 29,668 of record VXBB01017411.1, on the reverse strand, counting down.
ATGTACAAATACAGAGTTCTGTTTTTCCCACAATAACTCATGGATAAAAATGTCCTTGAATTAGGCACTGAACTAATTACTATTTTTGATTGCTTGATTTCATCCCATTATATATTCACTGATTATTGTTCTTCCAAAACGCACTTCCTAACTCAAAGCTAGAGCAAACCAGTCTAAATGGAAATTGGTGCAGTCATAAATCAAGAACTTGAAGTGTCTGATTTGCTTTGCAATGACAAAAAAAAAGAACAACAAAAAAAACCCCACATTGACAGCAATAATTCACAGAAAGAATAAGTCCATTTGTCATGGCTCATCATGGGGTTTTTTATAAATTACCTATTTCATAAAAGGAAAAAAAATAAGTTCAATTACCTACTTCATAATTCAGAAGTCTCTTACAACTATTTAATGAACTATCCTCTGAAGAGTTTCTGATATTTCTTCTAAAAAAGCATCATGTTTGATTGCTTGACATTCTCTTGGTTTTTCTTTTCTCTTGCTGCTTTGAAAGCATAATCTTGCCTTGGTTCCACCTCAGCCTGCATTTCCCACCTGGGGAAACCAGTTTAAAGCCAGTGGCTCCTGCCTGCATATCCCTTGTGTGCACTGGAAGGACACTTTGTAGTCTCCTCCTCTGGGAAAGGTCACAACAAAAAGTTCTAATGACAGGTGAACTGTGAACAGTTCTAGTGACAGTGCCTTCAGAAACATCTGAATTCAAATTTGGCATTGCATATTTCATGTTCAAACCATGGTACCTGATCTTAGCTGTGTGCCAGCTAAGCACACAGCTTTGGGAGGTACCTCAAAATTCCGATGCCTCCTTTATTTGGAGAATAATGCTGGTTTTGCATCCCTGTGTACAACTGTGAAAATAATTAAAGGAGAGGCAGAGTACAATATTTATACATTGTAGATAGTTTATTGTAAGGATTAGACAAAAAAATCTAAAAAATATATTTTTAGTAATTATATTATTATTATTGGCCATTTTCATCCTGGAATTTTATATGCTGTTGGGTTTTCAAGTATCTTCTCTCAGCAAGTGGTAGTGTTGCAAGTTCACACAGGCAGAAAAACCCTGCTAAGCTTGGCTGTTTGTGAAGTTAATTTAATGTTGCTGGTTTAGCTGTGAAAATCACAGAATCACAGAATATTCTGAGTTGGAGGAGACCCACAAGGACTATCAAATCCAACTCAAAATAGACCTGAAAGAGTCAAAAAGTCGTATCAAAAAAAAGGGAGTGGATAAGGAGACACCGCTCTCTTTTTGGGTTATTGCCTGGAATGAGTCCCTTTTGAAAACTGATCTCTTCAGCCAGCCAGTATAATGTTAATAATTATTTTTAATAATAATAATGGCTGATCAACTGTAATTGTGTTTAATATTTACATCAGTAGATACGTAAGTAGGTACCCCAGTAGGTACCCCTGCGCCATTTTTTAACTGCTGTTTGCTATGAGCAGATTTTCCTTGCCCCTTTTCTGGGATCACAGCTGAGTCTGAGCTGCCACTTCTGTCCCTGCACGGCTCCAGGGGTGTGTGGGATGTGCCAGGGGGGGTCGCTTAAAGGCTGGGACACGGCGTCCCCAGGCTGGGACAGTGTCGGGGGGAGGAGCACATGGCACAGCACAGGAATGTACTGCTGGACGGCGGCGCCAGGGGTCAGAAGGCTCAGAGCCCCAGGGACATCCCAAAGCTGTCGCCCAGCTCCTGCCCTAGTGAGCATTCAGTCCTTGAATTATTTCTCTTCAGGAACTTTCCAAAAATTTGCAGTTGATCTCCCACAGGCAAGACCGGCTTCCTGCAAGACCTGCCCAAGAGCACACTCAGTCTGGAGATTAATTTCAATATACTGTGGGTAAACTGGAGTTAATTCTTTCTTCAGATCCTTGCTCCTAAAATAGAGCTTTTTTTGGTTGGTTTTCTTTAATAAAAGCAAGATGCAGTCTAATAATTCTTGCATGTAATTTAATCCCCTTCAGTGTTTGTAAAATTACCTATTTCATCTAACGCCTGTCAGTTTTACAATTAACACTGGGCCCATTACCTGCACTTTATGCCTTGAGTTTTTTCCTTAAGAAAAAGTGAATTTATTATAAGCAACTTGTTGTCAAAGTCCTCCCATGAACCATGGAGACTAATGTTCTGCATTTTCACCTTGCAGCCTTCAAATGCAGGGGACAGGGTCATTTGGATCTTTATTAAAATCATCATTTACACCCTTTAAACTGTTTGAGGCTCTGAGTTGTCCTTGGCCAGCCCTAGCACTGTATGAGGCTTCACTATTGCTCATTTGGCAGGCACATGGGCTGGAAATGCTGCAAGATTGCACCTGAGGAAGGTGGTAGGTGCTGTTTTGATGCTTGTTTCCCCAGCGTGTGTGGCCCAGCAAACCCAGCCCTGGGCAAGGCCCATGGGTGCAGGGCAGCTGCCAGCGCCAGCAAGGATGGGTAGGCTCAGAATCGTGGCTGCTCAATCCCAGAGCAGAGGCAGCGGCTGGGGAATAGCACACAATTTTTTTATGGTGCACAAATAGGCTTTGGATTGGTGGGAGCTGTCCCTGCCCATGATGGGGTTGGAACTGGATCATCATTAAGGTTCCTTAAAGCAAGGGAAACCCCCAAAATAATGGGAAGTTGGATGAGAGCAAACGCAGATCCGACCAGTATGGTTAATGCTATGTTCTCCTTTTATTTCCTCTAAAATGGCAGGTTATATACATTTCTATATAGTTTACACTTGCACTTACATTCTCATTGGCATACAGCACAGGGAAAAATGCAAACACACATTGTTTAGCTTGTTCTTAAGGTGGCAAAAGTGTGACCACTAATAACTATACTCATTGACCTCTAGAAAACCCACTGTCTCTCGTTAACACCTTAACATCTAATTTCTGCTGCGCCGCAAGCCTCACAGGCTAATTTCTAACTGCAACAGGCTTCACAGGCCTCAGGGTGAGGCCTCAGCTAGGGTAGTCCAAAGTCTAACTCTAAATATAGATCGTGCCCTTGTTCTCTAAGAAATTCTGCAACAGTTCCTTCCAGTCCAAACCATTGTGTGAAATGCAGGGCCATTTGCAGGCACTCTGAGTATGGAACTTCCCAAATTGTAAAGATAACAAAAGGTAAAAATTGGAACAAATGTGAAAGGATGAATAAAGCAACCGTCATTAAGTAACTTCTAAAGTGTATTCTGTTAAAACATCAATTTGCCTTAAGGAAAATTCACTCTCTGCTCTTAAGCAAGAAGCAATGAAATGAAATAGAGTCTCTTCCATTAGGAACAATCTAAAATATGCATGTACATGCAAGTGTGTCAAGATTATTTTTCTTTGTAAAGTGAAGTCACTGTTTGGTTTTCATTAAAAAAGAAAATGTGCATATCCTATGGGCTAAGCAAAATACAGACGCTATTTTGTACAAAAATACAAACCTAAGTGATTATTTTAACCTGGGCCTACACTGCAGTAAGATTACCACAGGTGCTTATACTAGACCCAGACCTCATACCCTGTGTTAAAGCAGCCACAGAAATATGGGCAGAAATAAATCCAAACTCAGGAAATGCTATATCCCATTCTTCCATTCTTAAACACATTGTAAGGAAAACATTTAAGAGGTTGCTCTGTACTGGATAAACAATCTTCAGCCTAGAACACAACTGACTGCAGCCATCTGTTGTGGAAGGGATTCATCCTGGGATGATTTCAACAAGTGTTGGAAATAAAAACAGAAAAATAATAAATTACCATTCATCAGTACCTGTAAGCAGAAGAAACCTTCTGAATTAGTTACTGTTTCTGCCTGATTAGTGAGCGCAGATAACCAAAAAAAAA
>VXBB01017411.1:2359-25779 GCA_013399915.1 Illadopsis cleaveri | reverse complement strand
AAAAAAAAAAAAAGCTTTGCTAAGGTTCAAGCTCTTCAAGCTCTCAGTGAGCAGCTGCATGGTGCCCAGCCCCTGGGTGGATGTCTCTATCAGCAGGGCAGGGATGTCCTGCCAGCTCGGAAAGGATAAGGATGTTGTAAAGCACCAAGCAGGTACAGGTGTATTGGGGGTTAGGTTTGTTCCTTTCTTTTTCTTTTTTTTTTCTTTTTTTTTTTACGTTAAAGAATTCTTTTCCCCATAAGTTACTAAGCAGACTAAGTGTTGGATACTTAAGAGTACTTGACCAAAACAAAGAGGTGGGCAAAGCTCGGAGTTTGGATAACACGAGTTTTGGGGCAGGTAAAGGACGGAGCTGGAGGCAGCTCCGGTCTCTGTTTTTTTGGCATTCGGGGAGAGAGAATGGCTGGGTTGCTGCTTGCTGCAAGAGGAGCTCACTGTCACCAGAAGGTCCGGCCCTGGGAAATCTACCATCATTTGCTCCCCTGCCTTGGAATTTCTGAGCTTCTCCACCTGCCCTGCTGGAGCTGGGCCAGCCCTGCTCTACCATCGGCTTCTTCGGCGCTGCTCTTTTTGCTACAGTGTGACCCTGCACCCCGCTGCCCTGCTGGGACATCCTGCCATCACAGCCACCAGCCCGGGACTTTTCCACTGTTTCCAGCTCGGTGCTCTGAGAATCCTGCAGGGGCACCGAGACTGAACTCCCCTGGGTTTTTTGTGAAGCAAAGCCCTCAAGGTTCTTGGTACTGTTTTGTTATTAATGCTGTAGTTGTTGTTTNCATCAACAGAAAAGGGAGGGGGCAGGGCCTAGGGGGAAGACTACTTCAACAGTTGGATTCAACAGTTCATGAAGATGGTGATAGAATACTTGGTGTACATCTTATACTACAACTCAGGACAACATACCAGTAAGGAACTGCTATTCCTATCCCCAAATCTTTGCCTAAAAGCCTCTAACTGCAAATTCATAATTGGAAAAAGGGGGGATGGTTTACATTCTCCATTCCAAGGGAAACTCCAGCTTTCCTTGGCAGATACCTGTCTTCCCAAACCGAGACAAGGTGTCACTGAGCTGGGGAGGTGACTGCACTCACTCCTCACAGTGGGTGCAGTCAGTCCCAAGGTCTGTTCACGTATCTGTGAACTGAAGAAGAAAATTAACTTTAAACCAGCAGCAAGGTTGTTCCCTACAAACAAATCTCTCACAAGCAAACTGTAAACATGGCAAAACTGAGGAAAAATGTGGTATTAGATAAAATGTCTTAACATCATTCTTATCAAAAGTTTAAATTTGCATATGTTTATGTATATACACTTCTGCTTGCACTCACCACCCTACAGTGAGCTTCAGTTTAATAAAACTGTAGTGGTTATAAATGCAAGCGCTCATATTTCATACAGTGACACCTCTGAAGAGCTGGAGGGACTGAGCTAGCATGATAATGAAAATGTAAATAAAGGGAAATACAATGCCCATGATAAATAGCAAGGGCAGAGGAGGCAGTGCCAATCTCCTGGTTTGTCACTGAGGTTTCTGTGGTTAATTTATAGGGTATCAGGGAACGGAATAAACAGTTTGAAAAGAGCTGAGTGGAGAGTAAGCACTGAAAGGAAGCAAACAACAAAAAAATCCCAAATCTTTGTGGAGGGTGAGGAGTATTGAGGTGGATTTTCTCTCCTTTTTTCAACCACTCATTTCTTGTCCCTCATTTTAAAGAATTTCTTCCCCTCACTTTTCTCTCTTTACAGCTTCTGCATTCCTTTGTTTTGCATTAATTCCCTTGCAAAGAAAATGGCTTTTGCCCCTTATTTCACATGTTTTTTTTCCTGTAGCAGACATCTTTTTCATCTCTTTTCTTCTAACAGGAGCTGTAATTTCTAGACTCTTCATTTTCCCTTTGTGTGGGGAAGGTGTGTCCTTCAGGCTTCTTTTGGCCCCTTGCCAGCTTTCAGTCCCTTTTTCTGCACCATGAACAGATGATACTCTGCTGCTGTCCTGTGCTCTTACAGCCTCTCACCTTTATTCCCCTGCTGTGCAAGGGACCTTCAGAACAGGATTTAGGAAGACATTTTATCTGTTCAAGACCTACAAAATCTGACTGTGATGATGCTAATGTAGTGGATTAAGAGGATGGCTGAATTTACCAGTATTTTGAACCAATTTCTTAATACTGACAAAATGAACCAATGTTAATTAACCATTAGCACTTATGGATATATGCCCTCCATTAATAACATTCAATTTAATATGCGTATAGGTATGTATATATATATGTGTGTGTTTATTTACCTCTGCAGAATTAATCAGCTTATGAAAATACATCTTTGGACCGATATCTTCTTTCACTGAGTCAGTCTGCTATGAATTCATGCCTTTCCTCTATTCAGAGTGACTCTATTTCCTTGCAAATTCCTATTTGAATTATTGGCTTACAGTAGAAATTAGTGTATTATGCTTGAGCCAAATAACCTTAAATGTTTTTACAAGGCATNCTCTAAGACAGTAAGGGGCCTTCTGAAACAGCAAGGGGCCCATTTTAGGTACACAAAACTAAACTAAACTTACAATGAAAACTGTTAATCAAAATCTTGCAACCCCACAGGCATGAATTGTGGAGTTTTGACAATAAGGGCAGTGTTTGCTTTTATGCAAGCAACTTTTGAGTGTGGGTTGGATTCTCATGTCAGCTGAAGGCTGGGTCTGCTCCTTGAAGTTTAGAGAACCTCAAACTGATAGACACTAAGTATCTATATATTTGGGCATTGCATACACTGCTGGGGGATGGGCTTGACAGGGGAAAACATGCATCAAAAATAAAGTGAGGTTGTGGTAATTCAGGATGTGATAGTATTTTTCTTCCTTTTAGAAGAACACTCTTGAATAAAATGCATGGAAGTGTTTTTCATTTTTTACCTCTTTCCCCAAAAAGTCCTTAAAAATTCAGGCTGAATTAATTCCAGATTCTGCAACTGTGGACAAAATTTGAATTTCTTCTAGGACTAAAGTGATCTTCAGTGTCTATTGGGCAAGCTTTTTGGTTAGCACACAGAGGAGTTTCCATCACTGTTTACCCTCAATATAAGGTCGTTGTCTGATATGCCTGAGCATGTCTGCTCTCTCAGCTATATTTGCACAGCTTTCTCTAAAGCCAGTACTTTGGAAGTACCATTCCTCCACACTGTTTCAATATTTAGGTATGAAATGTCTGTGGTTGCCTTTTGGAGCATTATGTCTGCTGCTGCCCTGCTGCTCTTGCCACCATTTTGACTTTGTGAATGGGCAGCTAATTGGCAGCCCAGGAAGAAATGTGAGCTATTGCTTTGCTCCTGTGGCTTTTATTTCAAGAGATTGAAAAGAGTTATACATATCAGTTCTGTTGGTGGGTTCTTTTTGATGTGTTGCTCTTGAAATCCAGTCTGTCCGATCCATCTTGTTAAAAGAGCAAAGGTAACAACTAAAATAAATATTTTCCTGTCTTCTCTTCCAGATAAAATTGAAGATGAATTAGAAATGACAACAGTGTGCCATAGACCCGAAGGACTGGAACAGCTTGAAGCACAAACCAATTTCACTAAAAGAGAACTTCAAGTTCTTTACAGAGGATTTAAAAATGTAAGAACAGTATTGTAATGAACAGTCTAATATGTATGTCCCTACCAGCCTCAACTGATCAGCTCGATTTTGTATTATTCCCCTGCTAAGCATTAGTAGTTTTGTATCAGATCTCCCTTACCACAGCAAAATGAGCACAATCTGCCTCTCCATCTAATATTTATGACACTGTAATCTGCCTAAAACTGGGTTTGGATGAATATTCAGCACATAATGGTCTCATTAAACTTCCCCAAATGTCAGCAAGCACACTTCAATTTCCTCAGCTGTGCCACTTGAAGATAACCTGAAAATGTTTTTATGGCTACTTATTTAAGCCTTGTTGTCATCTCATCATGTTCAAATATAAGAGGTACTGTTCACTCACGATTAGCTGCCCATGATGGAGATTTCATCCCTTCTCTAGCTGCAGAAATCTTGCTCTTGTAGTAGGGTCTGTGTAGAGCACTTTAGGACATTAGCGTCCTGCTTAAGTAGGGAATAAGGCTGGCATGGCAGGAGCCAAAGTGAAATCAAAAGCTGAATGTATATTAAGACTGAGGAGACCAGAGAGAGGCTGCAGATTTCTGGGCAAGCAGGCAGCAGTGCCAGCTGGCATGACTGGGTGTGCAGAGCAGCTCTGTGCCCAGCCTTGTGAGCCACTGTTCCAGCTAGGCTCCCTGGGAACCCAGAGCCACAGCCTGGCTCTACTGCTGCCTCTCAGGGGCTCCTCACAATCAGGAGAAATGGATGGGGAATGTTGAGGCTACATGGAGCAGATGCTTTATGGACCTTGAAGAATAAGTACTCATTACTCATTGCCTGAGGGTCAGGATTTAGTCACCCAGGTGGTTTGTGCCAGCTGATGTTTTAATGATGATTAACAGGTCAGAATCAAGCTGGCTTAATAAACACAGAATATTTTTTATATTCTCTTGCAGAAGAGCTCCAGCATTCAGAGACCATCACAGCAAAATGCTAACATTTCTCTGTCAAGTCTATTGGGTAAAAACTTGTCAAAAGAAAGCTGAGCTACCTTAAATACAGGCAGTTCTGAGGAACCTATGGGACTTTGAGAAGGGTCTTTCTTTTTGACAGATTTTTGAAATTTGATCAAATCACATTTCCAGTGCATATTTGACTTTTCCAAGGTATCTGGTGGTTTCACCCTCTGTTTCACTGCTCATATAAGTGGGCCAAATCACAGCTCAGCTTTCTGTATTTTTGTTTGGTGCGTGTGGCACATTTGTGCAGCATTTGCTGCACACTGGAGGTCATTTCACATTGAAGTTGTCTAACTGAACACTGGTCTCTTCATGCTTTTGCCAGCCAGCAGGAAATCACATGGCTTTTGAGACAGGGCTTGGCAGGTTAACACCCTGATATGACATGACTGCCTACAGAGGGAGGTCAAACCCAGTTTTGCTAAGATCTCTACAGTGCCTTCTGTGTTGTTGTTGGGTGGGAATCCTGTGTGGGAGAGCTCTGCTCCATGCTGGGGGGAATTTGCAGCTGCAGATGCAAACAAGTGAGGCAGACCTGGAGTACTCTCAGCACACAGGACATTTACTCCCTGCACTTCCCAATTCTGCTAGCACTTTGCACTACAGAGGCATTACCTCCCAGGGCAATAGTGGCAAACAAGGGCATTTAACTTGTGATGTAAACCTAGGACATCACTGAAGGTCTTGGTATTAATTGGCAGTAATGGCAAGGTCTTGGTTTATATCTGGATATTAGGACAAAGCAGGCTGTTTTTATCCAGCTGATCTGCACATTATATACACAAGGTTTAAATTGACATGAAAGTCCAGCTTTTACACCGGTAGCCTCCGAATCCTGGTTTCAATGGGATGAGTAATTATGCACAGGAGGCAAGCTGGCTCATCTGTTACCATATTTGCTATTGTACCAAACCGTCTGTTTCTTGGGATGATGTTACAGTGCCATCTGGAGATTCAAATTCCCTGTGGGAATACAGTCATTTTCCTCCCTGGCTTATACTTACTGCTTGCTCTCAGTGATTATTGCACAGGTCCTGTTTAATCACAAGGTAACACCTGGATAATCACAGAGCTGTTTGCAGAAACCTGTGTTGGGCACAGAGGGATTGAGGTCCTGGCTGCAGAGGATTTGGTGTGCAGAAGCAGGGATGGTGTTCCTCCAAAAGCAGCTCAGCACAGCCTGGGCTGGCCACTGGTCTAGTGCCTGTCTGACCAGGGGCCTAATTCTCAATACCTTTAAACCTATTCTTTCTTTGTTTCTGAATTCTGTTCCCCCCGTCCCTCCAAATTGTCTCAGTCTTTACCCAGGGTGTCACTAGGTCTGATCTGGTGTTTTTGCCCCAGACTGATGGAGGCTGCCAATAAATCCATCTTCAGAGAAGCGAGCACACTAACCAGGCCTATATTATTGCTACCTGGCCAAATGTCTCCTCTCTTTGCCTTCAGCTTGCTTTTCCAGTTGTGAGAGGGTGCCACCCTCCAGCACTTCTTAGTTCCAGGACCAACAGTTCACATTTATCTTAGCAGTTGCCTCTGCCCACAGGATTCTGCTTTATGTGAATGGTCTCCTTTGCACCTCTCTGCTAGCTGCAGTCAGACTCGAGCCAGACTAATGTGAGGTGTTTGATCCCGTATATTTGGTTGGGATTCTACAAAAGGAAAGTTACAGGCAAACCCAGCAGAGCCACTGGTGGATCTTGCCTTGGTACAACTTAACAAAAGAAAATGTGATACCTTCTGTCTATAAAACCACCAGAACTGTTTGAGCGAAACAGCAATATCGGCACAGGAACAGAATGGCCATGAGTAGGCATAGGCTGGAATTAGAAGAAAGTTTCTGCCCTCCAGAGGAGTAAAGTTTGGTGAGCAGTTATGGAATTGCACTAGGACAGTAAGGAAGTATTTTTATTATTAAAATTGGTAAACTGATGTCTAACAAAGGGACTAACAATACAGAGATTTGAGCTCGGTAATTCAGGATCTTCCACTTGGGCCATGTTTCTAATGCCTTGCATTCTTTGGAATCGAGTACATAGATTTAAAGGAACTGGGGGTTTTGTGGGATTTTTTTCTCAGTTTGGGGGGATTTGTGCTGTTAGGAGAAATACTTGTTAGCTGCAATGGATAATTTCTTAATACTAAATCAGGAAACAGACAATCCAAATAGCTGAGGGGCTGCTGGAGACATCCTGACCTTGCTTTAGTGTGATTATTTTAGCAAATCTGTAACAAAGTATAGTATGAGATGTAATTGTAACAAAGCAGGATTATAGAGATTCAAGTGAGCAGTATAAGCAAGGGAGAAATGTTCTGATACTTTAATAATCCCCAAAACATCTCCAAAGTGGGAGAACATAGAGCAACAAACTACACGGGATGTGTGAGTGCTCTGAGATGCAAATCTGGATTGTGGGTTTGTGTGTGGTCAGCTAACTTACTACTTCTAATTTAGCAAAATGTGACCCCTGGGTACTCGTCCTCATGTTCTGGCCAAGTGAACTGAGGAGGATTTGACAGGCAGGTCATGCTCAGATCTCCTGTGGTCCCTGCATTTCTGCTTTGCACATCTCTGAAAGCAATCAGTGAAGTTTATTTCTGATTCCAGCAGAGAAAAAAATGCAACTGCTGTTTTATTTTCCTTTTGGTTTTGTGGGTTGGTGTGTTTGGTTTTATGTGGATTCAGCTCCTTTGTGATTTAGTGATTTAAAAGAAGAGGGTAAGTTCAGATGCACAGCTCGTGCTGCCAGAGCTTGATAGTCAGCCCTGGAAAAATGAGGGATTTGTTCTGTGCATGACAACAATACAGGAAAAAAAAAATTCACTGGTATTTTTACCAAATAAAATATTTTTACAAAAAAATTCATAGGTTAAGGAAATTAGAGATGTTAACCTAAAACCCTGCTATCAAAGGAAAGCCTTATGAATACTACAGTGAACGACTGTGTTTTTCTTACTGACAAGAATTTTTTCTTGAATGAATGAACCTTTATTAACTTCAGTGGAATTTAAGCTCACCTGCTCTGTTTCACAAGAGAGATTTCTTTCTAGTCAGTAGAATTAAGTAGTACTATAGCACTAATGAGGCCTCTTGAGCATTATTTGGCTCTTATTAAACAAAAATTGTGATCAATTAACTGCAAATGAATTGGTAGCAGCATATGTGTCTGAAAGCAACCCAGTTATAGAGAGCTAAATGGGCTGATCAATGTCAGCACTGTCTCTCCCCAGCACTCCTAGAGCTGTGATGCAAACATTCATTTGGCTTCCAGATGGATCATCAGAAGCAATAAGGGTCATGTGGAAATTCGGAAAATTGAGCAGGCCCAATGGTTAAAACTGATAGGATAGCCCTTGCCCCTGTAAGAGAGCACAGGCAGCAGTAGCAGGCATGTGCCCATCGCTGGTAATAAACAGGGAAGGGGACCTCAGGGACTCTGTAGTTGTGGGAAGCATAAAGAAAGGAATGATCAGTCCCTCATCTACAAACCATCTTTCAGCAGGTGAAGTTGTGGTTCTTAGAGAATGTAACAGTTGTGTTATCATGAGGAGAGAAGGAAATAAATCTGTGTAGCACTGTGCTGGAAAGGATCAGTCAGTTGTGCCAGGCTTGGTTTTAAAAAGGATGACAATTTGTTGAAATACTCTTCAAGGGCCCTGTGTGATCTTGCAGCAACGGCGCTTGAGTGACCAAGGAGAACACTCCTACCCAAAAATGGCTGTGGATACGGTTCTGGGTCTGATCAATGATTGGAAGATACCATAAATAAATATCAGATTATTTATTTAATGTATGTTAGCTTACAAGCTTTAGAAAACATGAATGTTTAGGAAATATTTGGGAGAATCTCTTATGGTAGCTGTTAGCTTCTATTTAATTATCTTCCATTAATGATTTCTGCATTACAGATGAAAAAGTAACCATTTTTCTCATGATAAGGAAACCAGGCAATGGATGTTTTATGAGGAGCTTTGGAACAGTTTAAGAATACTCATCTAACTAGGAACCTTGCAACCTACAAAATCACAAATGGCATTTAGAAAAGTTGTCACTCTGTCTAAACAGCAGTTCAGGACTATCAGGCAAGGTAGTAGGAGTCAGGTTCCACAAATGAAAAGCTGGTGGTTCCTTGTACAAATAGTTATATTTTGTGAAGTTCCCAGCTGAAAGACCTGTGTTAAAGTGAGGCAGGTATCACAGCATGACACAGAGGCAGAGAGGGATGCATGGAGTGAGTATACTGCCAGGAACAGAGGAACTTTCTGGATCCCAAGTTTGCCCTTGAGCTCAGTATACGCATCAAACCAGGCTGTACGTGCCAGTTCTGTGAGTTTTGTGAGAGAGAGTTAGCCTGCTCAGATAAAATTCATCTTCAGCAGGTCCTACCAGCAGGGACAGTGCTCTTGCTCCCTCCTCCCTCCCTGACGAGAGTTTGGGGAATTAAATAGCTGAGTGGGGTCAGTGCTGCAGCAGGACACAGACCCCAGGGTCTCTATTGACCAGTGACTTTGAGTGTGGGAGGAAGCTGACTTTTCTGTCATCTGTTAAAAAGGCTGAGTGTTGTGGTTATTTTATTAGTTTGCTCTGGTTTAGTTTTCAAAATTGGTTGATAGGCAAATTTGAGGAATAGTGCCATCAACTGGGAAATATTTTCTGTAACTGAAAACATCACATGGTTAGATAGCAGTGCCCAAGGCTCCGTAATGTATGTTATAGTAGCACTGGGCTGGTGGGGGTGTGTTTATTGAGGTTTGTTTGTAGTATTTACTAGTGTGCTATAGACTGTTCACCTCTGTGGATCTGGAGTCAGGCTTCTGGCTACAGTCTCCTGCTGGGGATTAATGGGTTCATACCTGCGAAGGCATTAGACAGGGAGGTGTTAACTGTCATGAATGTTATTTGTAATTATTAGATGAAAGTTTTGTATGACAGAAGGCATGAGCTGCCTTTCCAGGTCATTCTATAAAACAGCAAAGAAACTGCTGAAAACACATTTAGAAATGTTAATAATGGTGAACCAGCTTTCTGAGATGCTTAAGATGAAATTGCAGTCTGAATTACTTTAATTTCTCCAGCTGCAAAGCCTGTGCATGCAGAGCACTGTGAGAACAGAAAGGGGATTTGTTTCATTGCTCTCTTTGGGCTTGTACAGTTTTCCAAAAGAACCTTTACAAACCTGTGTTTTTCTTTATTCTCTTTCTCTCTTTTTTTTCTTTTGTTTTCCAACAGGAATGTCCTAGTGGGGTTGTTAATGAAGAAACATTCAAACAGATCTATGCACAGTTTTTTCCTCATGGAGGTAAGTGGAGTGCTTGGTGCCTGTCAGGGTTCTTGAAGCCCTAACATTACCTACTGCCAGCTGGCTGCAAAATTGCTGTAGATCATCTGTGTGAGAAATGGGAATTGAGCTGAAGCTTTGAGGGGTTTCAGACAGAAACACAAACATCAAGGTAATAAAATTTTAGGCCCTTTGAACAGTTACTTCACATACAAAAACCCCAATAAAGATTGCCCCTCAATGTCAGCTCTTTACTCCCCGATCCACAATAGAAACTGGGAGTTGATACTTTGTTCTGTTCTGACTTTCTGTTGGCAGGAAGGGGAATTGGTTCCTGTCAGTGTGTCTTTGCTTCCCTGCTGTTGGGCTGCTGGACATGTAGTGTCTAGTACAGCAGAGTCCCAGGCTTCTTTTTGGCCTGAAAATTAATCAAAACCTCCTTAAAATTCTTAAAACAGTTTTTAGTTGATAAGTAAACTTCTGGCTACCTGAAATGATCATTTTAGTGTTTATGTGAATAAAACAGGGCCATGTCATGAATGGGCATATCAAGGTATTGTATTAAATCTCTCAAATAATACGTATTCTTGCCTTTTAAAAAAACAAGAATCTATATATTCTAACTGGATATGTTCTGTTGAGATGCTGTTCTCAAATTGAAAGAAGTGAGTAATTTAAGTGGCTTTTTAGCAAAAGATTAAGTATTTGAGACTTTCCAAAATATCCCACTCTGTAGTAGCTGCAGAACACAGCTGCAAGGGTGTATGCGTCCATGTGCATTTATCTAAAGAAGGTCATTAACAAGTAAGTGTTTTTTCAGCTAAATGTCAAGATAAACCATATTATGCTTATGTTTTACAACCCATGTGACCTCAAAGATGTACACCTATAAAAAGTTTGCATTAAATTGCAGTATGAACTTGATGATTTCCTGTTGTGATTTTCTAAACCCAGCAGTTTAAGGACAAAATATGCCTCTAGGTGAGATTGTTCTCCAGCAGCCATGGGTAAAACTCACGTAACTGGAGCAATACCCTTCTGAAGTTGGGCATTCCCTGGGGGACCTCTGCTGTGTCGCCCACAAAACAAAAAGGTAGAAAAAGGATGCTGCAGATTGAAGACACTCTTTGGTATTTTTGCTGTGTCTCCCACCACGTGAACTAGAGACACTCTGGGATGGTTGGGGATTTTATGCTCTTTCTTTCTGCCTCAAAATCCAAATAGTTTCTACTGTAATAAAAGTTTTTGCATTTCAAGACAGTTTTAAGGGAGGATGCCAGGATTTTGCAAGTCCATGATAGCATTTACTGGTTCATAGAATACCTGGCAATGCTTCAGGACTGAGTTATATACAGAAGGAAAATAAGTTCATGACTTGTTTAGAGCCATCAGTGTATGATGAGCTGCTGTCTCTGCCCTTTGTGCCTTTCAGATGCCAGCATGTATGCACATTACCTCTTCAATGCCTTTGACACTGCACAGAACGGCTCCGTGAAGTTTGAGGTGATTGCTTTGCATCTTCCTTGCCGCTTTCTCAATTTTGTGGGTTTTAACCTTTTCTATCCAGTCTTCATTGCAAAGTAGTAGGACTTGTTGGATTAAAGGTTAGAGGTTTCAGTCAATGTTTTCACATCTGGTTCACTTTAGTTTATGCAGATGCAGTTCCACGTTTGTAAAGAAAGATCTACATTGTGCTAGTCAGGATCAGGGGGAGAAAGTGCAGAGGTTTATGCAGTAGAGAGGAGTGGCTGAGGAGAGTCCCACGTGAAATGAAATGAGGGACAGAGAGAACTTGTCATCTTGTCATCTGCAGTCATCATGCATTGCATGATGTGTTGAAAAAGCATCTCAGGTACTTGAAAACTAAATGCACCCTTTAACTAAAAGGTGTGTTGTAGTGGCTACATACAACCTCTCTTCATGCTCACCTCATAGCTGTAGGAGTGCAGCAAAGGGTTATATTAAGTCATAGACTTGTGGAGGATGAACTTCATAGTTTTGAAGATTATGAAACTCCTAAAAAAATACAAATCATAGGCAGTCTTGCCTTTGCTGTCAAATGGCCAAAACCTCTGGTAATTTCCAGGTAAGACTGGGAAATGTGCTCGCTCATTAAATGTTAAATGGGGGTATTTCCATATACATCTGTGTGTCTCTGTGGCAAGGGCTGCAGTGGGAGGTTTGAATGGGGCAGCTCCTTAGTAGTTAAAGATGTTCAGAAACCTGAACACACTGAGAACGGAAAAATGCTGTTAAATAACAAACAAACAAAAACAAACAAGCAAACAAAAAAGAAAAAAATAAAAACTGCGACCAAACCTAGAAAGTGCTGAACTTTCATTCCTGGCAGATTTGTCTCTTAACTGGTTGTCAAACAGGAGAATTTTGTCCCCTTTTTGGTATTGTTCAACAAATTCAAATTCCTTGAAGGCTTGGCAAAAAGGAGCAGAGGTTTCTAAGCAGTGCTGCCCTGCCCCATGCAGAGCTCATGGAAGTGACTTAAGATATTAAATGAGTTATCAGGAGCTATATAGCTCTGTTTGCCTGAAGCTCTGCCTGTGCTGAAAATCCACTGTAGCTATGCTAATCTCAGTGCCTGAGCCACCATGCAGTATAATTAGTAAATCACAGTTATCAGAAGCAGTAACTTTACTGTAAGCAAAGAAAACCAAATAAAATTATGTGTGAGAAAACCAATTAAAATTATGTGTGCCACACTGCGTAATTAGTGGTGGGAATCACATCTGGTCAAGTCTGGCAGATTTTGCCAGACAACAAAATCTAAGGCTCCCTGCATCAGAGGAGTTTATCTCTCAGATAGAATTTTCTCCCTTCTTTGCCAGCACCTTGATCTGGAGGTAAGAAAGCATCAGCTTCTACTTCCACAGGCACAGTCCAGCTTTGTTTAACCAAGTGGTGGCAATCTGAGTGACAGCTCCTTGCAGCAGGGAGGAGAAAGGCCACTGGAGCATCTGGCAGTGCTCTTAAAAAAGCAGACGACCCAGTGAATGCTTCAACCATTGAGTTAAGTCAGAGAGGACACATTTTTGGAAAAGGGAGCCAAAAGAGGTTGATAAGCATATGGTCCATCCTAAAAAGATAAATCTTTTGACTGGCATTGTATAAAGAGGGTGACTTAGAAAAGGATATTATGAGAATTCACACCTCTCTCTCTGCCCCAAAACAGGATTTTGTGATTGCATTGTCCATTCTGCTACGGGGAACTGTTCACGAAAAGCTGAGATGGACATTTAATCTATATGACATAAATAAGGATGGCTATATAAACAAGGAGGTAAGGCTGTTTCTGACAAGTATGGTTGATTTTGGGAGGGAGAGTTGATTGGGTTTTGTTGCAGAACACGATTAATTTTACATGCAGCTAATTAAATGCAAATCAGAGTGGACTCGAGCATTTGTCTATGTCTACGCAAAGTGCACAGTGATTTTATTGCATGATTTTCCAGACATATTTTCCTATATTATGGTGCCTTTAATAAATTGTGTTAGCCAGGAGCAAAATGCTGATTACAGCTCTGAGCCACATAACCTTTGTGAAGGGGAGGGTGATGGTAGCAGTACCTGGTGACTGAGGCTCAAGCACTTGCTTTCTGCATGGGGGATCATCTGAAGCAGTACAAGCCTCCAGCACCACTTCCAAATCCTGCATTGTCATCTGTTTTTATCCTCTTATCTGGTATTGCTTGCTCCCATTATGGGAAGCTTTGGTTTTGAGCATGGTAACCTTGAATATGTGTCAAATACGTCTTAGTCCGCTCTAACCCATTGTGCATCCCTGGTGGGTCTGCAGTTACTGCCACTAGTTGTGGAGCTGAGGGGCAATTTGTGCAAGGTGAGGGACCAGATTCCCAGTTCCAGCTGTGAATCCCTGGCCGTGGAGGAGGCCCTTGGTACAGAGTTAGTGCCACAGTGCAGGGCTGAGCACAACCCTTGCTCCCAGCACCTGCTGTGTCAGAACCAGGCCAGGGAAGGGGAGAAAGCACTGGGAGCACATGGCACAGCAGAGGCAGAGAGAAACAATTCTTTCTACAGGATGTTTGTGTGTCTGGCACATCTGTCTCCGTGATCATACACAGACATTCCAGGTGCTGGTTTGTCATAGAGAAGAAGGGTGAAGAATAGGGCAGTACAAGACAGAAACGGGCTCTCATTTCTCTTAATTTCCTTTTTGTGCTTGTGCTGGCATGTTGCCGTGGCAGGAAATGATGGATATCGTAAAGGCAATTTATGATATGATGGGAAAATACACGTATCCAGTGCTCAAGGAAGATGCACCAAGGCAGCATGTAGAAGTGTTTTTCCAGGTACCCGGGTTTTGATGGGTTTTTCTTAACACTTGAGCTATGCACTGATAGACTTTCCTGTAAAGTTGAGTCTATACCTCGTTATATATTCCAAAATAAACCCTAGCAACCACTCAGCCTAGCATTGCAATGCCTGCTGATTTCCTGGCTCCAAAGGTATCTCTCTGGTCTCTTAGCCTGACCCTTTGCGTTGGGATGTGCCACATCCAGTAATTCTGAAGCCTCTGCATGTGTTGCAGCCCTTCTGTGCTGCTTCTCTCGACTACCCTGAAGACTGACAGCAATGTGGGTTGGGGTTGGTCAGACAGTAAATAAATAAATGACGAAATAAGGATAGAGGTTCTGGTGTGTGTCAAGAAAGCAGTTAGAGATGACCTCAAAAGTGCTCCAAATCCCAAAGTAAACAAGTCCTTAACAGTTGGCCAATCCAGCACCAAGTCTATGGGCTACACTTGTTAAGTGCCCAGCTTTATTCAGGTTGCATCAAGATACTGTACTGTAACAATAGTGTTACCAATGTAAACTAATTTTTATATTATTTTATTTTGCAGAAAATGGATAAAAACAAAGATGGAGTTGTAACTCTAGATGAGTTTATTGAATCATGTCAGGAGGTGAGGACTAAATTATAACTGCAAGGAAAGCTCTATTTCATGTCACATCCCTTGCTTCCCTTTGGATAAACTTGATTTGAAACAGGACACTTCTCAGGATCCTGGGTTTTCTTTCCTCTGTGAAAAAAAAACAAAACCAAAAAACAACCAAACCAAAACAGCTTCAAGACTGAGTTTGTGATGCCCTGTGAAGCCTGTGACTCAATAGTGAGGTAGAGTCAGGCAGAATATGGGAGATGATATCTTCATGTGCAATGTTTTCATTTTCATGAGTGGACTGCAGTGCCTGATTCTACAGACAAGCAGACAACTGTAGAGAAAGCTCTTAACTGTCTTAGGTTGTTTTGGGTTTTTGTTGGTTTGTTTATTTTTTTTTCCTTTATTTTGAGAGTCTGCCGCTGTCCCTGTGTGCTGCCCCAGATGTCATTATCAGGTACCACGTTAGTGGAACTGCCCAGAGTCAAAGATGTCTCAGATTCTTGCAATTATAGCATTGAGTTATAAAAGCAGTTGATGTTTTCATGGTCAAACATTAAAAGCAAATGTTGTCATCATAGCAATGATTTTAATTTTTCCTCTGTTTTGGAAGTTAGCCCCCTCTTGTAAGTTCCATATATGAGGTTGGCTGTGATAAGTTTTTGTTGGTACTTTTAGGACTGGCACAAAGAAGCATCTGCATTAACACGCAATTGGCCTAATGTCTGTTGTCTTAGACCTTGATTGTGTGAATATTCACTCAGAGGTATCTCTAATATTTGACCAGTACAATAATGGTGTAAAAGGCAACTTCTTACCTTTTGGAATGTTTGCATTGGTGCACAGAATTGCATATTGGCCCTTCTGTGCATTTTATGTTGCCTGGAAAATTCTTTCCAGTTCTACAGCAGACAGCTCCTCTGTCCCTGAGCAAGGGGAAGGTGCTCACTGTGAAGGGCTGTTCTAGCTTCTGCTGGTTTGGTGTCAAACCTGGCTCTGGCCACATCCAGTCTCAGTCAGGGACTTCAGGCAGCAAAATCCCTGTTTAGGAGATGCATAATAGAAGGCTAATCTTTTTCAGTTACTTCATTCTTGGTCCCTCTTGATTGTTTGGCTTATTTTTTGGCACCATCTTTATTTGATCATTTGTGTTGTGTATTATTCTTCACATTCTCAACTTACCTGTAGGTGTGTGCATGATCAGTGGTCTCAGTACTGAAGCAGCTTTACTTTACCTGTAACTGTTAGAGAATTAATTCTCTTTCCCCATTTGGGTTTGGTTCTTTCTGCTGCCATCCTGGCACTGGGAGCTGGGCAGGCTGATGTACTGTCAGCTGCTGTTTCCTGGCAGGCAGGAGCAAGTCCTGCAAGACCAAGATTTATTCTTTTTATGTTTATGAAAAAGAAACCAAAGTGTGCAGCAGTGCTCACCTGTGCCATTGTGGTGGCTCTGTGGACAGCGAAGCTCTGGCACCACCCTGGAGAGTGATTGGCCTCCCATGCCAGGCAATGCCTTGTAACCACTGAGTGAGCACTGACAGGGATGATACAGCCTCAAAAAACAACTGAGGAATGCAGTGCAATAGATCTTTTAAGCTGCTCAATGTGGAAAATTGTTTTCATGTTACAGGCAAACAGATGTTCTAACTTTTGGAATAACTAAATTCCTGGGAGGGGAAAACCATCATGATGTTTTTGTATACTAATCTGGTTCTTATCTTGAAGTAAAATTTCAATACTTCAGGAGAAATAATCCAGGATTTCCCTTGTGTCTGTCTGTAACTTTTTCATTTGGCTCTCGGAGCCTCGGAGAGGCTGAGGTTGCACAGATTGCATGTGTTTTGGATTTGAGCTGGAATTTCTGGCAGGAAGTGCTCTCCCAAGGCAGTTTGCTTGTCAGTTCAAAACCTGTCATTCCATTTGGACTTGTGGAGCACATTAGCCAAGAGCATGTTTGCACGCTCAGGGTCAGGGACATCTGAGAGTTGAGCACAGGCACCAACACAGTGCCCCGCCTGGCACAGCCTGTGCTGGACGTCAGGCTCAGGAGAAGACCCTGTGCTTGGTGTGCCTCAAACCAACCCAGGGCCGAACCATGAGCCAGCTGCTGTTCTGAATCAGGCCTGGGCACTGAACCAGCCCCAGCTCACAGAGGGGGAAAGCATTTCCAGAGCAAGGCTGCTGCCTGCAGGAGCAGCTGCAGAGCTCCCTAGTGCCAAGGCAGTTATGAATTCTGCTTGTCCATGCTGGTTTCATGGAAATATCTTCTCCTTGCTTTCAGGACGACAATATCATGCGATCCTTACAGCTCTTTGAGAATGTCATGTAACCAGATGAGCACTGGAGGAGTCTGAGACTTCTGTGTAACAAAGATCTCCTTTCTGGGTGAAAGATTTTACAACTGAGCCATGTCCAGTGTGTGAGGATTTTGTATGACATATCCAGCCAAATGGCAACAGAATGCAACTGATCCCACCTCTCCTCCCCAGAAGATGCTGGTGGACCTTTGTTTCATTTTGGAAGCATGTGAATATTTTCATAAATCCCTACAAGAGAGAACTGCTGCTCGAAGTTCAATGAGTAATACAGAGCATTGTTTTCTAGGCACAAGTCCTGCTTTTAATCTAGCAAGCTTAATTTCCTGTGATAGCACATGTTGATAGCTATTCAGCCATCTATTGCAAGAAAGCTCAATCCATACCTCCGTTCAGCACAATGTTCTGTAGATGCCTTGCCATTAACGTGCTTTGACAAAAACCCAATCTACCAAGGCAGTCTGTGAAAAAATGAACAGTCAATGTACCTGGGACATTAAACAGACAGCCCATGTAGCCAGTATCCCCATTTCTGCAGAGATCCTGCTTATCCTCTCACATGCACTGGTGCCACCATGCTGACTTTAGTGGAGTTCTTCCTGAACATATAAACCAAGTGATCTTGATCCCAGGGTGAGCCAGAAAGGAGCAGAATGTGTTGTGCATATTAATATAAAAGTACAGAACAAATCCTATTCAGGAATGGTAAGTTCCCAGGAGCCCAGGCAGGTGGGTAAGGGCTGGTACAGAAAGATGAGCACCTGCTCTGGTCCCAGACTCTTGCTGAGTCCCAGGGATATCAGGTGATGCCCCACTGTGCATCTCAGCAGCACCACGGCCATGTGCTCTGGTCCTTTTGCTGTAGTTTGGCACACACTTTCTAAGTTCATCACTGGACATTATAGGAAGCTTTTGCCCCCCTTATGGATTTATTTAAGCTTTCTTGTTTGACTTAGTGAAGAACAAAGATACAGCTGTGTGTCAATATACAGACCTTGGCACCCACAAAGTGCCCAGCACATTTGATTGGGAGCTCTTGAATTGTTATTAGCCTAAGAATCAGCTGCCAGGCCTGTATTTTTTTTCCCACAAGATGGTAACATGCCGTGTACAAGCCCTAATGGTTTAGGGGTTGGTTTTTTAAATTAATAAAACAGAAAAGTTCATGTAGTAAATTTACACCAAGATTGGATGATTTGTCAGCTGGGGAATGTCAGAGCCTTCTGTAAAGAAGACTCTTAGGAAAGCTGACCCACTAGAGTGCCATTGCCATCTTCAGGCAGACAAGGGCTGAGAAGCAAAGAGAAGGAGGAAACAGCCAACTTTTCACCTGCTCAAACCACACAGATGGGACAGTCCCTGCCATAGTGCTGCATCCTTCCCATCCAGTAAGCATCTATTTTTATTGTATCACATACTGTATTACAGACAAACTGTCAGCACTGAAGATATATGAAAATAATTATGTAAGTAGAAGGTTTTAATAGTACAGAATACATAGAATGCCTCCATTCTGTAGCCCTAATTTTTATAAAAATTTCATCTATTGGGACATTCATGATTATAGAAGTAGGTCTGATCAGTCCTAGTATAATGATAATGCCAATTCCCCAAGATGGGGCATTTTCCCCTTTTACTGTGCTCCTCCATACACTTCTGTGTAGTCTTTATTTAAGTTTTCCCCTTGTCATCACAGTGTTGTTCAAGTGAAGTTACATGTCTGCAGTAATGACACCTTAGTCCATCCTGTTTATTGCCTTTCATACAAATACCATTAATGAATTCCTCCCAGCAATGATCCAGCAGCTCTGGTGAGGGGCTAGGATTTGCAGGTGGGAGGCCATGCTGTGGGAGTTTCTTTCCTCCAGTTGTTGAGTATTATCATATAATTTAGGTTTTATTTAACAGGCATTTGGTAAAGACATCAGTTGTAGCTGAAATAATAATACACAGTTTACTGTGTTCCGTTACTGTGTTTATCGTTCCTTCTTGATTCTTCTTGCGATCACTTTAGCAAATGACAGAATTTAATATAATTGCTAGATTTTCCCTCCTATCAAAACTGCTTAGTCTAATTTTCTAAGCAGTTCACTTCATCAGAGGGAGAAGTGGTCAGGACAATGGAAATGAAGGATTTGAATCAGGCTAGCACGGTGCCTTTTTTCTCTAATAGTCTTGCTTTAAGGGTGCTTATGAGATGGCACATACAGACAGAAATGTTTGGAATGTAACCTTTTCAAAAGAAAATATTATTAGTTGCATGATGCCATAGTCCCTGAAGCTAAATTAGTTTCTGGAGTTATTGTGATGAATTTGGCCTCAGCTGTGTTTCCTGGCCCTGCTGGCAGCAGTTCTGTGGGGGCTGCCTTTGTCACCAGGGCTGTCACTGCTTTCTCTTGAGTGTGGCTCCAGCTCAGCAGCAAACAGCTAGTGTCACTGTCAGTGCATGTTGACATGCATTGCTGAAATCAGGGTACCAGTACTGGCCCTGCACTTCTGCCATCTCCTTTGCTGCTCCACTGTGCCTGCTTTTCATTGCCAGGAACAATGAGGGTGCGTCAGGTAGAGAGGGAGATACCGACAGCTGCACAGAGTCTGCCCATAGAGGATAACGAGCTTTGATTTGGATCTCACCAGAGTCAAACCCCTCCCACAGACCCCTGATGTTCAGCCCTTGGGTTGAGCTCCATGCTTCACCTGAAGCCCACAGTAGCTGAGACAGGAATACTTGCAAAGTGTCACCCACAGCTGCATTTTTCCAAAGCTCAGATTACAGAATAGATCTGTGGTGGAGTTGCCATTGCAAACCCAATTATTTCCCTGATCCCACTGTTTGTCCCTGATGCCATTGTTACAACCGGAGGCTGGGATGCACCAGTGCATAGAAGGCCTCTCGGTTTTCCATCAGCAGCATCTGCCCATGGCAGGTGTGCTCCAGCCAGCAGGTGAGACATCAGTGACTGTGAGAGAGCTTCTCTCTGCATGGAAATGGGTTTGGGTTTGTTTTTCACGTTTTCTGTGAATGTTACTCTACTGTAAACTTGCCAAGCCTATGCTTGCTCATAAATGGGGCTTGCAATATTTATGAAAAACACTACTACATATTTCTAAATAAAACACACTATGCTACTCCAGTCTCCCACCCTCATCAATCCTCCTGCCAGCAGGCAGAAGGCAGTTCCTATTACAGTCAGATTCTCTGTCAGTGCTATCAACTATGCACATTTCTTCCAAGTTATGAATGTTTAAATAATGTCTGAATCAGGACCTGACTATTTCACTAGTTACAAACGTTAGTCTGCATCTTCATGCCAGCATTTTATAAAGAAAGCCCTTCCAACATGCATTTTTAGGTAACAATCTGTTGACAAATAGGAATGTGATAAATGATAATGCAAAAAAAAAATAAAAGGTACCATGCCTGTTCTGTGACTGTTTGTCTTCCTGTTCCTCTGAATGCAATGTAATATCATGAGTAAACATGAGCCAAGCTAAAAGCTGGAAACACAAATACCCTGAGGTTCAGGCATTATGGGCAGTGGCATTTCCTGACTGCAATATATGTTGAGAACAAAAACCCTTGTGTCTGTGGGTCACCTCTGATGAGATGGTGGCAGCAGTGTGTTAGACTTTTTTTATTCTTTATGGAAGTGCCATGAAAGGCCTAAGGAAATGTGCAAATAATGTAAATTGTGATAACTAAAGCCATGTTAATGGATCAGCCATGCGTAGCTTCACTGTTACAAATGCTATTCTCCAATGGCAATTTGTATTCAATTTTGTTGAATGGTTTTAAAAATGTTGGTTTTAATAATAAAAAGAAATACCTGTAGGAGGGTGTCCTTTCTGAAACCCAATATGTATTTTTTCTCAAGGGACACTGTTAGGCTAAAATTTGCAATGAAACTTTTAAGTGTGACTCAAACATGTATCCTTGTGTGTGAGGGCTTTGAAACTGAACTGTGCTGTGAGCTAACGCATGCCAATGATTTATTTGCATCACTGATTCAGAGATGCTCTTACATTTGATTTGATTTGATGACATACCCTGAACTGATAGTTTGGCCCTTGTGTAAAGTTCAGAAATGTTCTTCTACCTGCACCACTGATAGTAACTTAGAGTGGTGAAAACTGAAAGCTTACAGGCATGTCTTCTCCCTTCCGCAATTCTGCTTAAGTATAAGCAGGAAGGCAGACATCACATTGAAAAAAAATGAAAACACTATTTTATGTTATACATAAGAAAAATAACCCAAAACCTCACAGTGTCCCTTTAGCTTTGGCTTATTGTAAGCATCCATTCTGACATATGGAAGAATGCAGAAGCGATTTTGCCAGACTATATATATGTGTGTACATATATATATATATATATATATATATATATATATATTTGTGTATGATATCTGATAATCTACATAGACCAAAAACTAGATTTCATACATCAAGTTTACAAAGAGAACTGTAAGAATTTAAAGATGATTGAAATATGTTAGAAACACTCCTTGGTACACATTATAATGTCAGTTGTATGGAAAAAAAATNAGATGATTAATACTTTAACCTTTGCTTAACCACACAGGTCCAGAAAACTGGAAAGAGAGGAGGCCTGGTCACACTGGCACATGAAGTCCTTTCATCCCATCAGATCTGCACTGTGCAGGATCAGGCATGGGAGCTGCAGGAGCAGAAATCTTGTGTGATGGAGACCTGCTGATGGACCCACCCCTACTGCTTGGCCAGGAGACCCTGATTCTCTACGAACAGAACTCTGTCCCCATCACCCTTCAGGAGGTGGGAAATAATGAACTGAAGATCTCCAGAGCCTCAGTGGATGTGGTTATTTCCAGGCTGTTCTGTTAAAACTTCCCTTGTTGTCTTGCAGAGGAAAAGTCTGTGTTTCTCCACCTGTTTTTGTAGAGACTGGGAATTGCTTTGGGGCTCTGGCTGGAAGCCCCGACGGCAGGAAGCACAGGGTGAGTTGTCACATTGCCTGGGACATTCTCCTGGGGACTCACCTGCTGTCCTGTCCCTGTGCACAGCAGCCTGTGAGGAGCCTGGGGGACACAGGGTGATCCACACTCCTTGTTCAGGAATTCTGCAGGGGGTGGACAGAGCTCCTGGTGGTGAGGAGAGGGGGATGTTTCCTTCAGAACCAGGGACACTTCCAAAGTTACTTGTTGGGATTTGCACCCACAGTCAGCAGCCATGAAATGGAGAAGGGGAACAGCACCAGTGCAGGGTTCCCCTTGCAGGAATCTGCTTTGCTCTGAAGTCTGGCTGCAGAAGATGGGCCTGGATGGTTACTGCCCTCACCCAGATAAAAAAGCATGAGAATGAACCCGAATGCTCCTCACTCCCTTCCCTGCAGCACAGCTTTTCTCAGGACACCTCCAAACCCAGCCCCAGTTCCCTCTGTGTCAACTGATGGAGCACACCAGGGATACACTGCCCCAGCGTTTTAGAATCTGTGTTTGCTCTTTACATTGCAGAGATCCAAGGAGTGGATATATTGATGTTGTGAAGGATGCAGTGGAAGGGCCCACTGCTAGTAATGTCCAGTCATCTCATTGTTAAAATGTCTGTGAAAAGTTAGTGCTGATCCAGGATTTTCCAGAAGAATAATAAGATGTTGAAAAATGTTGATTTAAAAAAAAAAATCCAAGATTGATTTTACAGTCCCAGGGTTAAGTTGAATTTGTTGACATTTTCACAGAAACTGATCCAATCTTTGTGTTCTAATTATCTTACAGATTTACTTATAAATGAATATAAATTGAAAATATATAACAGTGTAAATAGACATGAAGATAAATGTCAGCACAATGTTTTCTGTCTGAACAAATCTTCTAAATTTTAGAGAACTCAGAACACAAAGAAGTAGCAAAGCCTTGTTCCCTTCACATAGCACAAGCTGTTATGGAAAAGCATTTGTTACCAACCAGTTTTAAGTAAGAAGAATATTACACATTGTGGTGGGTGAGCATTGCACTGCAGGGAGGCACACTGNATATATGTTTGCTAAACTCCATTTTGTAGAGTATTATCTGTCTACCACTATATCCCAGGAAAAAGAACATTCATCCATGCAGAAATATGAAAATAAAGGTGTCTGTGTGAAATGTGGTCTTAGTGTCACTGCAGTGCCTGCCCAGCACCCGCTCCCACAGGCACCTCCTGCTCCCAGAGACAGCAGGGCTCTCTGGACAATGCCAGACTGGAACTCTTGCTCCTTCTGCAAGAAGAAGGTGTGCTAACTGCCTGTTCAACACCTCTCACTCCCTGGGATGTGTCCCAGCTGCTGCCAGGCAAAGCAGGCTT
>VXBB01017410.1:157318-196897 GCA_013399915.1 Illadopsis cleaveri | reverse complement strand
AGAGGAGCCTGTGGCTGTTTTCTCAGGCATCCAGGGATCCTGAGCCTGCCCCTCTTTGCTCCGCTGGGAGCTGGGTCGCTGTTGTCCTGCCCTGTGATGCTTCTTGGGCCCTGCTCTGAGTCTTTTTGCTATTCTATAGCCCGCACCTCCTGCTTGTGGAGACCTCCCGCGCCTTCAGCCTCAGCTCCAGAGTGTCTGATTCATCTCTTCCATTCCTTCCCATCTTCAGCCTCAGCTCTCAAGTTCCTGATCCATTCCTTCCATCCCTTCCCGTCTCGGATAAAGCCACCATTACCGCCTGCTCGCCGAGCCCACCCCACAGCGCCCCCTGCAGCCGCGGGGGGATCATCGCACCTGCCCCACCCACCAGGAGCCACCAGCGCCCCTTCTGGCTGTGACCGGAACTGCACCAAAGGGGAAAGTGCCATGCTCAGGGAAGCTGTTACAGGGTTCCTTGTTCTGTTTTATTATTAATGCTGTGGTTGTTGTTGTTTGTTTGCCTGGTTATACATACTAGTAAAGAACTATTATTCCTATCCCCATAACTTTGCCTGAGAGCCCCTTAATTTTCAAAATTATAATAATTGGGAGGGAGGGGGTTTGCATTCTCCATTCCAAGGGAGGCTCCTGCCTTCTCTAGCAGACACCTGTCTTTCAAACTAAAACCTAGACTTTAAAAAATTTACCTCACTTTATTTGTCTTACTTTATTTTGCACTGAGCTGTGATATCATAATGCTTAAATCTCGAGGAACATTGACTACAAACAAATTACTAAATTGCTTTTGGTTTCTTTGTTATTCAAATGATGGAACTGTGCACAAGCAAATGAGATGCTTTGAAAGGCGAGGAAAGTAAGGGATTTCTATCTCAGCAATACTTTGTAGCGATTTCACCAATAAAATTAACAGAATATCAAAGGTTTTTGTTTCTGTCCTATTCTAGGAGTGAATATTTAGTGCATCTCATAAATTAAAAATGGGAATATATGGTGTTGATTTCAGCAGTTTCAAAGTGTTCAAAAGCAGAATTTCAGAACTTTAAAAATTCCCTTTTCTGAGAGCACATTTAATCCTCACCTGGAACAGAAATCATGTTCCAGCCTGTGAAGAGGATATTCCAGGGCTTGAGCAGCCCTGCTCAGCACAGCCCAAAGACATCTCTGCAGAAATGAATGTGACATTGCAAAGACCTGCCGGTAATTTTAGATACAATAAAAGTCACATTCAAAGGCATCCTGTTCCTTTACTGCAGTTTTACTCTGGGTTTGGTATGGATTTGCAGTACCTGGGGGAGCTCTGTGCTGTCACTGTGGGAGCACCTGGCCAGCTCCTGTGTCCCCAGTCCCCCAGAGCAAGGCCTGGAGGAGCTGCCTGTCCCTGACAGAGCTGAATGGAGCCAGAGGACTGGAGAGGAAATTTTGACAGCTGGGAACTAAGATAGTGTTTCACAGACTGGATGAGTCCCTGTGCATTAGCTGTACCTTTCCTCCACGGACAAGTCCATGGAGTGAGGAGACGCCTTGTTGCAGGAGTTTGGAGAAAGTCAACAGCAGTGGGCCGGAGCTGCCCTGGAGAAAGAGCCAGAGGTGTCTCATGGCACTGACACACTCCGGAAGAAATGGACAAAACCCTGTCTGGGTCTGTGTTATTAGAGACGACACAAAAATATGACAAAGCTGGTCAAACCTGTTCCCTACATTGGGACTTTTGGAGATTTTTTTGCACTTCGCAAAGAAGGGGCAATAGTAGTGTTTGGCTGGTCTTTTATGGTTGTGCTTTCCAGGTATTCTGTGTCCTGCTCGGTGGGCACCTGGGCCCTGGCTCACAAGTTGCTTCCTTGTTCCCAATGAGGGGCAGCACTGCAGCTCTCAAGCCCTCAGCTTCCACCCACCACACGTGCAGAGTTGGGAATTAACCCAGGGGACAGCTGGCACACAGGTATTGGGACACTGACATGGGAACAAGCAAATGGTCTGAGGCTTCCATGGGGAATAGGCTGGGCCCATCCCACAGCTCGAGGCACCTCCAAGTGCTCCCTACTCCCTGCATGGAGCTGGTCAAAACAGCCAGTGTTGTCATCATGTGTGGAACCTATGGATGTGTGTGGATGTGTGTGGATGTGTGCGGATGTGTATGGATGTATGCACCATAAGGATAATGTCACATATTCTGCAGGTTCTGTTGTCACAGGCTATATAGGCTGTTACAGGACATTTGGGGATCAAAGGGTTTGGAGTACCCAGTTAAAGCGGCTTGCTGCAGTGGAGCAGGTACTGGTCATGCCCTGGACAGTCCCTGCCTGGCAAATGGAAAACAAAAGGCTGTGGGTTTGCTCAGAACTGCTCAAAATTTAATCAAATTTAACTAGAAAAAATGTGGTGCTAAGCTATTGGGATTTTAAGAGAGATGGGACCACTGGGAAATGCCTTATTGATGGAAGATGATTTATTGCTCTTCTACAGTCTCATGAAGGGTGAGAACGTCTTCACCGCATACACCAGGACTTTGTGGCCAGTGGTCACCCATGGTCACAACATCACAGCTTACAAGATCTTGTAAAGGTTAACTAGCCAATAATCTACTGCCACACATATTGTTTTAACTTTCACACCAATGGCTAATTAAACGGTATTACATGTCTTGCCGCAATGCTGTGAAAAATGAAAGTTCACTCTCAGAATATTTTTTTTAAGTTTAATAAGGGAATAAAAAAGGACAATGTCCAGCACTGGGGTTTTCCTGGCTATCAGCCAAAGAACATTAAGACTAGTATATTAAGACAGTGTTTATATTTATATACTGTTACTTTACTAAGGTACATACATATTCATAAGTTTCATGCATTATTCAGACATTTTTGGTAGCTTTTGATGTTGTAGAAACTTCCCTTTGTTTTGGTTTTTTACTCAGACTTATCTACATGACATTCTGCAGATCAGGTCAATATATTTTATTCCTTCTTGTGACTTCATCTTGTTGTTTCGCATTCCTCTCATAACGAGTAGTTAACAAGTTCTTCTTTAATTCTGCAGTGCTCTGGTTTGTGTCACAGCTATCACTTAAGAGAGGTCAGTCAGCAGATGTGGAAACAACTTAATTGCTTTATATAGTTTTCTCAGTTACATAAAAGTATTTTAATATTTTATATTTTGGTAAGGCCTACAATACATTTATTGCATTATTATTTTTACAAGCTATAAGGTGTATTGCCACGGTGGTAGCCTTTGGCAGTGCTCTCCCTACTTGCCTTGGCTAGCCCTGCTACCAGCGACAAGTTCAGTACAGCCCGGAGAGCTGGCTATCCAGGCCAATCCGGTGGGATCTTTTACCATGTGGCTAAGCATGATGATAGTGAGGACAAAAGGAGGACTCAGCTGAGGGTTATCCACAGGAGTTTATTGGGACTCCAACAGGAGTCACCTCACCTCTGTGATGTCTGCCTCAGCAGAACGCAGATCATCCCCGTACAGTGACTTTTAACTGGGGGTGGAGAAAGGGGTAGGGTAGAACAAAGGGCCAATCAAGTAAGGGTAGGGAGTGGCTCTGTATAAGATAGACAAACCAAGGGACAAATCAAGGCAGGGAAGGAGGGACCAGCTGGGATCCTGCCCAATCACTCAACACTCTCCCTGGGACTCTCTAGATGCAGGGCGAGGTCTCAGAGTGACATGCAGAACCTGGTGGTTATGTAACATAATGATTGATAGGTAACTGTAACTGGGGTAAACCACAGTGAAGAACTCAGGGGAGGCAGTACAAGGAATGAACCCTTATAGCTTACATAGAGCAGTACATGAACAGAGAACAAACATGTACAATAATGGACAGAACTGAAACACGCCACCACAGTGTATACATTAACATAATATATTCATCGCACTACTATTTCTATGGGCTATACAGTGCATACTTAAAAGGAGAAATTATGTTATATTACTAAGCAGCTAAAAGGAGTTATACATTGTGCTATATTTAAATACTTAAAATTAATAACAGCATGCAAAAGCTAATATGCAAATGCGAAAGCCAATATTATAGGGTCATTTTTAACAATATGGATAATTTTGTCCAATCATATAGTGACACACAACCCTACAGAACTACATCTTAAAACTTCTTATTAAATTTATAACTACTTCTATATCTTAACTTAAAAACCTTAAACTCTCTACTGCCTAGCTTAATATGTTTCTCCTTAAACTACAAATCCACATTCTTGCTTTCTGGTCTCTTAATCTGGAAGCCTTTTCCAAGGCCTCAAGTTGAACCCTGTATTCTCTGCTGTATTTGGGTCTGCATGCATGAGGTTTTGAGAATTTTCTGTGCCTTTATTTCCCACAGTAAGTCCCATTGAATTAATCTTTATTAGACTTACATTTTCCCTTGTAAATGGGACATGGCATCAGGTGTGTGTCTCAAGATTGTGCTTTTCAGGACATCAGAGGGAGGAGTGCAGTGTTCCCAAAGTGGCCCTCAATTTACCCAAAGCATGTTCAGTGGATGAGCCTTGCAGAGACCCAGTTGTCCCCAGCCAGGGTGGCATCTGAGCCACGGGGACAGCTCATGTCATTCCACTGTGTGACACAGCCCAGCAGCTCTGGACACGAGCACAGATCACCAGTTACCAGGCTGGAACCAAACCGGCATAGCTGTTTTGGGGGGCTGCAGCTTCTTCTCTCAGCCATTGTTATGTGAGTGCTGACTGCCTGCATGTGGCAGTGGCACAGAGGCAAACAATAAATAACTACATGAGCTATTCCTTCCCTCTGATAACAAGGCCAGAACTGTATATCAGCTTTATTCCTTCTTGTGCCAATCTCCCAGTCCACTGGCAGGCAGACATATGGCCCTGACATACACAAATTCCCTGTGATAATTGTACCAGAGCTCTGCCAGGGCATTGCTGGTCCCCATGGTAGGGACATACTGGTCAGTAGTTTTCCATATGCCACAAAGCTTCCTCAAGGGTGTGTGATGATGTGGCATGACCACAGGTGTAGCAATAAATAGGCTACAGAGCCTTTAAGGACACCAGACATTTTCTCCCTGTCAGATGATTATCAGTCTCATACCCAAGGGCATGTTCTCCATTAGCTCACAAGTGTTTCCATGATTTTTGGTTATTTTATTTTTGCCAGGTCTGGAAGTACTTTGTACTATAACAAAGATGAACTAAATAATCATGAGGGAAAATGTCAGATTTTTTCCTCAATTTTTATGGATTCCCTTTTGGTTTGGTGTGTGCATTCCCAGGCAGACAGGTTTATGTCACTGACACAGATCAAGATCAAGGATGACCCTGAGAAGGAGTGGCCTGAAACCTGCTCTTTCCCAGATGCCCAAGGAGCACCAGTCTGGCTCCAGCCCAGAGCCTGTGCGGGACTGACTCCAGCTCCTCACACACAGAGGGCAGGGATCCCTGCAGGTAGCACCTGCTGAACTGTGGGGAAATGCTGTAAAGACTTTTTCTATCCTTTGAGATGCAAACCTGAAGGTAAGTCTGCAGTGATTTGGTTTCATCCCTTTAAACTATTTTCACAGTTTTTTCGGGAAACTTCTGTTATAAAAGTCTTTCCTTTTCCTTGTTTCCACAGTGTTCAAAACTATCCACTACAGAGGTAAACATTTCAGTGAATGCTTCAGTAAAATGAAAGGTGTGCTTTGAGATACCATTCACAGCTTTGAAGACCTCTGAGTTCATGCCCTCAAAAGCAAGTGCAGCAGTGTTTTTGTTCAGGCTATTTACACCCCATCAGAGCTCAGAGCTAAGTTAATGTTTCACCTCAGGCTGCAGTAAATTAGATAAAATTTCCTCATTCCCAGAGTTACCCTTTTACTTTGTCTGCCCTGCTCCGTTTGCTGACACAGGAAAAAAAAGCATTGCTTAATCCCTTTTAACAACTGTTGAGACTATTTTTAAACACAAAGTATGTTTCTGTACTGCATTGCCTTTTGCTGAGGCATTTTTGAGACTACCAAGCCTCAACCCATGCTACGTAATGAGAGCTGTCTTCCTGCTGGCAAACCTACCAGCACTGTTTGATAGGTTTAGCAAGATAAACCCATGTGAACCTCTGTGATTTTTCGTCCTCATTTTGTTTCACCCAAAAGCAGGAAAGGCCTTGCTCCTTGGACATTAATTTTGAAAATTCTGAAGTGCTCTTTGAGGAAGCTTTTCAAAGAGGTCCTTCCAAGGGAGATAGCACACACACACCTGGAAGCTGACAAATCTGTGCCTGAGGGACTCTGCCAAGGAGCAGCTCCCACTCCTGCCATGCTGGAGCTTCTGGGGACCAGTGCTCACCTGTAACAGCAGAGGACAAGAGATTCAGGTGAGACATTTATCTGCTCTTTCACTCCTCTGCTGGGAGCACACATGTCCCACATGAATAACATGAAGCCACAGTCTTCCACTGGCCAGAGCTCCTCAGCAAGAATTATTATTCTCAAATAGTGAAAATGATAATAGAAAGTGTTGTCCTATAACCAACATCCAGCTACCTCAGCAGCAAAACACTGGGATGTGTCTGTATCAGCACTCTGTGACTGTTCAAGACAAAATGAGAACCCAAAAGATTTGGAATTTGGTATATTGCTGCAGTGCTTGGAGAGATGCTAGAGCTGTGGGGGCCCCTGCTGCATCCTCACCTTCTGAGGCACTGTGGCTGTTCAGTGGAGAGGCTGCTGTGCCCCTGGGATGGATCCCACTGGTAAGTGCCATCTCGTTTGCAGAGAAGCATAAAGCAATCATGGATTAATGAAAAGTGGTTTGGGATTTTTTCCCTTAAAAATATTCCTCGCCCCTCTCTTGACAGACCAATATAGCCCTAAGTCCTCTGGGGGGAAAGTTAAACAAAAAGAAAGCCTTTTAATTAAGCTTCTTTGATGTTTGTGGTGTTCAGAACAGTTTGAAATACCAGGTATTATTAGTAGAGATAACTTTCTGTCTCTTGAACATGAAAACTAGAAACTAGTACTTACTGCAGCTCATTTAATGAGTACATCTTGATCTGATTTGCTGTCTCTGAGTGTATTTCATTCTATTAACATAAAAGTACACAATTATTTCCAACAAATCCTAATCTGGTGTAGTTAAATTATGTGCCCAGTTTTGGACAGCTGAGGTCACTTGTATGGATGAAATTTTTTTTTAACAAGTTAGGGAGCAAAAAGGAATGGCATCATATCAGGTAAGAGCTTGGGCCAAAGATAAAATCACAATTGTGCATTTATCTGAGAATATTTAACAAAACATTGTGCACTTAAAACTGAGTGTCCAATTAATTGTCAGTTCCCAAACTCATTCCTGTATCTGACAAGAGATTACATCAACCTTCTTTTACATTTAAATTGTATTCTTTCTCCTTAAAGTGGAGTTTAAAAGCATGAACACTCAGTGCTGATGTGCACACAGATAAAATGTTTTCAGGTTGTAATAGCAAACATCATAGTGGAAATAAATAAATGGGGTTACAGATTGGAAAAAACCATGACTGTTATCAGTCCAGAGCTTTTGCTCTTACTTCAAATGTAGTCCTGGTTCTGGTCGTGGGCCCTGTTCAGAACACAGCAGGTTTTGTGACAGAGCATTTGCTGTGAGCACTGCATGTTTCTCGAAGAGCAGCTGGAACCTGCAGCACATTTCACAGCAGGAGCTGCCTCACCGTGGGTAGTGGCCAGTGTTGGGGGCTGCTGCAGAGTTCTGGGCATCCAGGGGCTCTGAGAGGCTCAGGGCTGCCCAGGGCTGCCTCTCAGACACAGCAGCTGAGGGCACCCCCAGCTCCACTCCCTGTGCTGGGGCAGCCTGGCCCCTGCTTTGCCCTTCCATGCACAGTGAGGATGGCACTTGAGGCACAGGGACAACAGGGCTGCGTTTGCTTAGTTTCTAACTAAGCACTTTAAATCGTGGGGAGAAAAAATTGCAGTGTTGGATCTACAATGCAAACAACAAGACAAAATACAGTCCCGCTAATGGCATCTGCCATAGCTGTGGGGCTCGAGCTATAGTAGGAACCTGCTGCATCAAAGTCCCTTTTCCAGAGCAGGAGGAAACAGCAGAGATGATGTGGGATGGGGGTGGGCACAGAGGGCATTGGTGTGAGGGAAGGGAAGGGAAGGGAAGGGTTACTACCTGGATTTATGTGTTCTCTGGCAAAGGCCTCAGCCGATGGTGATGGCTGAGAAGCCCTGCAGCCTGGGACCAGGGCCATGGGTGGGAAAGCACTGACTAAAAGTGGTTCCTGTGCAGTCCAAGTCTGGTTTGAGGTTTGTGTTTGCTTTATCATTTCACCCAATAAAAACGGTAAGGACTGAGTAACGACTGGTAACGACTGAGTGGTTTATTTTCTCTGTTGCCATAGACACCATTGTCAAGTCACAGAGTTTGCTGTAAATAAATCTACAGTATAAAACAGCATTTCTTACTCACAGAATGCCAGTTTTCTACCCTGTCTTTTAGGCATTTATTTTGGAAAATCTAGAAAGATAAGTTATGCAATGGTCTGACTTGGCAGTCACCTTAAAGGCTGAAGTGGGGCAGTACTGCTGCTGGGATAACATTTGGCTCCAGGTCACTGCTGATGCTGAGCCCCCACCTTGTCCTGCCTGTGCTCCTTTCCTCAGGTAGTCTGGCAAGAGCCCCACCCTCACGTCTCCCTGTAGCAGGAGTGGGTGTTGCTTCTGTTTGAAGCTGCCAGGAGCCCAATGCACAGCTACAGAAAAT
Organism: Illadopsis cleaveri; assembly: GCA_013399915.1. Classification (NCBI taxonomy): domain Eukaryota; kingdom Metazoa; phylum Chordata; class Aves; order Passeriformes; family Timaliidae; genus Illadopsis; species Illadopsis cleaveri. The sequence goes on along the minus strand of VXBB01017410.1, from coordinate 188,174 downwards.
AAATGTGCTATGAACTGATTGATTTATCTGCATTTTCTAGCCCAGCAATTAATTATGATCTTGGGAGGCAAAACCAAAGCAGCAAGCAGGCTGTAAACCCAGATCAGGGCTGACAAGGTGCTCCTCCCTTTGTGGCCCTGTGCTAGCACAGAGCAGCCTGTTAAGGAATCATCTTCCCCGGGATCCCTGGCCCCAGTGAGGATCGGCCCCAGCTGCACCGAGGCAGAGCCGAGCCTGGTGTCGCCTGGAGACAGAGCAGGGACCCCGAGGTGCCAGGACAGGGGGTGGCCGCACGGCTGGGGCAGGAGTGAGCACTGCTGCTGCCCTCCCATGATGCAGCGACCTGCTACTCAAGGCTGGCAAGTCACTGCTCTCACCTTACCTTTTGCAGATTGCTTTGACACTCCTTCTTAGTGCACAGCTGCATCTTCCCATCACCTGAAGAGCTTGGTGGCCCTAAATGTGACAGCCCTGTGCTAATGGGTGGCAGTGTCTGTGTGGACTATCCAGAGGTGAGCATTGGCCCCTGGGCAGTGGGGCCAGCTTGGGGCTGGTGGCTGCATACGACTGTAAATGTGGGGCCTCTGGGGAAACTGAGGCAGCTGGGAGTTCGGACCCAGGATTTGGGAAATGGTGCCCACAAGTGCTCGTGGGTGCATGAGGTTCCCATGGTAGCTGAGGCACCACAGTGGGTTCTCAGTCCTGGAGATGTGGGGGCGAGTAAGGAGGGGAGAGAGAGCTGCTCTTGCCACTGCTTGTGTTCTCCCCCCCTCCCAAGCAGGTTGCACCCCCTCTCCCTGTCCACACTCTCTTTTTGTCTCAGTTTCTCACTCGCAGACCTACATTAAATTTCTCCCAGCCCTCAGGGAGCTCAGAAGGGAATCCAGATGTTGGACGTTGTAGGTAAAAGCTGCAGCATACAAGCAGCATTCCTGCTAGGAAGGTTTGTGTCACAACAGCTCAGCAGCTCACTGATACATCCCTGGGGCATGCAACAGGCACCTGTGCAAACCCTGTGCAGCAAAGAGAAGACATGGAGGAGGAGCAGGCTGCTGCTGAGGCAAGCCCCTTGAGCCACTTGTAAAATTCTCTGTGTTTAAGGGTCTCCGTGTGTGGCCTTTGATGGAATTTTCCTCTATCTAGGGCAAAATAATTAAGCTGAATCTATGGTCTTTTCTACAAACCTTTCTGTTTCAGTCAAGTGGAATCAGTGTGGCTCTTTTTTAATCCTGAATTGTGTCCTTCATGTGTATCTTGCAGTTCTGAACTGTTTGTAGGTACAAACTGAAAAGTAAAGCTTTTAAAGGGTGCTGCTGCGGCTGCTCCGCAGGGCTGGGCTCAGACAGCAGCAGGGGGAGCGCTGCAGTGCCTTCTTTGCATCTACTTTTGAGATAAAATTTGACCTCAAGGAAGGCAGAATGGCTCCTCCAGCCTTGGGGATCCAGATGAAGTTTCTCAGAGCTGGTGACCGTACTCACCTCCTGCCAACACCGATGGGAGCAAGGCAGCAGCACAGATTGCTGGCCAGTGCCAGCAGCCTGCCCCTCCTCATGTCCTGCAGGTGCCTTGTGCTGATGGCACTTTTCCAATTTTCCAGATTCTTCCCCTTTCCTTCCAAAAGGGATGCCTTGAATTTGAGTTGACAAAGCAGTCCATTTAAAACAAAGACTAATGAATATGGCAGCCCTTGGTGTTTTGCAAGTTTAAACAACTCATCTTTCCTCAAAGAACAGCTCTAAATAATTTTATTTGCAAGCCCTAAGCAGGAATTTGTATTCATGGTAAGACACTAATTGAGTTAATTTATTTAAGTCTGGGGCATAATTTCTAATAGTGGAGGAGTCTCTAGGCCCAGTGCAATTGTCTTTCTGATAGGGCATTAATATTTAAAGGCGTTATAATACTCTGTCAATTGATCTGTGTCTTTTAGGAAGTAGGTTAGCAGTTATTGATGGTCACTTGTGTGAAGGATTAGCTTAAATAAAGCTGGTACTTGGCAGACCAGTGCCTGCCCCCGGCCAGTCCCACGCCCCGGCAGGGAGGGGCCCAGGATCTGGGGCAGTGGATCCGAATGGAATGTGGAGAGCGCAGAAGGAAATAAGGCAATACACATCTGAGGGTGCTGCTGCGGCTGCTCCGCAGGGCTGGGCTCAGACAGCAGCAGGGGGAGCGCTGCAGTGCCTTCGTGTGGCTGACAGTGCTGCTGCCGTCAGCATTTCTTGGGGAGGTGTGAGCCTGGTATGAGCTGAGTGAGGAGCTGTTGGTGTATGTTCATCTTGACAGATAGTCCATTATTGATGGCACTTGAAACAAATAACTTGACCTCTGAGTACCTTAATTTCTCTGTTCTTAGAAGTGGGGAACATTTATGCTATTTCTTGAGTGATTTAAAATGAGGACAGTTCCAAATTTAAAAAATTCTTGCTTGTTTTACTACTGTATTAAATTCCACATTGCATTAAGAAACATGGTGCTGAATGGCCATTAAAAATAAGGTAGTGTAGAAACCAATCCAGATGAAATACCTTTCTGCTTATTGATTCTGAGTATTTATTGAGGAAAACTGAACGTTGGTGTGGAAGGACATGCAACTGCAGTGCAGCTTTGACTGTGCTGCCTTCAAGAGCAAAATAAATCTGTTGGGTAAATGTGGGCTGTGGAGGTGCTCAAGACCATATGTGGCTGGTTTTCCCCCAAAATTTCTGCAGTGAGGAGTGTGTTTCACTTCTCCGCAGAAACACAGACGTGTAAGATGAATGTGTCTGAGCTGTGTTCCTTGAGGCCCCATCTCCTATTTTTTCTTTTCATGCTCATCAGTCAGCGTATTGTCAAACCTTCAATTAATGTGTCACTGGCAGCTCCTTTCACCCTCACTCCCTCCCTTCAGCCCCGCCGGCTCCTTTCACGTCCTGGGCAGGTGCTGCCGAGACAGGTGCTCAGGCAGAGTGGAGACACAATGAAGCGATCCTGTCCATCACTCCTTTCCTGCTGGGAGAGGTCAGCGAGTCCCTGCTGCCCCTGCCCTGCAGGGGTGGCCCGGGACACGTAGCGACTGCTCGATGGCAGGATTGAATGATGAGCTCCCCCAGCTGTGCCTGCCAGCACGGGGCTGCAGGGGAAAGCAGTTCCCTTTCTCATGGCATCAGAGATGACCAAGAAAAGTAATCCTGAATTACCAGGGGAGCTGCACAGTTTATTTGACATTTACCGGTTACCTGGAAGCTTGGAAGAAAAATTCGTACGTGTTCACTGAGGATTTTGTGGCCACATGTTTGCTGTAGCCTCTTGGTGTATTGACTATGCCTTTGGTCACCAAAGAGTGTTTAAGGCTATATTTTTCTGTTAAAATGAAGCCCTTTACTGTACAGAGAAACATAAATATACAACCTTATTATAATTTCTTCCCAGTACTGGTAATCTCTGATGAAAGCCCCTGCCCTATAACAGCAGAATTGCCATTGTATTAACTGACACACGGAGCAGTGAAGAAATGCTGTGATTATATTCAGCTCTGGGCACTGGTGTCACCTTTTTCTTGCCCAGGAGTAGTTACAGATTTCCATTTCACTGCCTCCCAGTCTTTGATATATTTATTGTCTTTACAGTCATCCTGTGCAAAAGATGGGATATTCATCACGGATGCTCATGAGAGGTTCCTCAGCTAAGGTTCATAAAGTCTCATACTTTAACTGAAGTCCAATTTGTAAAATTAACTTCTTTCTACAAGTTTTTTAAACAATCTGGACCAATCTTCCTTCTTTTCAATCAAAATTGTGTTCTAACATTGCTGTAAGTGCATAAATGATTCTCTCTGGTCCTGCATTCTCACATTATAGTGAAGAGCCCTTGAGAGCATCTAGGAGCATCTGAGCACCATTTCAGAGAATGGGCTAGAAGAGCAAAACCTTGTTGGAAATGCAGATGTAGAACTGGTATTAGAGCATATTGTGTTTCGAGAAAAAAACATCCTTTCTCCAGTGGGATGCCCTGCATTCACAGCATTTGAATGTTTGTGTGTTTTACTGGCTCTGTGTGGGCAAAGTTGTTATTTCCTGGTGCTCTGCTTGTCCCATGGCACAGCACCACAACTGTGCATCTGGCTGAGGAGGCAGAGTGTCCTCTGGGCTGTGGGTAGCTACCACAGGAAGAATCTAACCCAAGCAGAAAACTCATGATATTTGGGTTATTATGGTGCAGCCACATTGGAAGCTAAGGCCCTAAATGCCATGTATGGTGAGAGAGGTGCTCGGTCTGAAAAAAAGGTGTGTGACTGGAGCAGCATTTCCAGCAAGGAGCTGGAGATCAGAGTGGAGCACAGCACAGTTCCGAGCTGCAACTCTGGCACCTGCTCCAAGGCCAGTACAGCCAAATTTGGTTCCACACCCAGAAAAGTCAACGAAACCCATTTAAAGTGCAATGACCTCATGCTGTGCTGCACGATGAGCGGCTTGCCAGCGTTGCTGTTAATAGCAAGTGTTTATCCCAAGTACAGTCAATGGAGCACAGAGTTATAGCACTTCTGTGAGGCTGGGCACGGGAGCCTGGGACTAAAAGAGGCTGAAACTGCCATCTGTGGGCAGGCTCTCTCTTGGCTTCAGAGTCTGACTGCTCTGGGAACTACCCACACATTTTCCTATTTAATTAATCCCTTCCTGTGGTGCCATTCTCAACATCAGCGAGTTGCCATCCCATACTGATAGAAGAGGAGCTAGAATTTGTTGAGGACTTCAAGACCTAAGTTGTCACCAGGGTCTTTTATGTGGTAAGTGATAGAACATGCTGAAAAGTGATACTAGCCAGAAAAAAGGGCAGGAGCCGCTGCGTATCAGGTATGTTAAACATCACTCTGTGATGGTTCTGACCGTGCAGTATTTCTTTTCCCTGTCTCCTTCCCTTAAAATATTTTTTCTTAAACCACAAAAATTTGTCTTTCTTTTCTTTTTCACAGACAAGCAGACCAAATACAGAAACAATCTCCAGACATGTTCTGCAGATATTTTTTCTTCTTCAGTCTATGTCTTTTCCTTCCAACCCAAAGGTAAGTGGAGAGCTTGTTTTGTTTTAAAGGGAACATTTAAACGACGTTTCACATAAATAATGTGGGTCAAAAGGAAGCTATGCTTCCAGTTATCCAGCCCACCCAAAGGAGGCAGGGTACAGTCAGGGATGAGGTAGAGGAGAGACCAATCTGCATAGGTCCCTAAACCACGATACGATACGTCCATTAACAGTGCAACTCCTGATTTTCTGTTCAGAACCAGCACAGGTGGTTGTTTTTTACCAGAAATCCCTTCCACAAGGCTCCCAGTTCTGTTATTACCATCCCTGGACCTACAAGTGCCAAATTTGTTGAAGTATTTACATATATACTGTGCAAAACCTGGTTCTGCTGTAAGGTCCTGTTTAGTCTAAATCCTACAGCTCCAAGGCCCCATTAACCCAGCTGTGAAGGAAACAGAAGAAAAACTCTTGGTGAGAACTGTAAGTATCTCCATGGCTGCTTCCTGCCCCGAGCAGGGTCCTGGCCCTGGGAGCAGCAAAGGCTTGGACTCCCACCTCCTCCTGCCCAAAACAAGAACAAACTCCTAACCCTTCACTCGATTACACTTTTCTCAGGTGAGGGTGTGCCACCCTGCACCATAACAATCAGCTTTTACAGTCCAAAACCCATCCCTCTCACTGTCTGTGTGAGGATGCAGATCTGTCAGTCTCAAAACACAGCTCCTGCTTTCAATATCCAGCCACAAAACATAAATTTTGACATTGTAATTTAGAGTTGGACCCTCAGTATGCCCAACAGCTGGAGCAGCACTGCCCCCAGAGCTGAGGGGGTGTCTGTGAAGTACACCTTTCCCCTCCAGTATTACTCCTGACACCAGTTGTAGGAGCTGACATACACATGATAGGAGGATGAACATTATTTAGGGGACTAGAGATTAGAAAGGAGGAGCTTTTGGACTGTAAGATCTGTCTCAGGTTGTCATAAATGGGAGGAAAAAAGAAATGGATATTTCTTCTGTAGGCTGTACAAGGAGTGGGAAGAGGAGACTGGGGTTTATTGTTCAGGCTTGTGTTCTACCTTGCTTAATTTTTCTGTGATATTTTAAGAACATTCTTAAGATACTGTGTGTGCAACCTGTAGCTATCAGCCGAGGCAATTTGCCATTTTCCCACCTCTTGAAGGTGCTAATTATTCAGCCAAGACAGCAACGTGAGCAAATGCTTGTGATTTCAATTATTTACTTGGTTTTAATAACAATTCTATACGGTTTGTTTGTTTGAGCACAAACTGGAAGCAGCTGCAGCTGCACACCAGATGTGCTCAGCCCATCATGTTTGTGTCCCCAGGAGCTCTCTGGGCCATGGATCCAGCTTGCACAGCAGGGGCACAACATTCCTCCCTGGATTTGAGAACCTCACCGTGGGGTACAACAAATACCTCCGGCCCTACTTTGGTGGTATGTTGGCTCCACACAAGGGAGCATTTAAAATCAGTCTATAAGGCTCATGTGGAGGGGAGAGCAGGCTTTAAGCTTGCTTTAGGATTCTGCAGTTTTAAAGATTGTGTTTCTTTTAAATTAGTTGGTGTCCCAGACTGGCTTCGTTTCTGTGCATCCACTGTTGTCTTTAATAGCTGATGAATGTATGTGTGGAGCTTGGGAACATGTCCAGATGCGTGGTAAAGAGCAGGAATTTATAAACTTTAACATCTCTGTGAAAGACCTGACTAAATAACTAAATTCTGCTCTAACTGTACAGGCTTTTGTTTAGAGCCTGACCCTTCTGCTTTACTTTTGGTCATGTACGGCTATTATAGCTATTTATGCAGCTATAGAGGAACAAAACCATTCTTCTTTCCAGGATTATTGACTTTTGACTTATGCTTTCACCTCACACTGAGACACAAACCTGTTCCAAACCCTGGTGAGACTATGGAGAATGGGGAGCAGGCAGGAATTTAGGAACTTATCTGAGGCAATTGAGCAATTTGGCTGTTAGGTCTCCCACTTTCCAGGTAGGTGAGTGCTGTCATCACACAGAGGAAAGGGTTTCTCAGAATGACGTTCAGAACCTGAAAAGTATTTAAGAAGCAGCAATGACCATTTTTATTTTGATTAATTTTGGTTTTGTGCCTGAACCATGAATGAAACCCTGTTTGACAGAAAAATTTCCCATCAGCTTTCACAAGGCCATGGACATTTCCCATTGTAGACTGACCTGCTGCTACTGGCAGCCCTGACCTGCTTCCTTTTTCTGGCCATGTAATAAATGTCTGAGACAATACAGAATTTACCATCTTGTTATGCCTAGAATGGCTGACCTGATGCAGGACTAGAAAAGCTCCTCTAAATCCTGTGACACCAGTGAGCAGATGCTTCTTTATGACATAACAGAGACCCACTGCATCTGCAGCAAATAAAAACCAGCCAAGACTCTGGTGTGACGTCCCCCAGAGGCCGAGCCCTCACAGTTGTGTCCTGTGCTCAAGTAAATGTAGTGGGCTTGAGTCTGAATAGCCAGAGACGTGAACCACAGCTGCTTTTAAAAATACACATCTTCTGCAAATGAAATATATTTATGAACAGTTTAAAACAAAGAATCAAAGCCAAAACCACCTGGAAGGAGTTTTGGAAATTGTGTCCATTGGTCGTTCCACTCTGTGATTTAGATGATGAACAGGAGTTTCAGCAGTTCCACGACGAAAGGCACCGCTGTGCTGTCACCCAGGCAGAGAGGGCTGCGCTGGAAAGCGCCAAGCTGCGCTCGGAGCCCCGCGTTCTTTCTGCATCGTTCCCGTTTCTCTGTGTTACCGTGTCCCCGTGTCCCCCTGCCCCGTGTCTCTGTGTCCCCCTTGTCCCCGCGTCACCCTGTCCCCATGTCCCCGTGTCCCCGTATCTCTGCGTCTCTGTGTCCCCGTATCTCTGTGTCCCTGCGCCGCCGTGTCCCGTGTCCCTGTCCGGGATGGTGCTGCCCTCTCGCGGTGACTCCCGGCGCTCTCGGTTCTCGGTTCGCGCATCCCTCTCCGGGCGCGGGGCGGAGCTGGGACCGGGCAGGGGCCGCTGCTCCTCCGCGTTTCAGGAGTGCCTGTTCTCGGCAATCAGAGGGAGCTGGAACCGGGCAGAGGCCGCTGCTACTCCTCATTTCAGGCAGTTTCTCCTCCTATTCTCGGCAATCAATCAGGGACCTTCTCTCCTCTCGGTGGCTCCTCCCCAGGAACTGGGGCTGCCCACTGCTCCCTGAGTTGTGGGAAGCGCTCTGTGCAGTGGTTTCTGGTTTGGCCGCTCTGGGCCTGGTGTGGGCTGGGATCAAGGGACAAAGCGGCCGTGGCTGCCTGTCCAACGGCAGATGCCACTGAAATGCTGCTCATCTGAACTGCTGAGCTTCGCAGTCCGTGCTACTGCGTGTTTAGCCCCCTTCTACCATCACCAAACACAGAACTCCACCTCCCTAACAGTGACAACTGCATTTTGGATCATGTAATTTGTGAGCCTAATGGTCTAAAACTGTGTCTAACCCTCTGGGTCTCTGCAGTTTTAGTGACAGTGAGGGAGGCTGAGGACAGTGACCACCCTGCACAACATCCTGAGTGGCGTTACTGTGCCCTTCACAATTCCCTTCTCTCTGCTGAAGCATTTCTTTCCCTCTGCAGGAGAACCTGTACAAATTGCAATGAGTCTGGACATTGCAAGTATTTCTAGTATATCAGAGAGTGACATGGTAAGTGAAAGAACTTTTATTTTATAAAATAAGATTGGTATATACCTGAGATATATACTCTCATGTATTCCTGTGTGTCCAGCACAGAAATGGTCATTTTGAAACTGCTTTGCTGTTCAAGGGCTGTTGACCACTTTCAGTGGTGGGATGAAAACAGAGCTTATTTATGACTGCAGACTGTGTAGATGCCATAGTAATGTGGGCTTACAAGTAAATAGAAGTGGTTCCAAAATCTTACTGGTCAAAAACTCAGCACTTTTTTGGAAATCAGACCCTGTGGAAATAGAAGAAAACAATCTTGTGTGGCATCTCTTGTGAGGAAGGAAGTTGAATAGTCCAGCAGTGTCTGTGGTGTCCAGAAGGCTCAGCAAGGCATCAGCTTCAGAGCTGAGTGGTTGCTGCTTGTTCTTTTCTGGTGGGGCACTGTGAGAATGCTCCAGTCACAGCAGGCTGATTTTGGCAGGCCAAACTCAAGCTAATCCCAATGTTCTTAGATTCAAAATTTCTATTAAAATAGAAGGCACAAGTTTTCTTTTTTCACTTGTTTGGGATTTTTTTTAAGACATCCCTGACATAACAGGTTGGATTCACTTACCTTTTTTCTCCAAAGTGCCTCTTTGTTGACCAGATCTATAGTCTGTGTGGAATTTCCCAGCACTTGGCAATGACTTATCTGTAATGTCAATGAGTTGTGATATGACCTCAAGTGTGTGCTTCCCATCTGTTACCTGCAAAATGGGCACAAAACCATCAGTTACAATAACTGCTCATTAAAAACATGAAGTACTATAAGTACAATCTTTAGTCTTCAAATTTCACACTTTAGAGTGGAGGTGTATTAGAAATATTACAGAGTGAAAATTTGTGATGAAAATGAAGCTTGAAGCTTGGCTGTTATAGGTTGAACAAGGATGTGTTCTGTCCGTTGTCACACACGTGGTGTGCCCCAGCTGTGCCATGCAGGTGCCTGGACACACATCCTCAAGCTCTGCTCCCAGGATTTGCTCTGTTTCCCAGGATTACACAGCCACTATCTCCCTGCGGCAGCGCTGGACAGACCCTCGGCTGGTCTTCCATGGCAACAAGAGCTTCACGCTGGACGCTCGCCTGGTGGAGTTGCTCTGGGTGCCAGACACCTACATTGTGGAGTCAAAAAGGTCCTTTCTGCATGATGTCACTGTGGGCAACCGCCTCGTCAGGCTGTTCTCTAATGGCACTGTCTTGTATGCCTTAAGGTACAGAGACCTCTGGCTTTGCTGCTGCTGGCTCAGAATAGATTTCCAAAATTTCCCTGGACAGGAGCAGGTACCAGCTGTCACATGGCATGAGTTCGTGCTCAACAAACCAGCTGTGAATTCTCTGCTGATCCATTTCCCCTTGTTCTGGCCTCTGGAAATGCCTGTCAAGGATCAGGATCTCCCATCACAGTACATGCTGTGTACCTGCTCAGAAAGCTCATGACTTTAGGTGTCACTGAGGAAAAATCCAGTCAGATGGGGGCAGGGGAGGAATGGAAGGAAGACATCACAACAGTAAAACTTTAACTGATAGTGGGAAACCATTTGCTTATTCAGTGCCAGGTAGGGATGACTTCTGTTTTTTACCAAGAAGTGTATTTGTCCATGAACTACAGGAAGGTGCACAGCACTTTAGTTAGTAATTCCTACTGTGGTCTCCTTAGCTTGCAGTAACTGGGTCTCTGTAGCCCTGGTTCTTGCCTGACATGTTTTGGTTTTCTGAAATTCCTTTCCCAGGGAATTTTCTGTAAACAAGAGACATGTTTTGGAAACAGCAAGAATGTTTACATTTTTCCACTAGGAGGGACTTCTTTTTGATGTCCCTCTGGTCTGACCAATGTGATTGAAGAGGTTTGTCTTCTTGTCACCAATCAAATTCGTCTGTGTAAAATACTATAAAAAGGGAGACATTTTCTGAGAATAAAGGAGTCACATTTTCAGCCTTCTGAAGTCGGAGTCTTTGTGTCGTCGTGGTGTACAATAGTGACAGGTCCCAGTTACCTCAGCTGCAGAGTAAGACTCACCTACCTTCAGGTCAGAGCAAGCCAGATATGTGTGCAGTTAGTCACTGTGCCTCATGTCACAAGTGCTGACTCTTCAAGATGAGCAAATTGTAGCAATGGGAAAAAATGTGAATCTACACTCTATATCCCACTAGATCAAAGCAAAATTCCTCCTTGGGCTACATTTTCATTGGAGTGGCTGCAAAGAGTGCTTTTTCTTGAGAGTTCTCAGTTAATTCAAAACATAGGTCCAAATAATCTAGACAGAGCAGAGCTTTGTGATCGAGTTTGCTGTGTAAAACATGCTTTTATTGCAATTTTCAGAGTTCGTTCTCTTCCTACAGAATCACTACTACTGTTGCCTGTAACATGGACCTGTCGAAATACCCTATGGATACACAAACATGCCGACTGCAGCTAGAAAGCTGTAAGTATAGCCTTCTAGAAAAGTCTAAATTTGTTTATTCATAAGTAACTACACATCTTGAATATTTGGATTAAGCACAGTGGCTTTCTGGAGTAGATTTTTATTCCTGCAAATTATAACGTCCAAAACAAAACAACTTCTGTGTCAGCATTCTTCAAATGTTTGTGTTGTAATCCACAGTCCAGAGAATTCCTATCACTGTGCAGTTCACACAAAAAAGTGTTAATAAAGAATATTTTATTAAAGTATAGATAACTCAATCTTGCATAGAAAGCATGACATAATATTGGTTGGCTTTCAAAATTCAGGTCCTTTTGAACACACAGCTTCTCCAAAACGAACTTGTTGGGTAAGTGCATGTGATAGATATGCACAACAAGGAACAATTCTCACATCTTTAGGTAGCTACTATCTATTGCACCCTCCCAAATCCCCGCTGTAAAAGGACATTGGGAAGGGTGGTTCTCACAAGAATTGAAGTTGAACATGGCTCTCAAACTCATGAGTTGAAATTAGGGCCAAACCCAGGTTTAAGGTACCTGCCCCCCAACTAGGGAGGGGATACAGAGGATGGGGGCCCTCGTCAACAGAAGAGTCTCAGGCTGCAAAGTTTCTAGAAGAGGAATTATCAGTGACTTCTGTTCTCAGTTAGATTACAGCTCACCTGTGGCAATGCTGGCTGAGAAGGACTCCAGGGCAATGTGGGCCACTGCAGGGATGTTACCCCAAAGCTCAGCCAGCACAGTGCTGCTCCTCCTGACCTGTGATGAGCAGGCAGCCAGCTGCTGCTGCATGGCACAAAACCAAACTTCCACCATCTCAGCTTGGAAAATTCATACCAGCTTTTTAACTTCTGGGGTTGCAGCATGAAGCACTTAGGGAAGCACATATTATTTTCACATTAAAATCATATTATTTCACCATGGTTAACTTTATTACAAAGAATAGCTCCTGAAATAATAATGATTGGCCTGTTCTGCTAAAGTGGAGCATGTTTAGGCCTGGTTTAAAACTGATTGGGTCCTACATCATCCTCAGTTGCTGTATAATTCCAATGAAATTACATATATATTGCCCACTGGAGATTTCATTAGGATAAGTGCCCAGAAAAAATGCTATTTAAATATACACCAGATGAACTAACAACAATCTATCACTTATTATAAAATTTTCCTGAGTAACCACGATTTATAAAACCATTTAGGAGCTTTGAAAAGTCACATGTTTAGGATTCTGCTCAGGGATTCATGCTCTGGACACCTAATTTAGGAGTTCATCATGCCCAAGCTCTGGTAATTTGTGTCTAATAAGAAAACACAATTAGATGTAAATAGAGCTGCAACTGCATCTGTCCTTCTACCAGGACAAATGAGTTATTATCAGAATCACAGCATCTTTACTCATGGTCTCAAAGAAGGGCTCTTAATAAAAGCATTAAATCAGAGAAACTGATGGACTTGTTTCCTAAATTAAGTCAAATTTTTGAAGGAAATGGCAGGCTGGCAACTTAGAACAAGATTTATCCTTCAGACTGAGGTATCCCTCAGTCTAACCTGAGGTAATGTCATCACTTACATCCCTGAAGGCATGCACTCAGATGGCATATGTGGAGTCCCACTGCTTTGAGGGGGGAATTTGGTATTACCTAAATGCTGTGTGCATTTATTTATCCTCAATAACTTAATGCCTTTGAGGAGAGGAGGAATGACATGTAGAAAAGGGTTTTTTTATGAGCAGGTTTTCTGGACAATATGTATCCAGTCAGAGGAGCCTGGTTCATAACCACATAGTAGTCTCAGCTGTAAGCTCCTGACTAACTGAAAATGCGTTTTCTGATGTTTCATAACACTTGAATAGATGACTCAGTGAAATGTGCTTCTGCTCCATGGTAAGAGGCTCATTGGGATCTGAATTCTCTTTTTTAACAACTGTGTTTCTCGTGCTCTCCTCTCAGACTGAAGAGAGAGACTGTGTTTGAGGGTTAACCACAGCAGTACTAATATCACATTGTGTCTAATCAAGTTGTGTATGTCAACGAGTTATCTTTGAAAACATAAATACCCCATGCAAACCACTGCGATAGGCTCTCAGCAGCCTTGCACATTGTGTGTCATTCCCAGAGGTGTGTGCTCCCATCCACATCCGGAGCAGCAGGCCAAGGGCAGTGAGGGAAAGCACAGCTGATGTCCCCCTGTGGTCAGACATAGCTCAGGGGCCTCTGTCTAGTCTGCAGTGGTGGGATCAGTGTTCTGCTCCCTGCAGGAGTCAGAGCAGGGCACAGCTGGGCTCTTCCTGGCCAGAGCAGTCACACAGTGTCTCTGCTCTCCTCAGGGGGCTATGATGAGAACGATGTCACCTTCACCTGGCTGAGGGGAAACGACTCCGTGCATGGCATTGAGAAGCTGCGGCTCTCCCAGTACACAGTGGAACGCTATCACACCCTGGTCTCCAAGTCACAGCAGGAGACAGGGAGAATTGGACCCTGAAAAAGCAGGGAAAGCTCTTGGGTATTCCCCATCCCATCTCCTCTCGTCCTGTGGGCTGGGATGGTTTGCCTCAGTCCTGAAGCAGTTAAACCCTTTAGCAAATCTTAATCTCATGAAAAGAGATGAACAGAAAGGTGATGACATCCTATTAGTTGTAGTCAGGATATTCTGTAAGATGGAAATCCACAGAAATATAGAGGTTTAAAATATACTGTATTCATTTGATGGATTTTTAATTTTTTTTCATTTCCTTGTTTTCCTCCATACATACCTGAAGAAACTCTATTCCTTCTATCCAGGTATGCAATTTATAGATACTGCAGAGAGCAAAGTTTACAGTAACTAGGAGTAAAATTAATTTTTTAAATATACATTTATTTGTAAATTACAATTCTATCATGATGGAATAACATATTTTTGTAAATCAGAGTTCAATGCCTTTTTCATTATCAGTGTAAAATACTCTTTTCTCCAATTACAGGTACTATGAAAGGGGGAAAAACTTCCTTAGAATGACAAGGTTTTACAAATAACAATGTTTTGTTATTTTATTGCATACACAGTCCATGAACAACATGGACTTTGTTTATACATTTCAAAGGGAATTTTTTTAAGTAGAGCAGAACTATATCCTGAAAACACTACTGATCCAACTTCAGAACCCTTATGTCAGTATTTACAACAAATTGGTTTTTAAAAGATGACTGAAATTTTTTGAGCACAAAAAAATACCTTTTTTTAAAATCACAAATCACTAATGAAAGTGGGGGTCTGATTCTCTGTGATGATAAGGCATAGAAATGCTTTGAGATGTGAGCCAGGAACTGCTGACATCAAGAGACAAATGTTTTGTCTGTTGATCAGCTATCAGGTAAGGCTCACCCTGGCAGTACCCTTCAGAGCATGTGTTTGGAAAGGTGTGCTGTGCTGAGTGTGAGAGAACAAGTGAGAGCATTAGCTTGAAGCTGCAGCCCTGCTGTAACATTCCCACTGTGCTCAGGGGCAGGAGCCCCTTTGCAAGGCATGTGCTGTTCAGATGGTGTTGTTCAGATGCTTCTTTGCCTCAGTGCTGTGCGTGTCCTCCCGTGTCAGGTGTGTTACCTGCATAAGCTCTGCTGAGCTCCATCAGCTGAAGGGCTGGTACTGGGCTGTCCCAATTTTACTTCTGGTGTCCTTGGGAATCTCACATTCACCAAGTCTCTTCATTTCATAAACAGGCAGTTACCCACGGCTGATACTACAGTTTGAACTGAGAAGAAATGTCCTTTACTTTATTTTGGAGACCTATGTGCCCTCCACTCTGCTCGTCATGTTGTCTTGGGTTTCTTTTTGGATCACACTGGACTCAGTGCCTGCAAGAACCTGCATTGGTGAGTTCTTGCCTGAGGAATGGAGAAGATTTAAGCAGTCAGAGGAGCCTTAGAAGGCTGGGTAGACAGTACTTTTCTTGAGCTACCTGCTCCGGGATTAATGGTCTGGTCATCCACTGCTGTTCTTTGGGGCAGACTTGGGCTGTTGTCGAGGAGATGCTGTGGAAGGGACTTGTGCCCACCAGGAGACCCACTGCAGCGAGTAGAGGACAGAGCATACGATCTTTGTGGTGTGCTTTGGAGAGAGGAGGATGGGGGGATTTTTTACTGAAAGCATGAAAAAGAAGATAGCCAATTGCCTATTGGAGGCAAGCTACCAAATGCAGGGAGAGCCTGTGTGAAGCTAGTGAATGCTACAAAAGCATTTCAGTTGCTATGATGGATGATTTGGATTTGGTAAGAAGTTATATCCTTTATGTGGACAGCAATAAGAGGCAATGACATGAGCAGAAGGGTAGGCCAAAATTTCTCCAAAATGTCCATAAGAAAAGGTCTCTCTGTTTTCCAAGGAGTTACAACAGTGCTTTCTATGACAACTCTGATGATCGGCTCACGAAGTTCGCTTTCAAAAACCAACTGTTTCATTAAGGCCATTGATGTTTATCTTGGCATCTGCTTCAGTTTCATCTTTGGTGCCCTTGTGGAATATGCAGTGGCTCACTACAGCTCATCACAGAAGAGTGCAGCTAAAGTACCAGAAAAGGTAAGGACCGAGGTGCCTTAATAAGGCCAGTGATCTTGGACTGAGAGCAATTAGTTCTCCATTAACTGAACAAGACAAATGGTCTTCCTGCTATGGATACATCAACAATGCTTCTCCTAATTGGCAATAAATCTAAACTTTTTTGTGTAACAAACACCTGAATAGCACAGGAGTGCTGTGTTCTCTGGCAGACTTCTGAGCAGCAGCCTTAACTGGCAGTCCTGTTGGATTCACAGGACCACATCCAGAAAGGCACTTGGGCCCGGCTCTGGATTGAGTCCATAGCCCTGACTTGAGTTTGTGTTAGCAGGAAGCACTTCTGCTCCTTTCAAATGCACCCAGAGAAGAGCCAGTATAACACAAATCTTTGCACTTCTATCACATACCTCCAATAAGGGAGGTACTTCCTTCTACCAGAGGAAAACTGAACCCTTCTTCCTCCCTTCCCAGAAGATACTTCCAAATATCTGTCCCACAGTTTTCTGTGGGGATTGTGAGAATGAGTTGTTCAAGGACTCTGCTTTAGTGTGAGAAATTAAATAATCAGGCATGACGGTTGTCCAGTGGTCATCAAGGGCCCAAATCCTGTCAGGAGAAAAGGAGGCTTCCCACCTCAATATGGAGTTTCCAGCCATTCAGTTACTGTGTGAACAGGAAGAGATGGATATCCTGTAGGAGATGGATGTTGGATTAGCCAGAGTAAGACTTGCTCAAGGATCTAAAAATATCTCTAGAAATACAGTGGTGGAAACAGGCGTTTCTGAGACCTCAGGCCCTCCTAGGATTAGGCAGCAGCTGAAAGGTATGTTTGAATATTGGGACAACCACATATGAAGCTGTGCTCCTATGTCTTTATCCTTATGGTCTCCTTCCTATGCAGGATAAGACAGATCTTAAAACTGTGCACTCTTGTTTCCTAGGGGGCTGCAAATGAACTGTCTGAAGAAATGGAAGAAGTTAACATCACCAACATCCTCAACAATTCCATCACCAGCTATAAACAGAAAATCAGCTTCACAAGCATTGAGATTTCCAGTGATAATGTTAACTGCAGTGACTTGACCATAAAAAGTCATGAGAAAATCAAGTGTGTCTTGAGAAACAAAATGCACAGGATTATTGGTTATTTCACAATTCAGAACCCTGGCAATGTGGACCATTACTCCAAATTGCTTTTCCCTTTGTTTTTCATGGTGGTCAATGTGTTTTATTGGGCTTATTATCTATATTTTTAGTAGAAATTAGTTGCTTCATTCTCCTACTTCAGCAGGAGAGGAATTGTGCCAGTGAATTCAATGTGGACAAAAAGCTTCCTTGTGTTTTCTGAGGTACCCAGAGGTGTGTGAGATGGGCATGCATCAGCAGCACTGGCTCTGACAGCAGCTATTCAGCTGAGTGGCTGTGCTGGGCTCTTCTGCTTGTACCTGCATTTCATTCCACATCTCACCTGGCTGGAGATGGGTGTGCAGGACTCCACTGGCAGCTACAGAGAACTACAGGTGGCAGAATTGTTTTGGTGTCTTGGAGCAGGTTGGAACCTTCGAGTTGAGATGTCCCAGAGGATGTATAGGATAATGACTGTTACTTTTTGTTTGCCAGAGAGAACAGAGAGACTGTGATTGCTGCCTCAATAGCTGTTCTGTTGTGGTGAGAGCCCTGAGGCAGCGGCAGTGGCTCAGTGCAGTGCAGCACAGAGGGATGTTCCCGTGCATGGTGCTGCTTTGTCCCAGATGCTGCAGTAACAGGAAGGTGATTTGGTACTGCACAGTGGTGCCTCTCTGCTTTTAACATCTGTCACTCACTGAAGTAACCCTCACTTGCTGAAGTTCTCCATTCCTGAGACAGATGGAAGGTTGTTGTTTGTAGAGCTGCATTTTTTCAGAGATTTGGGAACATTAAATAGAGGCAGCAAAATCATTTTGTAACCCATCTCTTATTCTCTTCCTGCTGTTTTGCAGTTGAACAGATTCTACCACTTTCCATGTCTTCCTCACAAATTATTTTTTTACCTTCAGCCTTCACTGCTACAAACAGCTCTCACTCCTTGCCAGCCACAGGCACAAGTGGCCCATTTGTCACCCCCTCCTTTATGTGGCTGTGCAGCTGTGGCAAGTCAGCAGTGATGCTGGGTGAAAGACATGCGTGGGTTGGGGTAAGCTAGTCTAAGTCAGTCTTTCACTCTCTATTTTAGGCTGAAACACTGTTACTTTTCTGAGAAAAATCATATTCTAATTTGGCTCTGGAAACTGCCCAAAGTCAGCTCTGTTTATCCTGCAATCAGCAGGAGCCAGAGTTTTCCTTTAAAGATAAATGAAATGTGGGTGCACAGTTACATTAAAAACCAAATGCCATTTGGTACTGTGTAGCTTAAGAGTACTGAAAATCTTTATTTGCTGATTGTAAAATGAACATGTTATTGCAGATTCCCCCACCCCAGCACCCTCTTTTGGTCTGTGCTGCTTTCATCACTGAGAGGGGGCAATCCTGCAGTTATGTGGACAGAACTGGAATTGCCTGCAGTGACTCCATTCAGGAGAGTTCTGGCTGGGTGAGGCCTCTCAGTTTGTAGCTTATGTTACAGTCTCAGCAGATAGTGTTTGCTTAGCTTAAGGATCTTTTCTTGGGGGTTGCTAGAGAAGGTGAGCAGAGCACTTGAAACTATAGATTTTTTACTTTAATAACTTTTTATTGAACCACTTCACCATGCTGTACTGTGAGGGATTTAACCCACATATTCATAAATCATCACTTTTACAAAGAGCAGCAGAAGTAGACAGAGGGGAACAGACTGACAATGGCAAGTGGATAAACACAACTCCAATAATGAAGTGTTGGCTTGTATATACTGGCATTTGAAGTTCATTCCATTAAAAGTAATAAAGTGAATGTTTGTGATATGAACACAACCCCTCAGAGGGATTCTCCACTAAAAAAAAAAAATCATTATCTCTTTTCAGTATTGGTTTCTTTCTTTAAAACCCGACTAAAATGCCCTAATGTGTTTTACACTAGCTGCCAAATATTAATGTTAACAAAAGGAATTCCTTTGTACAAAGCCCTCCAAGATTATCAAGTCCAGCTATTCCTCCAGCCCTGCCAAGGCCACTGCTAGCCCTTGTCCCCAAGTGTCACATCCACATAGCTTTTAAAGCTCCCCAGGGATGGGCACTCCACCACTGCCCTGGGCAGTCTGTTTCAATGCCACCACCTTTCTGTGAGGAAATATTCCATAATATCCACCCTGAGCCTCCCCTGGCCCAGCCTGAGGCCGTTCCCTCCTCCTGTCCCTGTTCCCTGGGAGCAGAGCCCGACCCCCCCGGCTGTCCCCTCCTGTCAGAGACTTGTGCAGAGCTACAAGGTCCCCCCCTGAGCCTCCTTTTCTCCAGGCTGAGCCCTTTCCCCAGCTCCCTGAGCTGCTTCTCATATGACTTGTGTAGAGACCCTTTCCCAGAAAGGCCTTTTCCAACCTGAACAATTCCCTGATTTCTGCAGGTGGCTGCCCACAAGGCTTGCTTTCATTAGCCACAGCTTTTGTTGCAACTTCAGTGCTTGGACGTGGCTCAGGTCTGGCACCAGGGGTGAATCCTATTTCCTTCAAGAGACAGGAGTAGTTTATGCAAGATCCATGTGCAGCAGAGACAAGGTGAGAGAATGTTGCTTATGTCACATCTTGGTTTCTGGTCCCTTTCCCAGAGTAGGACCAAGATAGAAATATCTATGCATTCACTGTCATGGAGAATACTCAATATTGCTGTGAGAGAAAGCAGGAGCAGCTGAAGAAATACCCTCTTATTTCTTTTCTGTGCCTGATTTCCTGGCTGGTTTTAGGGACGGGTAGTTTTTGCTCATGTGACTTTCCATTATAAAGTTTCCATTGCTTTGGAAAATATTAACTTTGCTCTGTAGACAGACAGGCCCTACAGTTGTAAGTCAAATATCCTAAAGATTTAGTTCCCAGTAATAATAGGGCTAAACCACAGCACCACCAGAGGAAAAAGCTATATTATTTGAAATTAAGCTTCTTATAAATATCTAGCTATTAAGTAATTTTTTATCAGCTGCTCCTGTATAAACTGGACAAGGCGAACTGTCGTATCCATCAGCATTGAGTTTGCTGATAAAAATTTCTCTGTATTCATTGTCTGCAAGTTTCGGAGATCTCCCTTTCCATTAGACTTTCCCATGAAACACTGTGGTTGCCACTCTGAAGAACTTTGTTGGTAGCAGCACCAGTGTCAGCTTTGGGCTTCAGCCTCCTCATGTTCCTCCTGTCTCTGCCTCTGTAGGAGAGGGATGGACAGGCACCCACAGCAGCCAGAACTGACACTGCTCAAACTGTCAGCTAAAAGCACCTAGAAACATTGCTGAAGTCAGAACTGTGTGGCTTTGGGGTTTTCTATTTTGTTTTCTTCCAGCCGCTCTCCAAATGCTTAGAGCACTTTTTTTGCAGGTCTGCAGTAGGACCCAGGCCACTTTTCCAACTTCCTGCTGCATGTTGAACCCAGAAGGGGCTGAGAATAGCAAGGGACACACGTGGACATTGCTGGACATTTTCACACTCATGCCAGCCACACCCTGGTAGCATAGGTAAGTGGGTGCCACCCAGAGCCCCACCTGTATTTCCCACCCTTTGCTGCCCACTGCCTGCAGGACCCCCAGCCCACTGCCCAATTTCTGTCCTGCTGCTTGTAGCTGGCTGCATGTGGAAGACTCTTTCTTGTGTTGCTCTTTTATTCTCTGGGTTCATGTGCCAAGGTCTGATGTGTTTTCCCCAAGCCCTGGTGTCTTTGAAGCCCTGCTGTCCTTGGTAGCACTTCCACAACACTGGTGATGTACACAGAAACTGCTTTTGAAACAAAAATTGCTTCACTCTGCATGAAATGGCAGTAAAACATGACACCTGAGGGTACTATGGTCTGTGGAAAAAGGAGGACTAATGGAAAAGCATTCCCAAAACAAAGGCAGAAGGTGGACAAAAGTTCATGTCCTCCTTTCAACAGGAAGAGGAACAATGACGGCTCTTGCTTCTATCTGCGGTACATGGTAGAAGCATACAGAAGAAGGGTTAAGAGGAGCAGACTGGATTTGCCAGGGTGGAAATGTGGGCAGGGCATATGGGTGAAATGTCCTCCTGGTATTTTCTGTGAAAGTCTCTTAGCTGCAACTCACCTCTCAAGAGAATGACTTCAGGGAAATGCTTGATTAACAACTGCTGTTTCCAGCACCACCTTTCTGTTCTGGGAGGGGAGGCTCAGATGTTTCTGGATAAGATTGCAGAGTTTTCAGAAGGTTAGTCTACTTAAAGGACAGCAGAGACACAGAACAGGCTTGAAAAAAACACTTAATATATCTGGCTTCTTGGAAAGAAATAACTTGTGGGAAAAGGAATCAGTAAGCCTTTATTGAAACAAATCCAGCATTTGGTACCAGCACAGTGACATCAGGCACTTCTTTCATCTTTTCAAGTTAAAATTTGGATGTCTACAGTGACCAGCAATGAATATGCTGAAATACATAACAGGAGAAATCTACAGTCAGCCACTGTTGGAGACAGGTGCAAGGTGAGTCACCAAAAGTCTGGTCAAAGACTTTCATGGAAAGGTCAGCTACAGGTAGGGGCTAGACATTAATTTTGATTTTTTTTTTAATTATATGTGAAACCTTAAAAAAATGAACCTCCATTTTAACCTACAAAGAGAATAATAAAGATTTTATTAAAATATGCAAAATTTATAATTTAATTATACAATTACAGTCTTATAGTCTAATAGCCCCCCTGTATTTTGCATATTAATGAACAATTGCTTTCTTAAAGCTTACAGCAGAATCATTTACTTGAAGCTGGAGAATAAGTTGATTATGGATCTGCTTTTGATTAATGGATTTAATAATCATGTTACAGTAGGATTAACTTATAGTTCATGTGCTTACAGCACTAATGATGAGATTCATGAAAGCAGTGTCAGCACATAGGACTGGCCCCAGAAAAGGCCCTGTCTGGAGATGCCAGGACTGCCCCAGTCAGCACTTCTGGGAGGAACCAGCACATGACATCAGTCAGCCCCGTTTGCCACTTACTCAACAAAATTAAATACTGCTCTCAGGTGAGATAAACACCTCAACTGAAGCTCAGTTCTGGATACTTTGGGGGGAAAAGTTTTCCTAGGAGACAGGTACAGTAGCAGGTAATGCACATACCCACTGGACACAGCCACTTGTAGCCTGCTATGACAACAGGCTGAACATTCTTAATGCTTCTTTTGGGCACATAATGCAAGTATAAAATTCCTTGCATAGAAACACACTGAGGCAGTCAAGATTACCTGTTTCTAAGGAACCTCAAGTATAGGTAGTTAGTACAGCCTAAGAGACAGAGCACTCTAGTTTCTAAACTTCACTCTGGATGTTCAAGGAGAGGAACCATTGTGGAACAGAGAAGGTAGAAGGAACACATGGAATATTCTTGTATTTTGCTGTTATTCCTCACTGGACTCCTGTGCATGTCTATGTAAGAACCAGGTCTACAAATATGCCAGGAGCCACACTGAGAAACCTTCACTTAATTAAAACTCATGTTGACACAAATAAAAACAGAATAAAGAGCCAAACCGTATATTGTCTGAAAGAGCAGTACCTCAAAAATCACTAGCAACAGGATTTCAAATTGCATCCGCCACATACCTTACCTACAAAGCAGAATGATGTGATACAAATCAGAAGCTGAGCATAAGGCAGCCCAGGGCTGCTTTGCCATGCTTTGTCCCCTCCGGGCCCATCCTCCAACCTGTGTTCCCACAGGAAGGTGGAGATCTCCTTGAACTGATCACGCCATATGGAAATACTGGAGAAAAGCCAGGGAAATTGCTGTACAGACAGCACAGCCCTTCCTGCTGAGACCAGGGCACATGAATACTGCTCCACCTCCCTGTTCAGGACATGATTGTCCAAGGTGTCATTTCCCAGCTGATGGCAGCTGGCTCCCCATCACTGCAGCCTCCTGCCCTCGCTGAGCTGCGAACCTCCTATGCCCTCGCCCTGCAGGCAACAACTGTGGGCTGCTGGCTGAAAGACCAGGACACAGCACTGTTTGTCCTGCAGCTCCAGCAGTGACATTCATCCTCTGCTGCTTGTGTTTCCTTCTGGGAGATATTTAGGGTTAATTCAGGGTTTGTACTGAAAATCAATGCTTTTCCCTACCAAAGCAAGCTTTGGGGATTAGAGACATCATGAAATAATGCATATTTTATTCCTGAAGCAGATGGGACTATGCCTTTAATTTGCCTCTTCAAACCCAGCTGTGCATCCTGCTCTCTCTCCCTCCCCCTCCTCTGCTCTGACTGCCACACATCCATCCAGTGTGGGGAGTTCTCCTCAGCTTGTCATAGCTGGCTTGATAATGAAAGACATTCAGCGGGGTTACCAGGCCATTTCTACATGTCATACCACAGTCCTTTGACCTCAATTTGTTCCATATGATCTCAGGAATCTGTGGCCAAATAACCCTCAGCTGCAGATCTTCCGCCAGGTGGCAGCTGTTTAAACAAGACTGCAGGCACTTCCAGTTCTTAATTAAAAGGCTGAACCGACCAAGAATTCAGATTACATGAGTCAGGTAAATGCCAAAAATGCTTTCTAGGATATCTATGATGGGTTTCCTCTGTGCCAGCTCACAGGAGGTACTTCCTTGCAATACACTCACTGTTTTACTGCTCTAACATCCCAGGTTTCCTGAGAGATGCCAGACAAAGCTCACCCTTACCAGGGTGAGCAGGGATGGTGCTGGCCTGCAGGTCCTTCCTGCTTTTGCACATATGGCTTCACCTCTATAAACATTCCTTTACTTCATATGCGCCTTAGCAAATCCTTGTCCTGTAGGACAGATAATGAAATAGACTGTGATGAGTAGACCCTATAATGCAAAACTATATGTCCAATTAGGACTTGATAAAGAAATGTGAAATAAAACACATGAAACAGGAAAAAAGAATCAATTTCCCATTAAATTAAGTGGTTTTGGGTTTCATCTGACTCTCCATGTTAAAAGCATCAGTTACACACGTGATTTACTTATTTACAGTCTGATTCAGAGTTCAAAGCAAAAACTTGCACCTACAGAATATGAATTATCCCAGTGATCAGAGGAAAAAACCCAGCATCCTGCAGGTGTCTCCAGGCTGGCTTTGAGAAGTGTTATCAGTGTAGGCTGAGGGAAATTGCATTTTGTGCTGTTCGGGAGAAGGAAGTGATTTTGAAGCAGCCTGCTACTCAACTCAAAGGAAGAGGTAATCTAAAATGGTGCAGAAGGCTGAATTTGGGAAAAGCTGTGGAAATGTTTGGGATGCAAAGTAAACATATGACCTCAAAAGATTTGCCTTTATGAAGTCAGCCAGAGGATGCAAGGCTGATACAACAAAATTCATCCTTCACTGAGTTTATGCAAGTACTTACATACCATGAACAAAAAAAAAAGGAGGAAAAGCTGCTTGTGGAGGATTTTAGGAAAAGTAGGCACAAACATGACTTCTCTTTTATTTCAGCATGTTAACAGTGTCTTAGTTTTATGTGTTTCTCTTCCAACCGTGATGCACATACGGTTATTTTCAGCTAACACCCAGAGACATTTACTTTGTAGGCAGTAGTGATCTTTGACCCATGGCATTAAGCTATGCTTGCAGGGCTGCAGGTCCATGATGCTCCATTTCCACCTCTACGGCCAAGAAGATAAATTGCTGGTGAGCTGCAAGTGGTTTGAACAATAGTAACAGCAGCCTGTGGGCTACAGACACAAAATATCATCAGCAGGACAAGGGAAAGGAGGTCACAGAATCACAGAATCACTAGGTTGGAAGAGCCCTTCTAGATCATGCCCTAACACCTCAACTAAGCCATGGCACTGAGTGCCATTTGCAGTCCTTTCTTAAACACATCCAGGGATGGTGACTCCACCACCTCCCCAGGCAGACAATTCCAGTACTTTATCAGTCTTTCCATGAAAAACTTTTTCCTAATATCCAACCTGTACTTCTCTTGACATAGCTTGAGACTGTGTCTTCTCGTTCTGTTAGTTGCTGCCTGGAGAAAGAGACCAACCCCCACCTGATACAACCACCTTTTGGGAAGCTGTAGAGAATGGTAGTTGTAGAGAGATTTCTCCCAGGAGATAAAGAGCATGTCTAAACCCTGAGATGGGGAAAGAACAGTGCAACACGAGGTGAGAAACAACCCTGCAGAGCCATCTCCTTGAACTGGCAGCCATATATGCACAGAAAAAGCATGGAAAGAAATCCATGCTACCTCTTTCATCTTCCTTCACAACCTGCAGTATAAGCACATCTTAAGAAACTAAGGCAGA
The DNA here is from genome assembly GCA_013399915.1 of Illadopsis cleaveri. Classification (NCBI taxonomy): domain Eukaryota; kingdom Metazoa; phylum Chordata; class Aves; order Passeriformes; family Timaliidae; genus Illadopsis; species Illadopsis cleaveri. Next base: position 163,098 of record VXBB01017410.1, on the reverse strand, counting down.
GAAGTGCTTTGAAAAGATGAGCACAGCATCTAATACTTGAGCAGAATCTCCTTCTGAAGCTGTAGCATTTTGCTCATGTTTGCCTGTGCTGTAAACCTTTTCCAAAGATGGACTACATTATTTTGTGTTGCAAAGCACAGACACCCATAAACACTGAAAAGAAAATATATGGAGAGAAAACAAAAGGTCCTTTAATGGTTACAGGCATCTTTCATGTTAAACCCGAGAGTTTAAAGTCAGTTCCAGCTGTCTTGGATTGCCTCTTGCTTGTATAGAGCCTGTAACTAAAGTGTTAATTCAGAGCCCCTAGCCATGATCAGGAATGGATTACATTTGGTGTTGCACCAAGCTCTAGTCTCTAGAGTACTGGTTAAGCCCCACAGCACTGGGCTTTGGGGTACTACTTTGTACATGTATTTATCTTTTTGTGATGTTCTATTTCACCTGATGGAGGGGAGGAGCACTCATAGCAGTGGCTTTTTTCATTTTACACTGCTTTACCCTGTTCCCCTTTCTACAATAGCTGCACTGTAATGTTTCAGTAGAGCAAGGCTTTGCAAATTTGGCTCAATAAGACACAGAGAAAAAAGCTTTTCAGAGAGCTTCAACTCAGCTGTCAGAAGGGGCAGTTTGGTCTCTGTGCAAGCAGTACTCACATTCTAAACTGCATTAGAGAAAAGCTGTTGGGTTTTTATGCATTTTTATTATCAGTTCCAGATTAGGAATCTGGTACTATTTTTTTCTTAAAGCCTGTGTTTGGAGTACGGCTTATATTTTAAAACAAAACCAGGATTGCGATGTTTTTCTCTCACTAGCTTGCTTTTTTTTTGGTTTGCTTTTTTGTCCTCTCCCTGGCTTTATTCCAACGACCTTTTCTGCTTTTTGTTACACTCTCAAGATGAAGCACTGGACGGTTACAGCCTTGCTGGTAGCACTGGTACAGGTTTCACAGAGTTTCCCTGCCTTGTACCACCAACGCTGGTGGAGGCTGCTAAGGGAAGGAGATAGCTGTGGAAAATGTGATATGGCACTCTGCTCTGAGCCCAAGGACTGTCCAGCTGGGACAGTGCTGGATCACTGTGGCTGCTGTCCTGAGTGCGGGAACATGGAAGGTCAGATCTGCGACTTGGACCAGGGCAATCATTTTTATGGGCAGTGTGGGGATCACCTCGAGTGCAGGTTGGATGCTGATGAAGCAAGGTTTGGGGAAGTCCTTGAGCCCCAGTGCGTGTGTAAATCTCAAGAGAGCATCTGTGGACCTGATGGGAAAACCTATGAAAACATCTGTCAATTCAACAAGGCTTATTCTGCAAAAAGAAACATCAGCATGAAACATAAAGGGCCATGTGAATCAGGTAATGTGTACAGAGGCACTTACAAACTGAAAAAAGAGCTGATTCTTATCTTCAGATGTGTTACTAGCTACTCTAGCTTAACTTCATAAAACTAATACTGTGGGTTTTCTACAATTATCATTATTCTATATGTTATAATATGTAGTTATAATACTATTTTGTGTTAAATGTGTTTCAGCATCTGGTACTTAATCTTGTCTGTTATAAGCCTCTATTAGACTAGTGGATTGAATCTCATGGTGACTAATAAGGCATCAATCTACAACTTGGGTCTGTTCTGAATAACCAGAGTATGATTTTTTTTTTTACAGAAGTTATATGTGTAGTTGGGAATCAGTAAACAGATGGGATAGTCTGGGAGGAACAGGCAAATGATAGTTATTGTAACAGGACTGACCTAATTTTAAAGTTGTGATAGTAAAGCAGATCTCATTGAGATATCTATCTATCTATCTATCTATCTATCTATCTATCTATCTATCTATCTATCTATCTATCTATCTATCTACCTACCTACCTACCTACCTACCTACCTATCTATCTATTCTGGGTATACATACACACACACAGGTACATGTATACATGCGTGTATACATGTGTGGGCATGTGTGTATCCACCTGTGAGGATGCATGGCAAACAGTGAAGCAGAGATAATAGAATCAGATAGAGTTTTATTAACAGCTCTGTCCTTTTTACAGAAAAGGTCCAAAATAGTCCAATTCAGAATCATCATAAAATCTAGCTAACCCATGAAAGAGAAATCCAAATAGTAGAACAGAATCAAGCTGAAACAATTTCCCTAAAGGACTCTTAAAGTCTCTGATGATTGTTAGTGGAAGGATTCTTAGGTAGGCATACCAGGGACTCCTGCTCCCTGCTCATATGCTGTTCCCATTCTTTGCATTAATACAAGTCATCACTCCTGGTCATCTTTCACTTAAGACATGACTATAAAATGAAAATGTGAAGAGGCTTTTGTTTGTTTCTAAATGAGAAATCACTGTGTTTTTTTAAGTTATATCAAATATTTAAGTAGAAGAGGTTGGTGGGTCACAAATGGGTCACAGTTCTGGGAATCTGAAATTGCAGCTCTGGCAAAGGACTACATATGGGAATAACTCGGTTATATTTCATCCACTCCTCTCTAGCAGTCTTAGATTTTGTGCTGTGGTTTTATATAGAATGAACAAGGGATATTGAACACTTAGAAAAATTGATGAACAGCTAATATCAGGTTTCTTTCCTCTTTCTCTAGCTGCAAGAGAAAGATGCATTAGAAAATCCTTTATTTGCTATCAGGGTATTAAGCTGAGAAACGAGGCTTGTCAGGAAAGGGACATTCATGCCAGCCTGGGATACAATGGAAGGGCTGTTAGCTTGGGACGGAGACCTTGCTTGGGATTGAGTAACAATATTTCTTGCGGCATAGCCACTCCGGAAGATTTCGGCCAGAAGTGCCACTCCCTTAGCGAGTGCCGGTAACTTTGCGGCAGCTGCTCAGGCACTCAGGCTTAAAGCAGTGGTCCCTCTAATTAATTTAACAGAACTAGTCGCGTACAAGAGGCTTTTTAATTTGGAAGTACTACCACTTATAATTGCTGGTGTCATCCAGCAGCCCCCAGTCCCCCCCGAGGCGCATCGCACTGCTGCTCCTCCGGCAGGAGAAGGACCTTGGCTGCCCTGCATGTAGGCATCACCACCAGCGCTTTCCCACTGCTTCCCTGGCTCCCCAGAGAAACTGGAGCCTCTCCAAGAATGCAGAGAGTTTTCCTAACCGCTCAGAATTGCGGTTACTGAATTGCACAGAACCCTGCCGAAAGTTCACAGCCATGTCGCTGTTGCGCAGCGTTTTGTTTAGAAAGAGGCTGTGGAGGAGGAAAGCGCCCAGTTGGAGCATGCCCGAGCTGGGCAGAGCGCTGGAACTTGGGCAGGGTGCTGGGCTAGCAGCGACGGGGGTCGCAAATGCACTTCTCTTGTCCCCGAGCTGCCGCTCTCCACGCTGGCTCGGAAGCTTTAGAGCCCAGCCGGAGCCCAGGGGTTGGAGGGGCTGCAGAGGGGTTGCAGAGGGGCTGCAGCACGCAGAGCGGGGCTCGGAGCGGCCGCCACGGGCGCGGCTGTCCCGGGAGCCCCCAGCCCAGCCCGGGCCGGGAGGGCACCGCGCTCCGCTCCGGGGGCAACTGGTGACAAAAGGCAGCAGGAACCTGGCTCTGAGAGCAGCAAACGCTGCAGCATGAGCTGTCCTGACTGCAATTTGCATGCGAAACAAACACTGAGTGCTGTGGGGTTTTGGTACCAAGCTATAAATAAAACCTTCACTCAGCTCGAAATACTTTGTTTTGTTTTTCTCTCCTTCAAAGCTTCTGCTGTTTCCTCTTGATGTCAAATGGATAATTGTATACGGCAACCAATGAATAAATAAATAAATAACAATAAACTCCTTTCATCAGAGGAGTACAGCCTTTCATCTTTCTTCTCTTGCCAGAAAAAGGAAAATAAAAAGGCCTAGCTCGCTAAAAAAAAATGGAAAAATCCTTTCTTTTCCTGAAAGCTAGTTTTGATCAATTTATCTAATAATTTACCAAGGTTACTAAGTACATTGATTATATACAGATTCTCCACACTTAAACTGTTCCCATTCACATTCAAACAACTCTCGTTGACAATTTAATGAACTAACAGAACAATCTAGCAGTGATTCTTTTTATATTTAGCTGTGTCACATGATTTATTTTAAACATAAATTTTGGAGTAAAAACAAATAAACAAGCCACAAAAATTCCCACCACTTCCATCTAATCAGACATAGATTAGCAAAAATTAATAATACAAAATATGAGAAAAAAATCGATTAATTATGTAATTAATTGTTCTGGAGTGATATAGGGTTGACTATGAAAGGTAAAACAGTATTTTGACTTTTCTTTGCTTCTGGTTTGTGTCTTCTATAACACAGAGGGATAATTCATGACTGACTGGGACTTTGAAAGGAAAGAAGCAGCTCCTGCCCATTCAGCTCTGGATGCCAGGACATCAGAATAGTTTCCATAGCTATCAACAAAAATTTATCTACTCCTGTAATCAAAATGACAGGTTATCATAAGAGTACAGCTCTGTTTCTAATCAGTTATGCAATCAAAATACACACAGCTATGCATGGGAGAATTTGTCTGAACACAAAACCTGAAACACTCAAAAATAAAGTTTATAAACTTCTGTTTAAATTGTAGAACATTACTTCAATTTTCTTCCACAAAACTCAGCAAAATGATGTTGTGAGGTTGTAGTATTTCATTTCTGCAGGCACTTCAAGTTTGAGTGGACAATGAAAGTACTGGTGGTGTGTTGAGATTCAGAAAGGGCAGTTTGGTTAGATCAGAACTGCTGCTTGCTGTGAATTTGGTCTCAGGGGATGCCAGTCCTGGTCAGCCCTGGACTCAGCTGCAGGACTGGGACCACGGCCAGGCATTTCCCAGCCGTCTGCTGTATTCTCCTCACAATTAATGGCAACAGTTAATTCCCAGTGTGGAATTATCCTGGTGCATGGTATGCAGCGCTGGACAGCTGTAATGTGGATTTATAATTCAGACCTTTGTGTCCTCCAGACTCCAGATGTGTTCCCATGGGTGGCTGAGCCATGGCTGGGGACAGTGACATGGGCAGGACCCAGTCCTTGGCCACACATCAGTGTTGGCAGGGGATCCACAGGACACTTGAGTTAACAGCACAATGAAAATACTCACCAGGCAACATCTGCCTGTTTGAAAAGTTTTTTACTCTGCCTCTGTGTGGGAACAATTTAAAGAACTCCTGTGAGTCAATGTAGACTTTTGGTTTCTTTTGTACATTTTAAGCTTAACTGCAGTGGCTGTATCATTAAAAGGACTGTGGTTTCAATTAATTTTAAGATTTTAAAGTATGTTTTAATATCAGACTCTCTGTGATCAGTTCATAGGCAAAAAAAAAAAAAAAAATTCTCATCCAAGATATTTGATTAATGCTGATATGGATAAAGATTGTTGAAATAATGGATTCTGAAGGTACAGCTCTCATGAAAGAACAAGTATTTAAGGATTTAAGTTTCCTAGTTTGAAAAACTTTACTTTTGAAGAGTAGCAAGATTGTTTAATGAGGCATTTATAAATGGGGAAATTGGTAGTTTTCAGTATAATTTGTTTGCAATTAATTTTAATCAGTATGCATATAATATTTTTTGCACAGACACCAATCCTGAAAAAATGACAAATATGTTATAAATTATTGCTTGAGAGCATGGAACAGGTTGTTACAGTTTCAAATGCCAAAGAATAAACGCTGCACCTAGGNATGGAAAACAGGTTTTAGAAGGCAAAACATTTCTTGTTGTCGTTAAACAGATCCGGGGCAGGGAGGGTGGAGTGTGGTGTGTGGAGAAAAAGAAAAAAAAA
>VXBB01017410.1:32866-147557 GCA_013399915.1 Illadopsis cleaveri | reverse complement strand
TCCCATCACCCCGCTCCCAGCGCTCTGCTTCCGGCGCCCACGCTGGGACCACGGCGGCTCCATGCCAGGGGCAAGCAGCCGCACCTGCTCCTCCGTGCCCCTGCTCTCTGAAGGCAGCGCTGGGCTCCTGCGCTACTTCTTCCCCAAAATCCAGAGGCAGCCTCACTGCAAACTTGTCCGAGACGAACATCAGCCACTGAAACGGTCTCGAACGACGGCGGGAAGGAACCGGGGGTGGAAAAGGGCTTCGGGAGACACCACCGAGGTGTCAGGCATGTGTCTGGCATCCCTTGTGGCTTTGGTCCACTGCAGGCAGCAAGGCTCTGGCAACGTGAGACAGGCCATTTTTGGCATTTATTTAAATAGTTCAGTACAAGGCACATAAAAGGACCACTAAATTTTCAAATTTTTTCCCCACAACTGTGACAATTCAGGAGTTATGCCTGTCAAGATGCTCTTGGGTAGAGCTGGTTGAACTTTCTTAATGGAGTGTTTTCAGTCAGCAAGTGTTGATTAAAATCAAAATGTTTGTGGGAATCTTTCTGTGTCAACAAAGTTTCAATTAGGAACCTCTCTGGTTTCCTGCCAGTTTGCTTGGCTCTGTGGCTGCCTGCCTGGTGGGCTGCTGCAGAGCTGGGCTTCCAGCATTTCTGGTTCTTGGTACTTTGACAGGCTGCTGGGAGAGATGCCTGGGACTTCAGGGACCTGGTGAGGTGGGACTAGAGTTACCTACAGACTTTTGTTCAGCTTATTCTTGAATGTTATGAAAATGTGACAAGTGTGGGAAAAAAATAATAGTATCTGATATTTTCCATTAGGATGTAAATATTTTTCTTAGAAAAGATTGCCATTCTTTGTGATTAAAAATGCCACTTCTTGTTCATGTCTGTTTCCACTCCCAATCAGTTAAAGCAGCCAGCATCTGTCTGGCTGCTGGACCATCTCTGGTGACACAATTGTTTTCTTAGGAATCACTTTTTATCTGTTGATAAGAATTTCAGCAAATGAGGTGTCTTAGAGCAGAATTTCTACCACTGCCAAGTCCATTACCCGGTGGGATGATGAAGATTGAATTGAGAGCATTCAAAGGGACTCTTGCCTATAAAAACTTGAGTATAGTTGGCTGTGAGAACTGCTGTTCCATAGTGAAATAATCAGTGCCCACTGTATGGGACTAGAATGAATAAATTACTGTTTTACCTGACAGTGTTCTATGAATTCAAAAACTGCTGTCATGTGTCCTAGAATACTGACTGTGTATATAATGTACTTTGTGTTACTAAATGTTTACCTCTATTTAATGATTTAATGTTAATTATTGTACTAACCATAAGAATTCTTTTTTAAAAATCTATGGCTTAAGTTTCTATTAGAACTGTTTAGCTCATATTTTTTATAGAAAACTTGTGTTACGAATGTTAAAATGCTTTGTTACAGGAAATTACGTTCTGAACCACCAGCTTCTCGACCCAAACTGGCTCTTTTCGTCATCAAGCTCTTATTCATGTCATTTCTAAAATTACAAAATTAGGATGGCTTGATGTGCTGAAAAATCAACTTGTCTTCAGAGACATTATTGCTGATGTTAAAAAAAAGTTTCGGAGGTGAAACAATTGTTCACTTCTGACTTTTTTTTTGTTTTTTGTTTGGACCTCTTAATTTGTAGCTATTGGCATGTTATGTTCCTTGGTTTGATACTGGGACGGAAAAAGTGTGAAGTGCATTGCTTGAAACAGATAGTCCCACAGGGAAGGACCAGGGTGGGTTTGCTGCCTGTGTGAGGCTGTGGGGTTTGATGCCTCACAGAATCCATAGTGCTGTCATGGCTTTTTCTTGCTTTTCTTTCTCAGATCGCTCCTTTATAGTGTGGTTGTAAAATTGCAGCCCTTGTTGTCAAGCCATTCTGTGTAATGCCTCCATTTTTCTTCAGCTCCTATAGGAACACATTTCTGATATATGTCTGTGTGAAGGTTCAGCCTTTCTCAGCTTCTGATGAGAAAAAGCAATGGGAAAATTTATGCTATTTGGCAATTCACTTGAAGGATGATCCATTACGTGTGAACATATTGGTGATCCTGGTAACTCAGCAAGGAAGTACAAAGTGAACAAGTTTTGTTTCTTGGCAGTGAGGTTCTCATTTGTTTTTCAGTCATACTTTGTTTGTAATACTGTTCAAGTTAATATACTCTTTGAGTTACTTTGGGAATGTCTAATAAAAGATAAGTTGCAATAATCTGTTTATTAAAAACAAACTCAAGTGCACTTCTCCACCATTTTGCAGTTATTTTTATGAATGTACTGTAATTGGAGTTTGCATTTATTATTAAAATGATTGCAGTGTGACTCTTCAGTGTGCAGCTCATTAAAAACAGTGATTTAAATACAAAATATAGTTTCTTAAGAGATTTCTTTAGTTAAATTAAGAATTTCTGGAGAAAAGAAAATTAAGCCATAGATCTAGTGAATTAAATTTTATATAAAAATTAAAGAAATAATCCTTAAACAATTCTAACATATGTAATAATTAGCATATGGTAGTTTCAAATACATATACATTAGCATTCCAGATTGAGATTCATCCAGTGTGAATTTGAGTGTGATTTATTATTGGAAAGGGATTACCAACCAGGTCTGCAGTTCTTTTCCCGGCTCCTTCATAATTCAGCACCCAGCGTTTCACACCTGGTGAAGGGGAGGGTGCATTTTCCTTTTTTGCATGCTTGTATGATCTAAGGAACATTCCAATGGACTATTAACAGAATGTGAAATGTAAAAGGCAGATAGGGCAGCAATGTAATTTTAGTCTGAGAGCTCCCCTAAATTGTCTCCCCTCACGTGCTTTGGTGTGATAGTACAAAATAGAGGACAGTGAGAAGTCAGGACCCTTGGTAAAGAGTCAGATTTTTCTATAGTTGAACTCTGGGTGATCTTCAGAGTTGTAAAAAGGAGTGTGAACGCAACAAATAGCAGGAAAATATTGATAAGGATGACTTGGTGTTTTGGACAGCAGGGGAGCTGAGGCTGCAAACTGCAGCTGTAAAAGTACACAGAAATCTTCCCCGGATTAAATGGCAAGGCCTAATTGATTTTGAGACAGTTGGTTTTAGTTGTTTTAAGAACAGGCAGATTTAATTTTTCTGTAAAAGCTTTGGCATAGTTGAATGAAGACAGTTAAATTTTATTAATTAATTGCATAATTATGCATTGTATCTCATTTTGAAACATTCCAAGGATCTTAAGCCCTGATGATGAGATGATATCCTCACATGGAATATTGAACACCCCCTGCATGGCTTTTTAGACACAAATTCTCAGTGATGAAATGTATCATTCAGTTCAAAACAATGCTTTGTAAACTACTGTGGAGGGAAGAGACTGAAGTTTTTTGATAGGTAGCATGTATTTTTGAGAGGGCCCTCTGATCTTTTTCATCCATGCACAGCCTAATTTTTTCTAATGTTTTGAATTTTGTGCAGCTGGCCTTTCAAGTGCTAGAATATTGAACCTCTGAGACCTCTGAGAAAAGTGGAGTGAATTTCTAGACTGTAATTCCTTGGAGTCTGTTTTCAGATTTTTTTTGTTATCCGACAATTCTTAAAATTTATGATGAGAGGTTTTTTTCAGAGATAATTAGGGAGTGTGAAGGTCTAGTTCCATTAGTGTTGATAGAATTTGGCATGAAAGCCTTCTAAACAGCCTAGGAAGTCTCAGCCTAACAATTCCTCTTCATTCTAGAAATGTTGGAAAATATTAAATATGATCTGATTCTAGTAATGCTGGATGGTAATGGTAACTACAAGGCCCAATGTTAAACAATCCTTTTCCCCCCATAGAGCATTGTGGATTATTATGTAACAGGAATGGTTCTCTCAGAACCAGGGAATGGATCTGGTAAGCTTGGTTTGTTTTTTTCCTTTTGCAAGGGATGCTTGTAAATCCTTTAATGGGAAATATTTCTTAGCTATGAAGGGATTAAAATACCTTTCTTCTCTGACAAAAATACAGATAGACAGTGGAAACTCTTAGCGCAGGGACTCATCCAGTACTATACACATCAGTTCTCTCTCCATGGTCACCAGAACTCATAAAGCAATGTGAACAATCAGTTGTATTGTGACTTTCTTTTGCCTACATCTTAACCTGAGGAGATGCTCGGACCTGTCCATCCAGTAAGTGGAGCAACCTTGAAGGAAAAAAATGAGGCAAGTTAGGAACCTGATGAGACCTGCATTTAGTGCGGGGCCATAATTTTGATTTCTGGTGTCAAATTAATCTGCCAAATATCCATCAAGTTTTATCAAGGAAGGAACATTGTTTATTCTGTCCTTACTTTTCTTAGGTTGATTATTCAAGACCTTCAGCAAAGCCTAGTAAAAGCTGCCTCATTTTGTGACATCTCTCTGAGGGACGTACTGCTGCTTGTGTGCTCTTTTGAAAGAGGTGAGGCTTTTCATTATTGAACCTAATCTGCTCACATAATTGCCCCTTAATTTTTTCTGACTTGACGAATACTATGCTTAAATGGATTACATGGTACCCAATTAAGCTCCAGTGACCAAAAATGGGTCACAGACAAAAATTCCATTCTTCTTTCTTCCACGTCTCTCTTGCTGTCTCTCAGTTTTTCTGCTATCTTTCTATGTCTTGCCATAAAGGTTGGACTGTCTAAATTCTGAACTTGTCTCTTTTTTTATGTTTTTGTTAATTTAATTGTATCTCAGTTTTACTGAGCCCTACCATCTCAGTATTTGCTAAAAGAATTATTTTATTGAACAAGGAGCAACCAAGAAGAAAGACAAATCCTTGTGGTAAGGCAGTATCGTCAAATCAGGCCAAGGTGTTTTTCTCCTTGAGCAGTTCCATCATCCTCTCTGTAACATTTTGGAGTAATTAAGTCCATAATCTCTCCAGAGCCTTGGCAGGAGGGGGTGAAGAGCTTTCATTTGTGTGTTCCACAAGTGTAAATTTTATTACTTGTGAGTTCTGGTTGCTGCAGTACTGTTTTCTGCAGTACTTTCCTTTAATTATTGTGGGTGAAGAAGTGCAGAGGAGCTGCTGGTTGACAGCTGGAAATTTAGCCTTATTTTTAGACTAGAGCTTCAAATATAAAAGAAGGCTCTCGATTTAAAAATGTTCATACTAGAGTCCTCCTTTTGCAGTGAGCTGGGGATTATTGTGAATGACCAATTTCTTGGGGCAAAAATTTTCTTAATCCTTGTGCGTGTTTGATCCTGTTCTTTTCCATCCACTAGCTAACAAATGAAAAAGGACATGCAACTTAGAATTGGAGAAAAAGCTTTACATTTTCTCCTTTGTTTCTTGCCTCCCTAATCTACCCTGGGGCTCTGTGGTGTTAGCAATCTTCCACTATGTTTTTATTAAAAGTGAAAGGCTTTAATATACAGGTTTACAGATGAAGTAGCTACTGATTTCTAATCCAGTGACTGTGTATATCAGACCAGACAAAAAGTGAGAATTAATTTTTTTAATTGCTAGGGAATTCAGATTTCAAGGAATAGATAGCAGATGAACTCGTGAGGTTAAACAAAGGAATGCTCCTTTTAAAAATTAATTAAATTTTCTTGGCTGACACAGACTGAAATTGATTCTTTGAACTTGATCCTGATAATATGGAGATATTTACCAGGTAAGGATTTAGGTCAGGAAAAGAGTTGGTTCAGATGTTATAGGGCAGACAGAAGTGGAAGGGGAGTGAGGCTGACACTGCATTATATGGTGTATATGTACATTTGTTTCTAAGTACAAGAGCTTCAGTGTCCAGGGAACCCAAACTGCTCTTCTGCGCCTGCAGTTTGAGACCCCTCTTTCTCAAATTCCTGTTTCTTTCAATATGGAAGGGATGCTCTAAGAAAAAAAAAAAACAAACACTCTTATGAATTCACCACAGTATAATACACACATCTGAGGAAATTTCAAATGACAAAGTAATTAGAAAAACATTATGTTGATGTTTATGTTTAATCATGGTCAATTAGTCTAATTAGCATCTAAACAAAAACAAAATCTTAGAAGAACCTTAAACCTGGATGAAAAAAGTAGCTATTGGGTTCCTTAAGAAATTGGCTGTGACAATATACTTTCATTTGAGAATTCTTCCTGAAAATGTTTGTTTGTGTCATTAAGAGTTTTCCAGATGATCTCTTTGATGGATGCCCAGTTACCCCAGTATAAAAATGAAGAAGTAGAACTGGCAGTTCTGTGGTTCTTAGATCATAGTATGAGAGCCCAGCTTCAGTACAGCTCAAAGGTAAATACTTGTTGTAAACCATAATATTTGAACTCAACAGTCTGTGCAGAAATGAACCTGCCAATATTTCTCACCTATAAAAGCTCTTGAGCTCAGCTGAGGGAAAAGGACGGAATAGAGAGAGGGAACCACTTAATGTGATGTTCATCTGATCAGGCTTCCTACCATGCATGCTTTGGAGTTTTGGCATGCAAGTAGTTAATATTTTAACAGCTATGTTCATTAAACAATTTTAGGTTACTTTGCATTTCAATTTTTTATTTCAAACACTTAGCTGGGCTCTGCTATATTGTGTTATATTTCACAGCTGGGTACACAAGATTTATTCTTTTAATAGTTCTGTTCTTTTGACAGTTATTCATTTATGTGGTTTCCACTGTATTTCTCACATTACTTGGCTTTTCTGCATTTTAAATACAGAAGAGGGAAAAGTAAGATGCATTTTTGAAGAAGCAGCAGTTAATTCACCTTAACTGTAGGGGACAGTCATAATGTAGATGTTATAAAGAGAATGTCAGTAAGATGAGATCAGTTGATCTTGTGAAAGTATTCTGTTGGAGCCTCAAGCAAATCTTTAACAAGAATTGTGACAGTGACTGAGGTTTGGCTTCACTTCTGTAGCATTCCTTCCTTGCTTTCTGGTGGACAGTCCAAACCTCCAGAATATTTTTTCCTCTTCAGGTTTGAAATGTACTTCAACTTTCTCTCTTACTATTAAAAAGAAAGCTTTTCACTATACTGAGTTACTTTTCCATTAAAGCAATGTGTTCCTTTCAGTTGCCAAAGCTGACTTGTTATTTTAAAAGCTGGTGGACTTCTCTGGCACTGAAGAACAGGTGGTACCCAGTAAAAGTGTACTGGTGCTCCAGGTATTTTCATGAGCAAAATTCCTACTGGTGGCACTTCAAAGGCAGTGTGGCTCTACAGTAGCTGTCATTCTGATCTGTAATTTTTCTTTATTATTATTATTATATTTTCTATTGTTTTTCTTTTATTCATAATATTATTTTTATTATAGCATTATAATTACTCTTTTCCCTTTATCTGATGTTGAGGGTTTCTGTTTCTCCTGTTATCCTGCCTGATGGGGATGTAACTGTCTGGAGAGGCCCCATCAATGTACAGTGTGCTATGAGGGGTTGGGTAGGAGATCATACCCCAAGCTTTTTGTATCTATTCTTAGAGAGAGCTGGAGGAAGCATTTGTGTGTGAGTGGAGCAACAGGAAAAAATGAGCAGTGCATTATTTATATTTCATCACCTGGAGCTCTGTCATCAGTAGGAAAAATGTCCAAGCTGATTCTTTGCCAGCTCAGCAGTGTGCTGTGAGTGACCACAAGCCTGGTCACTGTATGGGGAAGGTTAAATGGTTAGTTACTGAGGGAAATGCTAGCTAATATTTCCAACTGACTTACTGGAGAGCACTTGGAACAGAAAGAAATGCCCTGTACTGAAGGGACATGGTGAAACACTGTAGGGTGAATTTAAGAAACTGGTTTTGTGTTGGTTTATTGTTTCTGGTTTTCCCCCACCCTATGGGTTTTACCCACACTCTGAGGGCCAGCCTGGCAGAAATGTGGCTATAATAGTGAGTGAGATGGCTGATCACGAGTGCCTTGAAAAATCAAACGGGTTTTAATAAAGATGAAAAATAATACTAAAAACAAAGCAACAAAGCGGGGCACAGCACAGAGACAAACTCCTTGCTTGCTACACCAGCTCGAAAAGTGTGGAGTTCCTCTATTCTCTCTCTTTAGTATTTAATAGGTTAGGTGGGCTTTTTGGCTCTTGGCCCAATGATAGTAACAACAGTCTTTGAGTAACCTTCTCAGGGTCCAGTCTACACTTCTGGGCTGGCTCCAGGCCAATTACAATGAGTAATCCACAGAACTTTCCAGCCAACTTCTTAACATGTCAAAAGGTAAAGTGAGACTCTTTCCCTATTTGGAAGCACCTGCTAGAGGTGGAGGGATTGCATTACCACACGACCCCATGAGTCAAGCTGGTAATAAATTATATTGCATACACTGCCTTTGCCCATGGCATGTGCTCCTATGGAACCAGGCTGGGACAGGAGGAGTTCTGCAAGGCTCTCCTGGTGTGTAACCATTCAAGAAGCGTTCCCAAATTCCCGCCCCACTCTTGACTCCTTGAGTTCATTGCAAATGCACTTTCAAAGTGATTTTTTTTCAATGGTTTGACTACATTATCTACCAGTATCCTTTAGTTTGCAGGCCTGGTACAGCAGCCTCCCACCCGCATGGATAGATTCCCATGGTCCAGAGCACAGCATTTGCCAGCTCATCTAACAAAAGCTGTGTGTGAAGGCATCGGAACTCCCCATTTTGGTGCTTTTGTAAACATTTTCAATCAGGTGAGCTGAGCTGTTTGTATGCACTCCACAGCTCAGAGGCAGCAGACGGCAGCACGGGTGGCTGCCGTGCCGGTGCTGCTGTAGCAGCTCAGAGAGCAGCAGATGGCATGCTGCTCCCACGGCTGTAAATCCTCACATACGGGTCCTGCTGGCGTCTCTCTGCAAACTGGAAATAAACAGGCTCACACTTGGAAGCAGAAAAGTCAGACATCAATCAAATGGCTAAGTGAATACACATTTATATAAATATTCAGGATTGCTTGGATTGTTTTATTTACAGAATGGATAGTGGAAATTGTGCCTGCTTCAGCCATGTTGTAATGATTTTTTTGCTCTATGCTTGCATACAGACAAACAGAAAATGGTTAGAGAATGGTGAAGAGTCTAATGAAAATGTAGAACAAGTCTTCTATATAAATGTACACATTTTGTTCATTAATTACCTCATACTCTTAAGCATGTACATATAATAAAAGCAAAGTCATTATAGAAAAAGAGAACTGGCTAGGTAAATGAATGCATTCTTGTTAATAAGCCCACTGGGACTTGCTATCTGAGGAAGAAGAGCAAAACCTCGGAGATTTCTTCCATGATGCTGTAATATCTTTCTAGTGCCATAACCATTCCAGTACAAAAATAATGCATCAAGACACTGTCTTTGGAATGGGCAGACGTTTGAATGAATATATGCATATTAAATTTCTGTTGAATACTAGACTGGACCCTCTGGTACTGTACAGGACTGTTAATACTGGTCTATCAATTGTCTATCAGTACATATTTTGTTTTAATGCTGGCATGACTTAGTTTTCATAGTGTCACGGTTTTGTGGTGTATTACTGATTTGGATGTTGGCAGGGTAGGAGGAAGAAAGTTGTCTGCAAAAGCAGTGCTGCCAAGAACAGCAGATATTTGCCCTTGGGGGAGGAAAAAGCAACAGGAGGGATTTGTAGCCTTCCGTGGAGCAGTTCACTGTGCAGCTATTCCTGATTCTGCTGGGACAGGCTGGATCAGCAGCCCGTGGGATGGGCAGGGTTTGCCTGTGACTGCCCCTAACTGGCCATTAGATACTGCCATGGTCAATAAAACATAAGTCTTGCTGATTAATGTATCAAAGGAAATGCAACTGAGCGAAGGTAGTTACTGAAATTTCTTCAGTTCACTTAGAATTGTTAACCTGAAACAAGTTTAACACTAAGTCAGCTTCATGCTCGCGAGTTCTGACACTTGTAACAGTTCAGTTTCCACGTGTACACATGTACACTGTGATTGTAAAAAAGAGATTGCTTTGGCTGAAGACTTTTCTCTTGAGGTTGCATTAAGAAGTGAAAAATAGTTCTAGTTCTTGAAAAATAGAGTCGTAGAGATAGAAAGTTCTTTTTATTGTTAGTTCTTTTGCGTCTGATTTTTCTGAGGGAATGCTTTTAATCGTCAAATATTTTATGAATGAAAACAGAATCATTGCTTGGGCAGTGCCGTGAGGAAGGAGCACATGAGGAGATAGCTGTGGTTTCCAGGTGCAGGCGGTGAGGATGGCTCGGTGATGCTCCTGTGGCCATGCCCGCCGTGGCCCGGCCGTAGTGCTGAGCCCAGCGCGCGGCGCTGTTGGACCGGAGCTCAGCGGAGACGGGCACAGCGAGCTGTAAATGTCACCGAAATCTTACCGGATAGCTGCCTGTGCAAGGGCGGTGCTTGCTTTGCCTGTTAAAAGGAGGGTTTTTTTATTAAAATGCACTTAAGCAAGCTCTCTACTGTGAAACGATCAACAGTTCCCTGCTCGGATCTTTCCATCCAGCGGGAGCCCTGAATGAGGTCGGAGAAGTTCTGGGGTGGTTAATCCGTCCCGGGTGTTGCAGTTTGAGGGAACCCTCTGGAAGTGAAGATCCCACGCAATGCGGTGTTCCAGCATGCTGTGCTTTTATTTTACCTCAGCTTTAAATAGCAGTGATGGAGACCCAAGGTGGGAGAGCAGGAGTGAAAATCCTGGCTGCAGGGTTCCTGGGGAACAGCCTCATGTGCACATGGAGAGATGCAGGGACCACCTGGCACCGGAGGGTTGTCGGCCACACGGTCTGGGAACCTGGGCTTTTAGACTTGGCAGATCTGCATTATCATAAAAAAGTATCTCAAGGGTTTAGAATTTAGACTGCAGTGTGTTTAGAGGGGAGGAAGAGAATAGTTTTCTTGCTAGATTGTGTTTGCAGCAGCTGGAAGCCAGACGTGTGTATAGCCAGGCGTCACCTAAGCATTGAACACAGGCTTGTCCTCTCACCTGGAAGGGGCGTTCTCTTGTAATTCTGTGATTCTGTGATTACATCACCTGCAGACACAAAGCATGACCTAGCAGAAAAGAGAAATATGCTTACTGTGCAGCATGTGACCACTTTTCCCCTGTGCAATACGAGAGCAGGGATCTGCAGCAGTCCCACTGCCTTTAGTGGGATCCTTGCAGGTGGAGCAGTTGAGCTGTGAGTGGCTCAGCAAAAGATCTGGGCCCTGGCATTTCCATGATTAATGATATCTTAACCCTTATGAATGATTATCCTTTCCTGGCTGTAAAATACATACACTGTTTTATTTCATTACCACGAGGTGAAGATCCAGCACTGACAGGTGCTGGGAATTAGCAGGCAGTTTTGAAATTGTTCTGTGCACTAGAAATTAGATCTCATTTTAATTCAGCTTTTCCAAACTGGTAAATGAGGTTAATGCCATACATATTCAGCTGATATGGATGAAGAAATTGATATAAAGTAGATCAACATAGCTACAGGGCTACTTTAATTTATACGTAAAGAGGCATTGATAAATGAAAGTAATGTAGTAGTGGTCACTAAACTCCTCAGCCATCAGGAATTCAATAGTGTTAGCTGCTCATTAAAGACATGGTTGGGGTTACTGCAAATAGAAATTTGAAAAGAAATAGCCAACTAACCCTTAATTATCAAAACATAGAAAATACTAATTATGCCTTAATTAGCTTTTCTTTTAATGTACTGAAATTGTTACTTTTTGT
This sequence comes from Illadopsis cleaveri, assembly GCA_013399915.1. Taxonomy (NCBI): domain Eukaryota; kingdom Metazoa; phylum Chordata; class Aves; order Passeriformes; family Timaliidae; genus Illadopsis; species Illadopsis cleaveri. The sequence continues at coordinate 135,900 of VXBB01017410.1, read as the reverse complement.
GTAGCACAAATGGATAGTTATATCAACAATAAATAGGTTGTTTTAATAACTTTCTTTCACCTCTGGGAAAACCACACTCCAATTTTTAATATGCAATAATGCTTCTCTCTAGCCTGTAGGAGATGAAAATTATTAAGTAGCTTTATTTTTTGAAGATCTTACAGCAGCTTTGGGAAGAATTATTTCACTATGCATCAATTATTTTTAATTGAACTGAATATATTTCAGATTGCATGAAATGCCTCTCATTTAAGTTTAACATTTAGAGTTTGTTAAGAATAAATCACATTGAGAAATGGATACAACTTATTTCTGTGGCATATTCTAGGAAGAATAAAAAACGGTTGTTTCAGAAGAAAAATATTGTCACTGTTATTTTTCCCTTCATTGTGCCAAATCTCATTTTTACTCCGTTTCATAGCTCCCACATTGATCTCGTCCAATCTCTCTGCAGTTTACATAAGAAAAGAAAGTCAGGGTTGGCTTTGGTGGATCTGGGATCCTCTGATGCTGATGGAAAGCTCCAGCAGTTGTTGCACAATTCCTCTCCTCGTGAGGCACCCAGAGCCTTCCTCTGTGGGGAAGGAAAAGCCCAGCACAACTGCCTGTGGTTTATCAGATGGCAGGTTTGTGCTTTTCCTGCTACAGAATGGCAGGGAAGCACTGAGAAGTGCTGGTCATGAAAAATCCAAATTCACTTAACAGCCCATGCTGAATTAAATAGAAGGTAAGTGCTAGTACAGAAGTCAAAATAAGTAGTTCTTAGTAACAAAACCTTGACAAACCTTAAATCACAATGTCTGTCCTTTAACTGCTTTGGAAAATTTCTTTATTCTCCATTACCTGGAAATTCTGTACAGCAAACACACCATCAGGACATAGAGATAAACACTCAGAACTCTGTGGAATCATAAACCCTGCGTTCCTCATTAGGTTGAATTGTAAAGTGTTCTTTATTTTACATGTCCTCAATTTCAGCATTTTTTACGTGGTTGTTTCACATGTGAATTGATGCTTTTCTTCCTAGACTGAACAGCACATTCCCTTCTGCGTTTGCACGGAGAATTTTTATTCTGCTTTCTCTTTTCTCAGATTTTACGTGATATACTCCTGCCTTCCTCCTTCTCTTACAATGATGTTTAAAACATTAAGTCCTTAAAAACCTCCTTTTTTTTTTTTTTCCCCTGAAGTGCAGTGTATTTGCTGTTCTGTCACTTAACACCTTTGTCTCTCTCACTTGTTACCTTTGGACTCCTTGCTCATGACAACTAAACCTGCATGAATCATTATAGAGATATGCTTTCCTCACATGTTTGCAATTAAAGCACTGATTTAAGTGCCATGCTATTTTATTTTAGAATTTTATAACACAGATCAGGCAATACTAAAAATAAATAATAAGCACAGTTCAGTTCTTCACTTGGCTGTAGCTGAGCTTTTTTTTGTAGCTGCTAATAAACGCACATTATCATGATCAGGAATTGCAATTATCACTGAAATGTGTATGTCCATTAACTGCAACATTAGGCTGAGGGTATAATTACTGTCTAGAGCCAATATCTGTGTGAAGTTACATCTATGATGCTATTAAGCTATAGGCAATATTTGTAAACTAATATTTAAACATTTCAGAATTGATTCCTTCACTTGAGGACTTAAAATCTAATCCTACTTCCACTCCAAGTTATTGATGATTTAAGTGTTTGGCAAATATATTATTGAGTTATTTGGATGTGAGTATAATTTGTGATGTGAGAGAAAATACTGTTTTTCTAATAGCAAGTGCACAGAACAAACTGAGCTGGTGGCAAGAGAGAAGCTGTGGTGACAAAAAAATGCTCATAAAATAATGGTACAGTCTGTTACAAAATGCTGCAAACAGGATGAATTTTTCTCAGAGTTACATTTCAGACAATTTAGGACAGCAATTTAACCACATAAATGTAGGAGGATCTGACCTGCAGAAGGAACGAGGCAGGCAGCAGGTGAAGGGAAAGCTAATGATACCTTATCCTACAATCTTCTTCTATAGTCTCTATTCTTCCTCACCCAACTCCATCTTATATACACTTTGTACAAAGGCAAGAGATTGGTCATTTAGGTCACCACCTCTTCAACCTGGATGGTGAACACCACCATCAATCAATTCTCCTCTCAGAGGAGAAATGTGAAAAACAATCTAAAAATATACATTGTTGATGTTGAGCTGCGTGAGAAAACAGGACTGCAATGTCCAAACATTCACGAGCTAAAAAGCTGAGGACAACACATAAAAGCCTGTTGCATGCTTAGAGGACAAGAAGGAAAAGACTTTCCTAAGATCACAAGTGTGTTTTGAAGAGGAATAAGGCTGAGTTTGTGCATTGATTTGCTTTTGGAAAAATTCTAGTGTTTCTGCTGACAGAACATGAAACTGCCTGTGAAATTAGGTGGATAGTTCATTTGCAAAACTAGTCTAAGTTACCTGTCAGTAATTCCACACATGTGGAGATGTTTGCATCTGTAATGAAGTGACCTTTTGCTACATTTTGTTTTACACACAAAGTATGCATAGTAGTAATTGACTTTTAAGTGCCTGTGTAAATTAATTTTCTGTTGTATTTCCTTGGCATGTGAGTGATAGCCACTCTTTTGGTTAATTTGGTTACCTGTCTCAGTAATGGATAGTTAGGGAATGCTGTTTGGCAGAAAAGGTTAAGAGAATCAGTCTTTCATCATTTTACATCTTATTTTGAGTGTTAGTGCGTTTCAGATTCTTCTAGGGCAGAGGAACTATTATATTGCTTACTAATTTTTTTCTGCTACAGATATACCTAACAGATACCTAATGGAATTCCTCTTTCTGGTTTACACCTGTAGTTTTGGATTCAGCTTTCATGTGTCTGCTTTGTGGCTTTCCAGCCTCTGCTCTGTCTATGATGGCCCAACTTTGTTGTTCTGACACTGTTTATGTTTGCTGCCCAGATCACTAAATATGACTTTGTATTTATTAGATTCTTTGTATTTTTCATGTTATGTTCTTTGTTTCAAAATTCATGTATTTCACCTCAATCAGATTCTCTGAGTAACCTCTAACTGCTCAATCTTTTCACTTGTGCTGCATTTCCCGAACCAATTTAGCAAGAAGGAATAAGTAGCAAATAGGACATCTTGGGGAAAAACAACCCCAGCAACCCAGGCTAACTTACGACTTACTCATCTAAAATATATTGGTTTCATTGCTGTACCTTGGCCTTGTATCCTTGTTATTTAAGTAGCTTAATGAATTAATTTAACAGACCTTGCAGTAAGTAAATTAACCATCAGAGTTCAGAGCAGAGTGAATAATTCTTTAATATTAGACTACAGCAAGTTTTATGATTCAAGTTAATTATGAAATTGCTTATTGCATATTTGTGTAATTCAAAGAGAAAAAATATGCAAAACAACACATCATAAGTACGTCTCTCAAAAAAAGATCAATCCAGTAAAATCCCAGGAGGTTGGAAAATTCTTGTTGATACTGGGTGAGTTATCCACCATTCTGTTTGGGTCCTGAGATCCTGGTGTGCACTGGCCAACACTGCTGAAAGGGGGTTGTGTGATTTTACCTGATCAGTTGTTAACCTCTCCTTCAAAATTATTTATGAATTGAATTTAGTTACCAGCAGTTAGTGTATTACAAAAACAGTTCTCTGGATGATCTTCTAGATTTTCCTTTAGAACAGTGTAGCCAGTTTTGATTTATAAAGGGGAATATGTATTTGTCTGGCAGTGCTCTTAAACAAGAATTGTTCTACAGCACTAACTTCAGTTCATTGAATTTTTTTCCCCTGAGAAAATACTTAACCCAAATAGCAATCTTTCCAAGTAGCTTTATGCACTGATGATTTCTATTCTTACATATGAAACAAAGGTGAAATTGAGTAATAATAATTATAAAGGGCAGACCTTTGTGACCTCAAGGTTGATTGGTCTTAACCTTAAAAAAAGGGAGTGTTAAAAACAGCATGGGAACTGTCCATCACTTGGGGCACTTTGTTATAATTATAAGTTCTGGGTTAATCCAGAATTGCAAAGGACATGCTGTGCCTTCTTTTACCTTTAACTCTCATATCACTACTCCTCTTTTTTTAATTAAATAGGTTTGGAGAGTTTGCATTCCTCTTGTGGTCTATTGTTTTTTTCATGCTTTTTAGAGTTATTTACAAGTATTTGTGTGGAAAGACCAATGTTGGCCTGATCAATTCATGGAGCAGCATGTACAGAAACCTTTGTCTCTTTGTCAAGCTGTTGTCACCTGGCCAGCAATGCATCTCTTCTACTCCAGAAGAGAGACAGCCAGTGGAACTTAGATCCTGAAGACTCTTTCCTTCGGAGCAGCAGTCATTTCCAGTATATAGGATGAGAAACTTTTTGAGGTTTGAGATAGAAATGAGGCTTCAGCTACTTCTGGTTTTGCAGTTCCTTTGATCTGGAATCTTTCCAGATGCATGAAGTTATCAGATTTCACAATCAAATTAAAAAAAAAAAATTCTAACTACGCTTGACTCCACATGACTTAGGTAGACACTGTCTGGGTGTGTCAGATGGAGAAAACATCCACATCACTGTAAAATGCTTCATTATGAATAAAGGGAAAAGACTCCTCTGAGGCAGGTGAGATGTCACGCCTACTTCCTTCCTTTTACACTTGTGTGACAATAACTATACTAGGAAAGCTCTGCACAGAAATCTCTGCAGAAACTGCATTTTGCTCAGTCAAGGACAGAGTTTCCAGCAAGCACTCTTGTTTCCATTTGGGTGGCAGTTCATGGCTCATCCAAGCATTTTGATAATACTAGCACTCTGATCTTTTTTTTCCTTTTCTACTAAATATTTGAACCATTTGCGCTTTTCATCCCATTTTATTGTACCATTAGGAAAAGCGGTAAAGCATTTTCAAATGTCAAGTTTAACTGGGAAAATACTTAAAAAATAATAAAATATGGAGCCAATCACTTTTGCTTATGTGATTTGCTTTGGTGTTGAAAAACCAAAGAGCACACAGGTATGGTGTTAGAAGGTACCAGGCAGTGTTTTTTCTCCAGGAAAAGGAAAATGAACCCATTGCCTTTCTATTGTTTCCTCTTTTTTTTTGTTGCATAAGAAATTAACATCTTTCTCCAAGATCTTGTGTCAAACCAACCTACCCTGGGTCATTCTCCTCTTCAGGGAGTGTTTGGCTTGTCACCTGCAATTCTAGGAGTACTCATAAAGGCCCAGGTGAGAAGTCAGTGCTCTTAGGAGCTTTCCATCCAGGTAAGGTGAGCCATGAGAGATGAGCAGCTTCCTTTTAGGAATCTACAGGAGGGCTGGTACAGATGTTTTGAACAAGTCTGATTCTTCAGAAGCTTTTAAGCTGTTGACATTAGTTTATTTTTTCAAGGCCAAACTGCATAGGCTAGAAGGTCTTCAGGGTGTTAGAGGCTTGTTCTAATGGCACAGGCTTTGCAGCTGCCTTCAGCTTATACAGCCCCCTGCATAAGTTGTTTCTGAGTGTCATGGCACCATGGCTGAATTTAGTGCAATACCAGGACTGCTTTGTAAAGCTGCCAGTACCCTTAGGTGATCCCCTGAACTACAGGGATTTTAAGGAAATTCATTCTTTGCAAAGTAAATCTAATGATTAGTATTTATTAGTAATTGTGGTGATCCTTTTAAAAATAGTTTTAGATGTACACAGTGTGAAATCCTTTATTTGTTTCCTTTACAAATAAAAAAATCCATTGGTCCCATCTGTTGGGAAGCATGGGCTGTGTGAGAGACAGAAGATCAGCAGAGGGAGCACAAGGAAACGTGCAGGACTGGGTATGATGGACTGGGGTAGAAGTGCTTCTGCTGAACATGCAGTGAATAGTCAAATACCTGTTTGGTTGGTATTGTATAAAGATTCAATCACAGGAACTCTTCTAGTCTGCCACCATGAATAGATGGTGAATGATATGAAGTTATTTCTAGAGGTGCACAAATCTGTCAAGTGGGACTGATCTGTGATGTGGGGAGGTGTTTCTGTCGCCAACCCTGGATTACTTTTTACAGTTCAACTTTGTTTTAGTTTGCCTTTTGCTCTCCTGCCATGCCAGTAAGTGAATACCTGTGCAAATACATCCATCTTGTTCACTTCTGGAGGGCCAGGGGGAGGGGAAGCAGGTGGGTGGAGGCTGCTTGCGCTGCAGTTTCCACACGTTGGTGGTGGGATTAATGCTTCCTGTTTGTCTTGACACTACTTTGGCCCAGAATAAGGGTGAAGATATTTTTGAGAAATATGTTTCATTTTTAAGCATACTTAACCTTAACAGTTATGACAAATTTTTAAAATATATGCATTTGAGATGTCATTAATAATTCATATGTGTTTCATTAAGAAAAAGAACAAACTGTTATAGGGCCATTAAATTCTTACTTGGCTATGATCATCAAAATTTAGATGACCTAAAATGGTATCTTGTTGGGGTCATAATATGCCGCTTGAAAAAAACTACCCTATGATTTAGTTTTGATTCTGACAATACTCAAAAGGATTTGTTATGTCTTACAGACCTTTCTGCAAACTACTAATGGGATGAACACAATATATCACTTTTATAATAGTGAGCTATTAAAGGCAAACATAAAGCAGTCTGAAGCCCATAAGTGCTGCCAACAGCTCCTGCTTTAATGAATTCCCTTTTAGATGTCCATTAAATGCTCATGGCAAATGTACTCATAATGGAAATGGCAAATCTAAATGGGTAGATATGAATAATCCATGGAGTTTAAATTCTGTTTATGATCATCTTCACATTTAGTTTTCAAGACAATGCAGTTTAGTTTTCATTACAGTTTGGAATAAAGAGGACAGGGAGTAATTGATTGCTTCAAGCAGATTAAAATCAATGGGTTGCTTTTCAAAGAACCCGTTCAATGCAGTAATTTCAACTTTAAGCATTGATTTAGGGAACTCAACACAAAATGTTTTGTGCCGTGTGAACTTTTATGTGGAAAGACTAATACTAATTTTATTTCTATATATCTGTATATAGAAATATATAGAGGTTATTATCAGTATGTGCATGAGTAAACAGTGATCTATAGTAAGTTATTTTGGTATTATTGCACTCATGTAATGAATCAATGAGATTCCCGTCATCATTGGGATACTGTTTGTAAACCATTAGCACACAGAAATTACAGCCCATCATACATCATTACTGTGATTGAGGCTTTATTACCATACTCTCAAATTGCTTGCTTGCTATAAAACTAAATAGACACCAGACAACTATAGGTAGACGATAGACTGTGCATTATTCGGCTGGCGTAATGAAAGATTATTGTAGCATAATGGGGCACAACTTATGAGGAAAATAGACTTGGCAGCAAAGGAAAACTTGAGTGTTTTTAATGTTTGTTGTTACTGCTTTAAAGGTCAAATATATTTGTTATGATCGAGTTACTGTTTCCTTATTTCATGAATCATACACTTTTTGTGTTCCACATAGGATTTATTTTATATTTAAGCATTTAAAACACAGGAACTGCACTGCATCTTTCAGCTCCAGAGGTGGATTTACAGCTCTGGGGGAGTGGTGTGGTTGCTGAGATGCTGGGATGGGGAGAGCACAGCTGTAGCTCTGCACATCTTGGTTTTGTGCCGGACAGAGGCAGGGAAGAAAAACTGCATCAACAGATGTCAGTTGTTAAATGTGATATAAGTTCTCCAAACACGAAGAGGCAAAGTATACATTAGCAATTTTGGGAGCTATAGTGAAAGGATTTATGATACCTTCATTTTAAAAGATGACAGGACACACTGAATTTCAATTTGGGGAATTTAGCAATCTCTTGTGACAGAACCAGGGACTTCATAGTACACCACCAGTATGCACAGGGTATATTCAAGGTGCTACTTTCTCCAGCTACAGAAAAAAGTGTATTTTAGAAAACTGAACTTAGGGCTTCTGACTGTGAGACATTCAGAGAGGGAGGCATCTCGTCATATTCCTGTGAGATTTCAGAGATGGTTCTGAAAGAGAAAAGACATAACAGTCTGTTATGGTGACAAAGACGTGTCAACATGCTTCATCGTTTTTACTTGCCTCCTCAGAAGGATCCAAACTTTCACATCCTTCTAAATTTGTGCTGTCTATGCCATCCTTCATCAATATTTGATTCTTCTCTTCTAGAGTTTTTAGAATATTACAGCAAAATGTGGTAACTTCCATATTTTAGTAAGATAGGAACATGTTTCTGCCAGTTATGTTTAGCTGAATTTTTGCATGAGCAAGGGTTGTAAACCTTTGGATGCTGACGTGTTGGGAGAGCAGACTCCTTAGGGCTTGGCTATCTACAGGCAGAGATTGCTGAAAAACTTAGCAGACAGTGTTAAAGCTTCTGTAAGTTGTTAAAATATTTCTGTAAGGTGATGTACTGCTATGTACCTGGCAATTCCAAGTTTAATAATAGTGATATTCCACATTTTTTTGCATGAAAGCTTCTGGAGTTCTTAATGACGACTAGTGAAACTATCAGGGTGTAGTACTCAGTTACTGAGAGGCAGTGAGCAACTTGATGTGCATTCACCTTTGCCAGGGATTTTGCAAACACATGCTTTTTAATAAAGTATACTTGACCTTTCTTTGGCTTCCATTTGGCATGAATTCACATTTCATTTCAGTTCTGAAAGTAGAGGCAATGTCTGTAAACCACAACACATCATTATGCACCAGTCCAAATAAGAGGTAAGTACAGGGAAGGAAATTATTGTTTTGCTGTATTTTGTAGATGTTTGACAATACACATGTATTATAATATTTTTAACTAGGATATATACAATAAGAGCATTCCAGGTTGAGAAATGGTCAAAATATATTGCTGATATGCAATCTAGACACAAAATGCTGCTTCTTATGAGTAGAATGTGTCAGACCTGGAAAACTCACAGAGCTTTCGTCTGAATTTGCTGTGAGTGCTTCTCTTGTGGTCTCACGGCTCTGCAGCGAGTCTTGCTCACTGGGAACCCTCCTGCAGCTCCCCTTGTTAGACAAGGAACTTCCTTGGCTCAAGGAAAAACTCTTTGAAGTGATAATGATGCTGTAATGTACCATAGAAGATTGTGTGATTCCATTACCTCCGCAATGGGCGTTGGTTTGGAGCGAGCTTCCCCTTTGTCCTTTCATCAGGAACTGGGTTTGTTCAGTGCTCAATGAGTCAGTTCTGATTTCCTCAAAGAGAGATGTCTGTCAGAGAGTCTGAGTGTTCTGGAGTAATCAGTGTTAGGCAATGTTCTTTTCTTGAGTTTGACGTGTAATTATAAACCTCTCACCAGTTGGGTCTTTAATAGACATGATTACCACAGCAAATATGTTCAGCTGCTAGGTTTGAAGAATGTATTTCTATTAACTTTTAGGCAGATATTTCATGTAGTTGCAGAAAGTGTCTCTAACTTTATGATATGTTGATACCATTTTTACATAATAATGCCTTATGTATTCTAGAGTGCTGCATGAAGTGACTCGTTATTTGTGTTAAATCTCTTCATGCATATTTGGTAATACTTATATAGATGTGTTCTCATTTAATCAGTAGAAATCAGATAATTTGCTCATTTCTCAGAAATTGTGTGGTATGTTTGATTGCTCTTTTTAATAATATGAATTATTTTTGTTTAAAATATTTTTAAAACATTTCATTTGGAAATATCATTCAGGTTTTGACTATTACATTTAACATGATTGCATTTGGTTTCCTCATCAAAAGTGGAGAACATTTAATATTTATTCATAAGAAAAGTATTAGAGAAGTTGTCAATAAATTTTCTGTCATAATTGAATCATAGAGTATTTAAATTGTTGATAATATGATCTGCTCGTTAAGCAAAAGTGTCTAGAGAAAATGATGGATTAATTGACTGATGGCTAAGGTTTCTCTGAAATATAATGGTTTACCCAGTTTGATTTGATTTGTGTAAAATAACTTTCTCTAATAAACAATTTGCTCAGAGGCAATAGAAGAAATGAATGGTTATCAAACCAAACTTAATTAGTCTCTCCTAGATTGATATTACTTGGGGAGTCTTCGTTTTAATTGTGGAGAGCTGGATACAAAGAGTTTGGTTCATTATATTTTTCCTGTATAAACACTATTGTGTAACTACCTATGGAATATAACATGTAAATTCATTTTAATAAGTGCTTGTAAAGTGGATTAGCTAATTATGCCAGGCTAAAAATGATTCCTTTAATTATTTTACATATTTAACTAGTACTTCAATTTTATTATTGTTAGTCTGTAAACATAATTTGTATTAGCTCTGCCAAACTAATTAGAATATATAACTTAAACAGTTTTAACAGTTTTGTAATGCTTCTTCTCTTAATGCACTTCTTGTAATGCACTCTTAAAAATATATTTCTGTTATAGAAATATTCAAATAGTGAAGAAATTTTTGACATAGATTTTTATATGTGAGGAAGAATACCTTTTTCTCAAAAATACAGCTTCAGAAAAGTTTATATGGTTCGAGATTCTGGAATATTTGAAGGAAATATATGAAGAAAAAACCTTTCTTTTCCTCAGAGATAGAGTCAAACTAAACATAAATCATTGAGTAACATAACTTTGTGGGATTCCAGACCTTTAGGTTGTCCGTGGATAACACAAACCACAAATACAGTTGCATTTCTCCCTTTCAAAGGTTAAGTACATACTTAATTGTGTTAGTAGGTGAGAATCTGCACATTCAGTCTATGAAGGGTTGCACTTAAAGGCTTCCAGTTAATTTAAGGTAAATAATTTTCTTTAAAAAACAAAAAAAAAGAATTTTAAAAACATCTGTAGAAGCTTTACAAGATTTTAATATGAAATGTACATGAGAGGGCTGTTGTTTGAAGCTGAGTAAGTGTGGAAAGCAAGACATTAGTGAGGAGTAATTTGGGTGTTCTTAATTATATTCATTCATGATTAATCTTGGGCTTATAAACCGAGAAATTAATCTGGTTTATTGTTTCTTTTCACACATGAAGTTTTCATTTTGACAATTTATTTCTGTAGTTTTCCTTATCATAAGAAACTACAGATAACTAAAAATGCAGAGAGGTAATAAAGAAAATCTTTCAGTTTTGTCTGTACAGTCACTGAATGTAGGTGTGCACTGACTTGGGGACGTGGAGCCTTCTGAGCATGAACTGGTGCTGTAAGCCTGACCTGGCACACCCGTGAGAGTGACAGGAGCCTGCTGCAGACTGGCACATTGGGCACATCTTTGGAGCAGAAACAGCATCAAGCAGAACCTCTGGTACTCTCAACGTGTTCTCAGGAGTTCTCTCTGATACTTGGGTGCTTTGGTTTCATTGTCTCCCCTCTGTCACGCCAACAGAGCCCCAGGTCTGCACGGGTGTCCTGCACTCCTCACTAAAATGGCTCTGGGAGTCTCACCAGCATTTGGGGAGCATGATGGCCAGAAGATACAGTAGTCTTTGGCATATGGGAGGTTGATGAAAATAAACTTAAACAGTAAAGTCTAGCAAGTCCCTGGACACTACATATTTAACTTTATCAGTTAAATCTCATTAAAGTCACTGAGAGTCTCTCAACTACCTTGAGGTCTCTCCTGCTGTGACTCAGCACTGCAGCAGAGAGGCCACATGGCCACCAAACCAAATTCAGATGTCAGATTCTGCTGAAAACACTGAGAGCATGAGAGCAGGTCTATGCAGACAGGTGTTCCTGCCTGGGGTGCAGGGAGGGCATCATGAATGTCAATATTAAACACTCACCGATTTACAGAAAAAATCGAATAACCCTGAGGTAGGGATCATAACCAATCTACTGACTAATTGTGACAAGGACATCACAGAGAAGAGTGTAGCAAGATTGTGTGGCAGTTCCAATGAAATGTGTTACTTTAAAGATTCTTAGCAATAATTTATTTTCTTTCGTAAACTGTAATATTTTCCTTTACAAATCATTATTTCATTAGGCAATTTTACTCATTCTGAAATAAACAAAAAAACCCCAAAACCTTTGTATTCAAATTTTTGCCTTACAGGCAGGAAATACGGATTCTTTGACTTTTTACAAACCTTTATGATTCAAGGTAGTTAGTGATTTTTAATATAGAAGAAAACAAGACTAGGCCACAGAAAATATTTTAGTTGGATCAGAAATGCAAGATTTAGCCTAAAGCATTTACATGTTGGTATCTGAATTGGAGTATTTAAGAAATATTAAACAGTACACAAATGAACATAGGAAGTGATGTTGAAATATTTAAAAATCTTAAGATAAAGCATAAAAATAATGTGTTAAAATGATATTAAACATTTATAATGTTTACTATTAAAGCAAAGGCAAACACAATTTTCAGATCAAGTTTTGAAGTTATAATACTACCGTGGTGCGTGTAATGTGCTTCACTGAGGCTGTGTTATTCTGAACTGGCGTGTTTCACTTCACTGACTGACACATTCCTGTGATGTGATTCATGCTGAATCTTTGTAATCTCTACTGGTATCCAAACACACTATGCATCATTAGATAGCCACATACCAAATTTTATGTTGGTGTTGCATAAACATTCCATTGCAACGTATAGCAAAAATAGTGATCATCACTACTGGTGGTTTCAGCTACAGTTTCAGCGCACACTTAGGAGTTGTGTCCCTCACTGTGCTTCCCAAGGAGCATGTTATGGGAACAGTCAGTTTCTCATTCAATATTTCATGGAACCCATGCAGAAGAGTTCTCTGCATCCTGTTCTCTCTGTTACAGCTCTGCTGGGCTGTTGGCCTGGCTAACAGTTTGTCCTTGATATCCTGTCTGCTTGACACAACAAACAACTTGGTTTTATATTTTAGTCAAGATCCTTCCTGGACCCTTCTCAAGACTCCCATCGAAGTCTTGTGGGAGCAAGGTAAAACTCAAAAAAACCCCAAAACAACAATGTTTGCATATAACAAACAGCTCCTAATTCTTCTGTAGTAATTTTGATTGAAAGCTAAGCATATAGTTATTTATTAGAAGAGTAACAACTTTGGTTTTACTGCATTTTGTGGTTTTTTTATAATCTGCAGTGGAAATAGACTGCATTTTGTTAATATTCCTAGCTTGATATTAAAGCCTATCACAGAATCACCATCCTCATTCCTGCCACGCCTCCTGGCATTTCTCAGTGCAGTAACTTTGACATTTCTGTGCGTATGGCACAGCTCTGACAGAAGCTGGCCTTGAAATGGCCATTCAGAACCCAAGCAGTATAGAGAGATCCTTCCTCACTCTAGAACCTATGAATCTCTCATTTATGTTCATGCATTCTAAATTAGAGCAATCTTTTGTAGGTCAATTGGCAAGGTGGGCCAAAACTTTAAAGGCAACCTGCTGGAATAAATTCCTTTGGTTACACCAAACCAGTGTTTACTTGGCTGTCTTGGTACTCTATTTGAGATCTACCTTTGTGGTTTATTCTATAGTTACTTGCAGGCTTCCAGACCCTACAGGTTTGGTTCTACACTTGATGATTTCATGCTTTCCCTCAGGATATGAGTAACTCTTTAAAAGGCTGAAGAGAGTAGTTAGTTTTAGGATTGTACTTGATAAGTTTATGAATGAACTAATATGGTCTGGTTGCCTGGAGTAGCAGCCGTCTGGATAAAAGGCCCTGGGAAGCCTCTTTTAGGGCTGTGTTCTGCATTCCTTTGTTCATGTATGTATATATTCAATGGTTTGAAATGATGCATAGATAATTAGCAATAAGTTTGAGTTTGATTTAGAGGTCATTATGATATCTGGCTGGTTGTAATCAGCAACAGCTGTAAGGATAGTCCTGTCTTCCTGGATGAAGTTCAGAATGGAATAAAAACAATCCTTGTAATACTTCAGTCATATAGCAAATGGCATTTGGGGGTAAATAGAGGAGGCAACTGCAAGCTTTAATGGAAAAAGGGTTTTTAAAAGGATTGTCTTAAATGTAGTACAATAACTCTTGAGATAAGGAAGGGAAGTTAAAGATGCAAAAGTGAAAGAATGCACTCTTACCTGTTGCCAAGTGTTTTTTCATGTATGCATTACAGCTCTTTTTTGTAATGGTCAGTATTGCCCTTATTGTGTTCTGTTTACATGTCTGACTTCTTGTTTTGATTTTACTTGGTGATTTGGTATTAATTTTTAATGTGAAAGCACTTAGCATTAGGAGTTTGACATTTTGTCTGACCTTAATCACCAAGAGGATCATGAGAGGTTTATTCAGTGGGAAGAGAATTGTTACAGCTCCGACAGAAATGATGGGAAATAAGTAAACAGCCTTTTAAATCTTCACCAGAAATCAATAGAGTTTAAAGATGATGGACATTGGTGTTTTTTGCTGCTTAAGGACTTCAACCTTTTACGGGAAAATATCTTCTCCGAGTGTCAGCGTTTTTTTGCCCAGCACCATGAATCACTGCTGCAAATAGAACACTCTGCATAGAGCACTTCATCATTGTTACACAGATGATGTTATAGATCTGTCTCTCTCTGATACTGCAGATGTTTATATTATTACACATAGAGGAGTGGTGCTACTCCATAACATGGCTAATTAATGGATGGTCAGCAAAGTAATTATGTGGTTTTGATAGTATTTAAACTGATGAACTCCTGGTTTTATTCCATTATTGTAAAGCCTGCTATTTAGAACTTTTCCAGTTTTATCTCCTTTCCTGTGTCTATAGAAATACCTTCATTTAAGTGAGAGTTCTCAACTTTTAGTAACTAGGAGTAAGAGCTCCCTTGAAGTCTTTGTGTCAGCAGGCCTTCAGAGCCTGATTTTGAGCAGTAGCATAGCATATTGTGTACTTTGGCTTTTCATGAATGATTTATTAGACATTAGGCTGGTACAGTAGTTAGCAATATATCCAGAAACAGCACTATTCAGACTCAAGTATTTGTACATTTGCATCATCATAAATCATTTGTTGTGCTATTTGGGGTTTTATTTTACAGTATTGGATTCCATTTTAAAACAGCTAAGTATACAGTAAATTATATTCAAATATAGTAAAGTTGCTGTTAAATAGTAATTGAGAACTTGACTTTCAAGCTTTCAGTTAATTTGTTTGCATCCTTATACGGCCATTTACCCTGAACAAAGTGAAGGGGATTTAATTTTGATTTGTAGACAACCTTTTGTATTGAAAATAACTGTAGTGACTGTAGTTTTATGCTAATATCTGAGCATGCCACATATACTCTTAGGCAAAATTGTCCCTTAAGACCTCGTGATATGAAGTGATCTTTGATTTAAGGCTGCAGTCAGTACTTTGGCTACAATTGTGTCCAATGATTATTAAACTGGAGTTACTACATAGCAGCTGATGGAATTTTTTCCATAGTTTATCTCAATTGATTACCCGTATTGAGTACAGAGTGGCAAAAAGCATTTAATGCTGTTCCTCGCGTTCCTGGTGCAGCAGCCAGGCCCTGCACTGTGCTGGGCTTGGAGCTCCCCTGGGACTGCAGGGATGAAGCTGGGATGAAGCCAGGATGGAATGGGAATCAGGATGGAACAGGAATGGAATAGGAATGGGGATGGAGCCCGGGGTGAAGCCGGGATGGAGCCAGGATGGAATGGGGATGGAGCCAGGGGTGGAGCTGGGATGGACTCAGAGAATAGGGCAGGGACCCCGAGACTGGGAACCCCGGGGCAGAGGCTGAAGCCCTCCTGGAATCACCGGTGTTGTTTCCCTGCAGGAAAGGGGGGTGCATACATCCAGGCAGCGTTTGGTTGTCTCCTTAGCAAGCGAACAGATTTCAGGGTCTCCAGCTTTGAGAACAGCTCCTGGAAGAGAAGGAAAATCTTCCAAATAGCCCAGCTCTGTAGACATTTTCCTACCTTTCCTCCACTGTGTGGGTTATGAGGGCAGTGGGTCACCTTGCTTTCACTTAACATTAAACTAGCAGAAATGGCAGGCATATTTCAGGACTGGAATCTTATTTTTGGATTACTTTGATGTCCTTACATACATATACTCCTTTTTAGTAAGTTATAAGATACAGCAAAGAAGCATAGAAAGAGAAATAAGCACATGATGCCCTCTCTTTAGTTCTTGTTGTTTAGTTGGTCTGGGCTTAGATTTGCCACTGTTAAGCAGATAATTTGCTTACTGTGTAGTTGATTTTTATATACTCAGAGATTTTTTTTTTTCTGTGATGGCAGGCTGAAGTTTTGCCTTTACTTTTCTTTCATTGTTTTAAGAGGACAGATACAGACACCTGATGCTGGGTCAGAGGCATTTCTTTCAGGGCTAGAAGTCTGAACTTCTTTGGAGGTTTTCCCTGAATAGCAAGCACTTTTCTTCATTTTTCAACCTTTAAGCATCATATACTTTTTAGCATTTTAATATTTGCCACATACTAATGCTCAGTATGGATTTTCTTTAACTGCCTTTTTTTGATGATTTCATGTAGCTTTACTAAAGATAAATAAGCTTCTAAAGATTGATTAACCAGTGAATGCCACAATAGCAAGCTGTAAACTTGTTTGGGTTTTTTTTCAATTTATTTGTTGCTTTCCTTTTTCACCCATTTACAAAGCTTATGTTACCTTAAAAAATGTTATCTCCTTTGGCCTGTCCCATTGCAAATGTGAAGTGACAACGGTGTAAATGTTATCCCCCTTTGCTTTACCTTGGTAACAGCTTCTAGAGAGAGTCCTTCAAAGCAGGAGGGATGTGCAGCAGGGCTGTACACATCTAATGGAGTCTTTCCTGGCTGGCTGGCGAGCCCTGGGAATGAGGGCCGGGATGGGACAGGACTGATCACCATAAGTGTGTGGGGGAGGGATGGGACAGCTAAAAATGCTGGGCAAGTAAAAGAGCTTTTGAAATTAAGGATGCTGCTAGCACAGGAGCAACTTGGTATGGCTATCAAACACCTTTGGTCAGAAATTCACAACACCCAGACCCTCCCAGAGGGGGAATTATGGAGGGAAAATTATAAACAGATTTTGAAATGAAATTTGAGTAATTTACAAAAGGATTAAGGACATGGTTGCCTGTATTGGTATGAACTGTATTCGGCATTCACAAGATTCCTTCTAGATATTTTAGGTCTCTTTAGAGACTTTAACTGTTCTTTAACATGATTGAATCATGTAAAGTTAATTTTGCATTTCCCCTTTAAAATCTTGTATTAATACTTGTGAATCTCTGAATATAGAGTAAAACTAATGAGATTTCTGCCTCATTTTTCTATCTGAAAATAACCTCTAGATGACATATTGTCCATCTGGAGAGCAAAGGACAGTAGGACTCATGCAGAAGGCAGTGGTGTCCCAGCCGATGGCGTGGCCTTACTGAGGTAGCTGAGGAGAGCAGCTGGTGCCTGCTGCTGCTCCTTCCTGCCTGGTTTCACTCCCTGAGCCCTTACTGATTGCCATTTGCACAAGGAGTGCAGTGCACTACTCAGAGGAGGATTTTACTGGTCTGTGCTCTGTACTATGAGTGAAGCTGAGTTTGACCAGGCTCTGCTGCTCTACAGTGCACCCAGGTGCTGAGGCTCTCTGTGACATCCCTGTGCTGGATCTCTGTGACATGCCCGTGCTGGCTCTCTGTGACATCGCTGTCCTGGCTCTCTGTGACATTGCTGTGCTGCCTCAGCTGCAGCTGAACGGAGACAGTGCCGGACAAAGCTCTCTGCACTTGCAGCACTGCCCTGCTTGCTCTTTTCTGGGATACTGAAAGTGCATGTCAGGCTGGGAGGGTGAGGTTGATGCAGTTGCTGCGGTGCTGAGTGGGAAGCTTGGTCTGGTGGTTTCTCTGCTCTGTCATTTCACTTTTCTGGTAAATTGTGACCTCCCCTTTGTGCACTAGTACTGTGAGCTATGTGTGGAGTGCGTAAGGTCTTACCTTTGCTGATCTTTGGGATGAAATCACTGAACTGCTCATTTCTGATGTAATGCTTGTTTTATCTTCCCTTGCCTTGTAAGTGGTTTGTTACAGTAATTTTCAGATGTCTTTAAAATTGCCATCTCTTGTGCTTGTGTATCATTAACAAGACTCCTTTGCTGCATGTTTTAATTCAGTGTTGCAGAAGAGGGGACTGAAAAGTGTTGATCCTTCCTCAATGGTAGTTTTGTTGGATATTAATTGGTAACTTGTTTAGGATTGACACACAATTATTGACCCCTGGATTAAATAGAATAGAAAACGTGAAGCAAAAGGCAGCAGAAAGAACATGCGGAGAAATCTGTTCTGTGAGTGAGCAGGACTGTAGCTCTGGCACTGCCACCCGGAGTGACAGGGTGGGTGCCAGGGGTGGGTGTCAGTGCCATGTGCAGTGCTGGAGGTCCCTCCTGTGTCAGGGAGCTGCTGGGATCACACTGTACATCTTCATCAGCCAGGCAGGCACAGCAGCCTTGTGTTCCCACGAGCTGTAGCCGGGCCGTAATTAACCTTGTGAACCCGGATTTGTAAGAGTATGTAAAATCAGCTTAGGTTATCAATTACAGTCACACTCCATTGATGGCTGCCAGGGAGACCTTCTTAGGAAGAAAAAAACATTATGATTTTCTCATTTCTTCAGAAAGTAGCAAAAGATGTCACCATTCATTAAATCATAAATCTAAATAATAGCTAGTGCATAGATTTGATATCACCTTATTTTGGTGCATTACTCACAGGTCACTAATGTCTGTCATTAGCAAGGCTCACAAGTAATTTTTTTATAAAACTGAATTAGGAAATGTTTTATGAATAGAAATTACTTCTTTTTAAAATGAGGGAATTTTATCAGTGTTTTGAGTTTTTAAAATAATCATTTTAATCTATGTTGCAAATGCTTAACCATTCAGTCTGTGGAAAACTAGTTTTACATAATTCAGGGACTTCATAGTCTATATATTTGTTATAACTTTTAAGCACAGTCATGAAATAAAAGCAGTATTTGAGATTATGGTCTGTTGAGTCTATCAACTCTTCTCAACTGAACTGAATTTATATCTTTTTAATACTAGTCAATGAAGATGCTTTATAGCTATTCACTGTTATATGCAAAGAAAATTATAATCTAGTTAGATTTAATTTTGTTATTGTTACATGGTACTGTATGAATATGCAGAGTATTTTTAACAAACTTTTTACATTTGTTTTTCCTGTAATGTAGTTCATTCATCATAAAAATGAATGAGGTTACCAGTCAAAGACTGACTGCTTTTTCTTAGTTTGATTGCTACTGTCACCAGTGTTTTACAAATCTGGAAAGATTTCCCTTTAAGGATAGTTTTTCATTATTATTCTATAAATACAGACAGTAATTTATCTGTCCACCCCTGGAATATCTTATGATGGAGGAAAAAGATCCTATTACATGTCCATAATATATAGAAGATCTTTAGTATGCACTTCAATAATTCTTATTCATTCTTTTCCCTTGTTAGTGTTGAAAATTTGATTTTCAAGCCCACTTAAATAAATAAACACAGGATTATTAGAACATGTCATCTTTGAAAGGCAATAAGTGTTATTTTCTTGAGAAGACTTGTAACATACTTCTGGTCTTTCACATATTACTGTCTTTACCTGCTAACACTACCCACAGTTCATGCGTGAACAATTTTTTCTCAAACTTCCCTTAATCCTTTTCCTTACTTCATTTTCTGTAAGCATGGGTTTGTAAACTGCTTGCAAGATATTTCAGTCCTATTTTTTAATTAAGGCTGTTCTTCTGCAACCAAAGAAAAGGCCTTTAGGAGACCATTTGTCCTCATAAGGAAGGAGCCTGATAAAATTGTGGGATTTTTTTACCAGCCCACAATTTAAACACAGTCTTATTAAAAAAACAAACAAAAAACCAAAAACCAAACAAACTAAAAAGCTAAACAAACAAAAAAATGAGCCTCGTGTAAGAGTAGTCCATCCATGGTACTTGAATTCAAATTGTTATGTTTCTGTCTGTATCCTTACTTGTTAGATTTGAGAAAACAAATTGTATTTAATTCTCTTTAAAGAAATTCCTGATTCCTATATAGAGCATAGCAAAAACACCTAAGTATAAAATTCAAGTAACATAATTTTTTGCCTCAGAAAAAAAAGTAAAAAAAACCCACAAAACCCCCAAACAACGAACAAACACACAAAAAAAAAAACAAATCAGATTTTTTTTTTAATTGTGCTTTCAGTCAGGGTTTAATATTGTCTGTTTCCTTCCTATGGTATGGGCAGGGGTTCCCTGCCCACTCTGAGTGGTTTTTCTTGACTGCAGCTCTGGCCCTGTTGTTCAGAAGGGCAGCACGGTTTGCACAAGGTGTGACAGGATTTTGTGTGCAAGCAAAGGAGTGTGCCGAGCTCTGAGGGAATCAGTATTTGTTGGTTTTGATTTTATGTGTCTGGCTGGAATTCTGGAGGGCTGTATGCAAGCACTGACAGAGGATTCCATCCCCAATTACAAGGGCAACAAAAGGCATGCAAATTCAATTCTGAATCTTTGAAACTAATTCAAAAATATTTTATTACCTGTTGAATTTCTTTCTCTGTCATTCCTTTCTGTCTTCTTCTGTTCTTCTGCTGAAAAAATGACTTTGTAATATATTTGCTGCAGGATTCTAAAGAGCTGCTTGAATAACAGTATAAGGTGCAGTGTTAATTATCCCTCTCAAATGAATTTGCATATAGGGGATACCTGAATTGTACAAACAAGACCCTTCTGGTTTCCTTTTTAGCTTGTGCAGACACAAGCCGAATCTTGGATAACAGGATTCTTTAATGTGGGTTTGAGGTTTTTTCCTCCTCTCATCTTAATTAGGAAAGGGAAAGTATAATTGTTTAAAATACAAACTAGGCTTCAGTATCTGAGCAGTATTTTCTGGATGGTACTTCTACAACAATATTTAAGATACATGAATGGAAAAGCACATTTCCTAAGCCTTGGAAACAATGAGTATTATTAATGCCATGGAAATCAGCAGAACCTGAAAATTGGATTCCTTAATAATAGAATCTCCTTTCTTGCTTTTGGAATCTAAAAAGTTCTTTAATTCTCAGGTTTATCATTTCACACTCTTGAAGTTCATTTCTTCCCTCAATCTGAGGGTGATTTATGGTTGCTCTGTTATAGATGAAGTAGTTCCATCTTTCAACCTCACTGCATTTTCTCTAGCATTTCTATCACTTAAGACCTTGATTCTCAAAATAAAGGTGAGAGAAGATGAATGTGTGTATGGAAGAACTCTCAGCTGGACCCAGCCCCAGGTATCTGAAACTTTGCAGTCTCTCAAAGTTTAATGAAGGTTTACTGTGCTCAGCAGAGCAATCTGAAAGGTCAAATGAAAAGCAAAGGTATTATTGCACTGAGCTTCATCACTGTGCCACTGCTGGTACTTCAGCGGTGGAGCAGCAGTGTTCTGTAAACAAAGGAGGGTGCTTTGCTCTACTCAGGTGGCTGGCACACATGGGGATGGACACAGGTAGATCTGGCACGATGGACACTGGCAGATCTGTTTTTGCATGGCTTTTTTGAGGCTGTGTGTTCCTTTAAAGAATCCAAGACACAAACGTGTTCGCACAAATTGAGTGTAACAGTAGTGGGTGTCTGTGTAAGCGGCAGACAGTGCCCTGGATTAGGTTCCTGTAGGCAGAGGCAGGGGTGTGCCAGAAGCCTCTCAGCCTGTTCTGTGGGAGCAACTCCGGAGCAGGAGTGGCTGCTGGAGGCGCGGGTGGCTGCTGGCCACTTTGGGGTGCAGCCTGCCCGTGGGAGGGCTCTCCCCTTCTGCGAGGGTGCTGACAGCAGCTCTCTGTCGATGTTAGACGAGGTTTCTTCGATGCCTGCTCTCACTGTGCTGAGAGCCGAGCCCAGGAAAGCCGGGATAATGAGCAGAGCGGTGTAGGGAAGTGATTGATGATCCCGGTTCTGACAGCTCCAGTGCCGACATTCCCTGGGTATCCGATCCGGCATTAGCATGCTGACAGCTCAGCATTTAGGACATTATGGTAATTTATCCTGCATACGCTGTCACCTGCACTGTCAGAGTTTCTTTTTAATGATGGTATAACTATTTTGTTTGTTTGTACTGCATTCTTTTCATTTGGCTAATGTCTCCTCATTAGATTGCACCTAGTAAATGAGAGTAATTAAGTGTTTCCTATAGCTCAGATGCAATGATTAAGTTGCAGAGTTGGTGCTGATTATGTTTTGTCATTTATCTCTATTAATCTGAGAATAATCCAGATGATAAACACATGTAATTTTTAGCTAATGTTCAATAGATGAAATTTATAGCTTCTCAATGGAGCTAAACAATGTGTGTATTTATATATGAATAGTAAGTTAATGTACTTGTATTTCTCTTAAATAAACATAGAATTATCTATGCAACTAAGGGAAAAAAGTGGAAAATCTACTGAATGTAGAGATTCTCACTTTTTATAAATACATTTGTATTTGGAAAACTACTACTTATAATTCATAGTTCAGTGACTTTCTTTTTTCTGCTTTCTCAAGTATCCACAGAGATTCCTGTGTTGATATTTCTGAGGATTTTTTCTTGCAGTTATTATCTGTATTTGTTACTATTAATTGTATAATACAAATTGCATCTCTCGTACTGAAATGTAATTTCATATAAACACTTCCAAATTAGTCAGTTTAGAAACAACAACAACAACAAAATACACTAACACATCAAATTAAGTACCTCACAGCAATTTGTAAATCTTTATGTACCTTTCATGCTGTAGATAGACACTGAAAAATAGCTTGAGCTATTTCTTCAACACAAAGTAGCAATAATTAATTTTGATACAAATAGTAATGACAACACTAGGAGCACTCTGAGTTGTTTGGTATGTTCCTTTGTTTTTGGCCCTATGACCTTCCTAGTGTATTGCATTGTGATGTGCTATTTCTAAACATATTTACTATTTCTAAATATGTAATTTACCGTTTCCAAATATATACCTTGAGAAAGTCAGACATCGTAGCCCCATAATAGTGTGGGGTTTATACATCAAAATTCTGATTGGCTTCAACAGTAGCAGCTTTTGAGTGTTCCCAGTGAATAAACTGCTTTAACAGAGCAGTTGGAAGAGCTGTTGACGGACAGACCCTGGGCTAGTTTGGGATTTCTCTTAAATGTGTAAATAAAAGCTGGACAGTGTTTCAGGTGTGCCTCCTGCCTGATGTTCCTGCCCAGCGTGGGAATGCTGTCTCTGTGGTGTCTGTGTGTCCCTGTGGTGTCAGAGGCAATGCTGTGCTGGGTGTCCCTGGGTGTCCCTGGGTGTCCTGCAGCAGCTCCAGTCACTGGGGCTGGATTACAGTGAGATTCCAAACACACCTTGCTTTGGAACAGTTCCTCTGCTTTGGACCACTGTTTCTTCCTGGATGTGTTTCCCTGAACAGCTCTGGGCCCTCGCTGGGGAGTATCTCCCTGGAAGGTGCTGTGCAGAGTTTCATTTTGGTTCCTTGAGCTTGGAGCACCCCGAAAGCCCCAGGCTGGCTGGGTCCCCACAGGGTGCTCAGCCCATGGCCAGCTCTGCCCAGTCCCAGCCACCTCTGCTGCTGAGGAGGTGAATCCTGGAGCTGGGCTTGGTCCAGAAGGACTCTCTGCCATGCTGTGAAGAATGGTCAATAAAATCAGTGAGATTTGCCATTTGTCCCTATTCCAGATGCTCTCACCCTCTCCAGTTGAAGAGGGGGACAGTTAGTTTGAGCTGAGGGGAGCAGTGGGTCCAGGGGGAGTTGGAAAGCTGCAGTGAGATTGAGTGTGGTGTGGCAAAAACAGCTGAAACGTGCTGGGCAGGAAAGCTCGGGGCTGATGGGCATGGCCCAGCCATAGCCCACAAATTTAAGGGATTTTCAGTTTGCACACATTTGCTTGCTGAGATTGGCTGAGATTTTTCTGATATATCTTCTAGATGAGTACACAATTATTTAAGGTTCAATTTTCATTTTTTAATACACAAAATCACATTATTAATACAACTTGGTAGACTCCTAGCTTGATATATATATTAATCAGATCAAGTTGTTGCTCATTATAATTTATTTCCTTTCTGTGAATATCAGTTTTAGGGCATCAGCATTCCTTCTGGAAAAGCAAATATTCTGTTTATGTGAGTCAGTCCTGGAGTAGCTGCTTAATATCCCATGTCTGGAATTCAGTTGTCTTTTCTCTTGGGTGGGTCAGGGAGGCAGTTGAAGCAGGCAGTGATGGCTGCTGGGCTTTCATTTCTTTGTGACTGGTAAATGAAACACATGCAGCCTCACCAAACTACATGACTAATGACAACCTCCAGTGGCTCCTGCAATCAAAGATTAATTTGCTTTATCAAGTTTAAAGAATAGTAGGTGATAAATCATGTCAAAAAGAAATAATCAGTGGCAGGCTGATGTTCTTTTGCACAGTGGAGGACAAGTGCAATAGAGGATTCATCTGCCATAAACTGTTAATTTTGTTCTCATGCTGATATGTTAATTTTTATTTAGTTGATTTTTAAGTCAAATGGGATGCATTGTCAACAATTTTTTTACCTAAATTATATAGTCTTGCCTTTTAGCTCTAAAATTAAACATGTTTAGAGTCTATCACTTGCCATCAAAATATTTTCCACTTAATTCCTTTAATAATTGATGGATATATTTCTCTCCCATTGAGTTTGCTGTCTTGGAGCACAGCTTAATGTGATCAGGAATAAAAATATGCTCTATGTATCTGGTGCATACATAATATATTTCTTTTCTCTGCCGTTGATTCTTGTTTAGACAGATCTGCTCTGCTGTTCTCTCTGCAGGAGAAGGCTGATGTTAGTCCTAGAGCTGCCCTGGTGCTGCAGTTACTCTGGGTGCTGACTCCTGGTCAGCTGAGGTTTGACTCTTGCAGGACTTCCTCCTGCTGGCGGCACAGCGCGGGTGGATCAGCACGGGGCAGGAGGAATCAGTTCTCCTGCCTCACTTAATGAAACCATTCAGGGACCAGTCTGTCACTTCTGCAATTACTGATTATAATAATCCCAATCTACAGTTAAAAAAATACTATTGTGGTATGACATGTCATAGCATGGCACTGACTGCCCTGCATTTATTGTGAATCCTGGTGTACACAGAGCAAGGGCTGCAGATGTTTGTTTTTCAAGGAAAATCCTGTGCTAACTTAGCTCTCCAGCTGCACAGTCCATTATTGAGCATTTTCAGTCTTTATTTCAGTTAAACTATGGCCTAATAACATATTTGGCAACAATGTTTTCTGTGTGTAAGAGAATTTTAGTAAATGAATAATGCAGATTTCTTTAACTTCCGTCCTGCCTAGCAATGTATGTGATTTCACACCAATATGTGAGCCCTCTAGTGGAATCCCAAGTGCTGGAAGTGTGGCTGGCAGGGTGCAGGATGCCCTCGGAAAGCTGGGCACCCACACAGGGCAGCTCATTCTTAACACAGTGATGGCTCTGGGAATAGATTTGGGGAATGAGGTGAGAAGAGTCTGTGTTTGTCTACTTTGGGCCAGAAAAGAAAAATATTTGCCTCACAATTTAAATCTAAACTTCTGTAACTAAATTAAGACATTTCCTGAATTTCCTTCATTAGTCTTTAGGAATACAACTCATCATAGCAGCACTTTCACCCCAGAAAAATATCTGTAGCTGTCTTCAAGTTGATAACAGATTAGTGAAGATAGGTAATAAATAATAGCGTGGAAAGTCTTCTTGTTTGAACACATTTTGCCAAAAGCAATGAATATGAAGTTGGATTAGAGAAAAGAGAAACATTCTCTGAATATCACTGACACACTTTACGATGCCTGAGTAGAACACCTCACGGCCAACTGTCGCTTTTGTTCACACGTGTTCTAAAGCTGTCGCACCCCTGTTTGTCTAACACAACAAAGTCACTAGCTAATTCATTGTTAATTGTTGAATGCTCCTTTTTATAGTATCCAGAGATGCTCCAGGAGCCATGTGGCTTCCTTAGCTTCTTATGTGTTCAAAAAATAATAGAGTGGCAACCTTCATGTTTGAAGCAGTACAATTTGGGTTCATCTGTGGAGTACTTGAACTTAGGAAGGCTTGGGGCTTTTTCCACTTAGTGAAAAGGTGTATTTTAGTTAAAACAAAAATCCAGAGCATCTGGTTCAGGTTTGTGTTAGACTTTGTCAGTGTGTGGTGTAGCAGGGTGTGATTTTCATACTTAATTGGATTAGTAGAAGGCAGAACAACTGGTGTATCTCTGTGCATCTGCACAGGAAGGAGCAGTGATAAGCTATCTCACCCAGGCAGTGTGCAGGCTGGGGTAGTCAAGACCGTTATCTTGTCTATAACCACTTTCCATATCCTGAAATCAAATTTGCAGAACAAACAGCAGTTGGGTTATGCTTCATGTTTCATTAGATACATGCATCCTCACAAAATTATTTTTACTAGACCATGCACAGATCTTTCTTACATTTGCTTTTGTGTGTTTATAGAGTAATCAAAAATGTTAGTAATGTCCTGGTATGGGTCTGTTTCGCATACGGGAATATATTTTTGAAGTACGCTTTTCAGACTTAAATGCGCTTTTGTTAAACATCACGGGAAGGAAAACAGTTTTCTGTCTTCTTCCATTTGCCCTTCTTCTGAAAAAGGAGAGGAAAAATACACCAAGAGTTTCAGTGTTGTGTTTCACACAGGTTTCATCTATATCATCTTTGTTGGAAGAGTTGGTAGTTGGCATCAATTTGGATCAAAAGAACTGCAGTTAGGAAGGCCATGAGGAAGGTTCCATATTATTTCTCCAGAGCATTCTCACTACTGACGAGTTGTTTCTTGAGGCATGTAGCTCTATTGAGAAAGATGTCTTCTGGGAACTGTCTTAGTTTGAAAGACAGGTGTCTGCTAGGGAAGGCAGGAGCCTCCCTTGGAACGGAGAATGTAAACCCCCTCCCTCTGAATGATTATAATTTTGAAATTAAGGGACTCTCAGGCAAGGATATGAGGGTGGGAATAACAGTTCTTACTAGTATGTGTAACAAGGCAAACAAACAACAACTATGGCAGTAACAACAAAAACAGAGCTAGGAACCTCGTGACAGCCTTCTCAGCTGAGATGGGAAGGGATGAATGAGAGGCTTTGCTTCACAAAACCCTGCAGCAGTCTGATCCCGGTGCCCCTGCAGGACTCTGAGGAGCACCAAGCTGGAACAGCAGGCATGAGCAGAAATGCCGGGCTGGTGGATGAGATGTATCAGAAGCTCGGTGGTGGTAGCTGGAACTGCAGGATGTCCCAGTAGGGCAGAGGGTGCGGGACTACAGCATAGCAAAAGACCCAGAGCAGTGCCGAAGAAGCCGTGGGGGCAGGACAGCGGCAGCCTGGCTCCAGCAGGGTGGGAAAAGGCGAGCTCAGAATTCCCAGGTACACGAGCAAATGGGGGTAGGTCCCTAGGACTCGGGTCCAGTGGTGACAGTGAATTCTCCCCACAGTAAGCAACAGCTTGACCCTCCTCCTTCCAATGCTGAGAGCGAGAAAGAGCATAGCTGCCCCCATCCCTGTCCTTCACCTGCCCCCAAAACTCCCTGTGTCTCTCCCCTCGGAGAGAAACTCATAGAGACAATAGAAGTGTAGCCAGATGCTACACTCCTCTCCTGACTTTGGCCACTTCTTTTGTTTTGCTTAAGTTTTAGCAGTAGTTAGTTTCCTAGCAACTTATGGGAAAAAATTCTATGAACAAAAAAGGAAGAAATCTAACCCCCAATAGGAACAAAAGTTTTATTTTTGAAGTAGGGTTTTATATCAATATAAGTATGAAATTATTTGTATGGATATCATCTACACAATAAAGTAGCTGATCACAAGATGCATAAAAACTTTAGTATGTAAAATCAATATAAAATCATGTTATTTTAGATTTTATAAGAATGTGCACAGAATCTGATGATTTAAGTAACATTAATAGAACAAGCTATCTTTGAGCTCTTAACAGCACAAGTTCATTCTAGTTTATGCATTTTCTTTAATAACCAATTTCTGCTGAATAACAGTAACATTTAGATTGTTATTTAGTTATTAACATAATCATCTCAATACATGTGCTAAACTATATGAACTAAAAATTTAGTTTTGCAGTATCTCATAAGATAAGGGTGAGCCAGCAGCACCTTTCCACTGGGCTTCTGAGGTGCTTCAGATTCTCTAGCTGAGAGCAGCTGTGTCTGATGACATCTGTCATCTTTGCATAGATGAGATCATTGTGTTTGCTAAAAGGCGTCAGCAAAACAAACCATGTGTATGATTAAAGACTGTTACTGTAAGTCAGACTGTGAAAAGAGGCAGGAGGCCTGGGTGCACCTGCAGATGCTGTGGCCTTGCTGCCACACGAGTCCTGTGGGTGCTCAGGGGTGTGGAGGGTACTGGGCTGCCGTGGGCGCTGTCGACTGGGTACCTGCAGCTCCTCTTTGGCTGCTCAGCATCAGCCACTCTGTCCTTCACTGTGTTCACTGCTGTGTGCCTCACTCAGCTGTGGAGTGAGAGGGCCTTTATTTACTTTGCCCTTCATTTTTCTCTCTCAGCCTGGTGACAGCCTGTGTTTCTCCTGCCAGAGCCAAGGCAGGCTTTGTTTTTCTGTGCACAACTTCAGGGTGTCACGCTTTTGTTTCCGACTTCAACCTCGAAGGCTACAATCTGAAGCTCCTCATGTGTTACTGAGAATAATCACTGATCAAGGTTCTTGACCAATTTTGATTGGTTTGTTTCATTAGTTTTTATTACTTTTGCAAGCTTTTCGATAAATGCTCATGTAACTATAATTCTGCTCCCTGCTGGTGATCCAGATTTGGATCTATTGCTGTGTTATCTGTACAGCATATTTATGTTTGGAATTTCTTGACTAATAGTATGCTCTGTCAAATTTTGGCTATATTTTTAGTTGCCTAATTTGAGCAAAAGTTAAAGATTGACAACTTTCTCTTTAAATTATACCTCTCAAATCCTTTGTGTGCTCATAGGTCAGACCAGATCTTTCCTTTTTCCTGAGCTCTTGCTTGATTTCAGTGTCCTGTGTTTTAGTTTGGATTCTTGGGTGGAATTCAGAGTTGACAAATTTTCAGTATCTGAAAATATTACGGTGCTTTTATATTTAAAAATATCTGTCACTCCTCTTGAACCAAACTGTAGTTTTAAGGGTCTGTCCTATTAAATTCTCTTTCCACTCTGTAGCGTTTTAAGGACTCCTGCTCCTCAAAGGACCCTCCTGGTACAAACACAAACAGGCTTCATTCACTCATTATTCTCAACCATCTTAAAATTGCACCAATATTTCATCCCCACAAGTAGACAGACTAACCTGAATTAGGAAACCACAGGCTCTGCTTTGTTTGTTGTCCTGGCCACCTGGTTTTTTAAACCTTGTTTTTGTCTGTTTTAGATGAGGAATATCTATATATATAACATTTGTCTTGGTGTTTTAACCACAATGCAAAATACAAGAAAACACAAATTATCAAGGTAAACCTAGGATTAAAGGTGTGGAAATGTGTCTGAAAACTATTTCCCATCTCATTTTGCATCAAGCAGTGCTTGACTGGAGTGAGAGATGTGCCCCACAGCATCTCAGTTCAGAGTGATGGATGGCTGTGAAGGTGCTGGGCTGTGGGAGGAATTCCTGGTGCTGCCATACCCTACTGACATGTCAGAAGTGTTATCTTAACAGGGAACAGCAATGTCTTAAACAGTTTTATGAGCAGGGAGTTAAGGTCTGTTTCCATGCTCAGTTAAAGAACTACCCTTTTGGAGCTACAGAGGGACAGTTGTGTGAGAAAAGCAAAACCAAAGCTTCAAGAGCTGTAAGAATCCTTGTGAGTGAAATAATGTTTCAACTACACGTCTGAATTTTAGCTACATGATAATATAGAGGCAATTAAAAGGAATGTGATGCTTAGTTTAATGATTTATTAGACGATCAAATTGTAAGGAGTAAATTTATGAAAATAATTGAGCACATCAGCCTAAAAATAATGCAGATGGAAAGGCAAAAACAGTGCACCTCAGTGCTCTGTGCCATCAGCAGTGAGGGCTGGGCTGACCATGGAACAAAACTATTTAAGAGCAGTTCAACAAGCTCAATAGATATGTCTAATTTAAAGCATTTCTTGGAGAGGTGCATGATGAAATAAAACTGCGGGGTTTTTTTGTTTTAAATCTGTTTTAACAAAGAAATGCTTTCCCAAAGCTATGATACTTTGTTTAATTAAAAATACAAATCTGCATGGTATGTGCTGGAGAATTATTTTTTATATTACAGTAATATATTGCAATTATTATTGAAGACCTTATTTATTTTTTAGATTCAGGTGTAAATCAGTGTTATCATGCTGTAATTGAAAAATGGTGCTCACCTTTTTATTCCTGAAGGTATCTTAAAGGACATTAATTAAAAATGCAATTTATTTAAAAAAAACCTTCCGCCTGAACTGCTGCTGCAAATTTTATGTTTGGTTATGTAAATCTGTAGGAAAGCCTTAAAAAGTTACCTTTTGTTTAATCTTATGTGGAGCCCCTGGTTCATGCTTGTCTGTTTAATAAAGGGTCAGATTTTATTTATGTGGTTAAGTAGAACATAAATGTAGACAGTTCACACAATGTACCATGTAAATGTAAGCCTTTGTACTTACAAGTTTTCATAGCTGGAGAATTGTTTTAAAAGGCATGTAATTTATTAGCTATCAGTAGCTGCTTTATTGCCTTGCCGCGCTGCAGTAATAAATAAAAGAAAGTGAGCTGATTTTACAAATGGCACACAAGGTGCACATTTTGTGAAAAAAGTCTTTTTTTAAAGAATTGGCATTAAATCCTTTTTTGTGATGACAAAGAGGCTAAGAGTGCAAACTGTATTTTCTGTTTATCGAAAACAGAGTCTCTTTTTCTCGAGGGCATTTTTTCCTATGATCATCAAGGGATTTCAAAAGCAATAAAGTGTGGAATCATTGTTCGACTTGAACAGTATTAAAACTTAGGTTTTAATTTCAGTGAAGTAATAAGATTTGAACCTGTCTCACATTACAGCACTGTAAGGCATTTAGCAATTGTATTTTAAAGGAGGTTTTTAAAATGCAGCTCACTTGAAAGCTAACTGTCTATTGAGTAATTAATAGTTTCTCTTCAGCACAGGCTGTTGTGAATCATACTAAGAAATCTTCGTTTTGTTAATAACAAATTAAGATAATTGTAAGGAAGTTAATTCCTAATTAGTTTAAACTTACAGTCTTTTTTGCCCCTTTCTGAGACGGATTTTCAAATGAAGGAAAAAAAAAAAAAAGAAGATTGAGGGTTTCAGCATGATTTTCACCCTAGAATTAAAAAGGTATGTTTACCTGTACATTTCAAGAAATCGCATTTCTTGGTTAGCAGCATATGTCAGCTTGCCTTTAAGCGGTGATGAAGTATTTAATGTGTTACCATAGTTTATAGTGTTAATGCAATTTCTGTTTCAAAATTGCATGTTGAAGATAATTCTGCAAACCTTCTCTCTTCTGTACCGACACAAGGGAACTCTAGGATGCTGGAACTCTGTGCTCGCTTTGGCACAGATATTCTCCAGGTTAAGACTGAAAATATTTCTTCAGGTTGGTAGGTAAAATGTGGGATGATGAGGGCATAGCCATACCTGTCCCCTGCAGCTGGAAATGTGCAGGTGTGGCTTTGGGGAGGGAAGTTTGGGCACAGGTGCCTGTTCCAAGAGCTGTGGTGTTGGCATGGACACCGTGAGCTACGGCCTTCCACGGTGGTTATGAGCAATTACTGCCTCCATCAGCCATCAGGTTTGTTCCTGATTTTAGTAGATGGCCTAGACTGTAAATATTAGCGGATCTAAAATAAATCAACGTATTATCCTAAGGATACAAAACGTAAGAGCTATTTGTGGCTAGGAGCCCTTGACAGATAGTTTGGCTGAGGCAGATGATTGCCCACCTCTCGGATCTGGCTCCCATTGCTGTGCCTGCAGGCAGTGTGGTGTTATAGTTGTATATTGATGTCAGGGTTACTACTGAGTGGCTAGCAATGACAGATGTCTATAATTAGAGGCAATGCTGCCAGTATTTCCGAGGAGCCGGCCTATGTTGAACAATTATCTTATTTCTGGCTTGCCAAAGAGATTGTTCAAATTGCTGGTATTAGCTGTGGTGGCTAACACCTCTCCTTATGCCCTGGGATAAATGTTCAGAAGCACTGTCATGTATAACCCTGGTGCAAAACCTCTTAAAAAGACGTGATCCTGCTGAATTTCATGTGCTTAAGGCTTGATCTGGAGATGCATAACACCTGCAGTGCTGTTATTCAGTACAGTGCAATAGTTTTGGATATAGAGATTTTAGAGCTTTACTAAGCAGCTCTGATTTTTATTCCTTGTTTTTAAGTGCCAAAGTGATGTTGATTCTTGAGCATTGGTGTTTATTGCACGTAAGTGTGCTGAGTGGGCCACTCATTTAGATACAATTC
This sequence comes from Illadopsis cleaveri, assembly GCA_013399915.1. Classification (NCBI taxonomy): domain Eukaryota; kingdom Metazoa; phylum Chordata; class Aves; order Passeriformes; family Timaliidae; genus Illadopsis; species Illadopsis cleaveri. The sequence continues at coordinate 103,467 of VXBB01017410.1, read as the reverse complement.
AGCATCTGAATAAAATTAGCCTGCACACTTGTAATAGTTATGGGGCAAGTCAAAATGTGGATTACTGCTATTCAAGTACCTGTAATTCTGGATCTTTTGGAGTGTTCTGACTGGCACAAATATACTCTTGTAACTGCACAGTAGTGCTTCATTTCAATCACCAAGGATTCTAAACCAGCATTTTGGCTTATTGTTAAGCAAACCCTTGACAGCACACATGGCTTGAATTTCTGCAGTGCAGCGTATAGTTCTGATGGAAAGTGCAACCCACAACTGTACTTCAAAAGCTAAAAATCTTCTGGAAGATATTCAAAAAGTAATGGCTGTTAATTGTATTTCTGTTTTCATTATAATAACTGTTCTTTAAGCCTTGAAGAGGAGCACAAGAGACAGTGGAATTAAAACTCTAACAATGCTTAACAATAATGAAAGTCTAAACAAGACTATTTAAGCTAAGCATCCTTTTAACTAATGGCTAACTGAAAACCTAGCAGATAAAATCTTTTATTTCTTCTTCTTTGTTTTTCACAGAGAGTGCTTCTTAGGCTGCATCAGTAATAAGAACAGTTAGTTCATAGTAGGTCTCCTGTGTAAGTTCAGCAGAATTGTACATATTTCTTGCAAAGTTTTCAGAAAACATGGATTAAGAAATGGAGAAATAAAAAAATAAGTAAATAAAAACTGAGAGATAGTAATTGAAATGGAAATCAATTTCCACGTAATAGAAGCGTTATTGCTGGCACCGTGTGGGCATTTTATAGGGCAGAAAGCAGGGACTTAATCACTCTGGTACCCCAGACTCCTCTGAATCCTCCAGCTAATGGGGAAGTACTGGGGAATAGGGCCTGGAGAACAGCCTTTGTGGGAACTGTTAATACGTCTTACTGTCTGAGCTTGTGATGGCAGAGTATTTCAACAGACAGGGAGGGAAACAGCATCCATAACAATGAGCCACATGGCACATTTACCCCTTCCCCTAAAACAGAACACTTGGCTATAATAACAGTCTCCTAACTTTCAAATGTTATGTTGTAGTAGGTCTCTTTCAGTTGAGGATAACTTTATGCACTATTTTAAGCTAGGTTTAGAGGTAAGACTAAATAGTCTATATGGTTTATGTAATTGGTGTGGGTGCTTGGGTTGTTACAAACACAGGTAGAAGTGGATGCAAAAGGAGCCTATGCACAAAGCAGCTGAAAGCCCACCTGAGTCTTCAGAGATCCTGTCTGAACTAACTGAGGCATTTCCTTATGGCCTGTTTGGAGAGTTTCTTCATTTAGAGAGTTTACTGTAATCCAACATATTAGCTCATTCTCTTGGTTTAGGCTCTGAGCTAAGTGTATTTTGAGATGACACCTTCTTAAGACAGCTGGTAGGGAGTGGAAGTGACTGAGGTTTTCCTCTACTAAGGAGAGGAGATTCAAAAGCCAGGGCTTTTGAAGCCCTCAGTTTGAACAGGAGATAAAGATGAATGGTCTGACATCCAGATAGTCCAATTAGGGGATTCAGTTCCTATTTCCTGAAGCTGTCTGTGGGATGTGGAGCTGGATTTCTGCTGTGTTGTAATGGAACTTTTAAGTGCTGAAAATTCAAATACCTGACTGTGATTTTAAAAGTTGGGGAAATTACAAAATATGTTGTGGCACTCAATACCAAGAATGCCACTTGCAGTTAATGTGGAGGTTTGGTGGGTGCTGGAGAGATATTGGTCAGGTAGGTGGGAGGTAGAACCCCTGCTTTGTTTGGATTCCCAAAAACACCATGGGGACAGACAGGCTCCCCTCGATGTGCTCCATGTGCTTAGTTCTACCAGGCTGGGGTAAATGTGGTGCTGGTCTGCTTTTGCCCTCACTGCTCATGACAAAATGCTTTAATGTTGCTATGATAGTTCTCTGCAGCAAGGCCTGGAGAGCTTCAAGGAAGTTATAATATCTTCAGCATTTACGCTGTGCCTATGGGTAATAACTTTACTGTAATTTTCTGAAGATTCATTATCCAAAATCTTAATTCATTATAATAGCCCTTATGAAAACTGTAGAAACTAACATTTTCTTGTGTTTTCTTATTTGCACAGTGTGAGAGATTCATTGCTCCATTTTAATTTGTTTCATGGGGTGTGTTTGAGTACATTCCATACAGTGCTGTTATTGAATTTCTGTGACTGTCATTACAGAGCCATACAACCTTTAGGAACTCATATTCTGAGCTTCCCAGTTCTGTAATCTGCTTCACATTTAAGAATTGATATAATTAGCTTCTTCAGAGTTATAATGATAGTGCCAAAAAGAGAAGACATCCAAAGGCAAAGTAAAATTAAACATATCTAAGGCCAAAGAGTAGGGAAGACAAGGAAATAAAGTTTTGGTGTGATTACTGAATTGTTTCTGTTTTCATGGTTTGTATTTACATGCAAATATTTTGCTCTATAAAACATTGCTTCCACAGTTTTATTTTCTTGTCCTTTTTGGGACAGTTCAAGGAGTTGAGAAGTGTATGTTTATGTAACTTGAACAACTGATAGCCCAGAGCAGCTGTGGCTGCCTCTGGATCCCTGGAAGTATCAAAGGCCAGGTTGGACACTGGGGCTTGGAGCAGCCTGGTACAGTGGAAGGTGTCCCTGCCCATGGCAGGGGGTGACACTGGATGGGTTTTAAAATCCCTTCCAAACCTAACCTTTCTATGAGTCTATAAAATTTCCTGGATAATTAAAAAGTTCCCTGGCACCAGAGCTTGTGAATCTGCTGTCTTCCTTCAGGGTCCTGATGCCACTCAGGTGGTTATAACGGTACCAACAGTAAAAAAAGAAAAATCCCTGGATCCTTTGCTTTTGCACTTGGTTCGGTATGTTTGAAATTGTTACTGATCAGTATTGAAGGTGTTTTGCTGGTCGGTTCTTTCTCTTCGCTGCCATGGCCACTGCTGTCACCTCTGACCACAGCAGTGCTACTGGGGATTGAGGGCAGTGGTGCCACCAGCTCCAGCTTGAATCAAAAACCCTGGGTGGGTTCCTGGAGCTTTGGAGCTCCTGGGACATCTTAGCCAAACGTTGCCACTTGTGTGGATGTTTCCCTCATGGTCACAGGTGTGTAAAAATAAGCTGGGGATGGTGTTCTCCTGTTAGCTGACATTGTTGGCCACACGTTTTAGTTGCACAGCACTGGATTGACACGGAATTATCTTTTGAAGTTGTAAATCTTACCATTATAAGGGTTTGGAACTCTGTGTCACTGTTTTCCAGGAGTCTTGAACCAAGGGTTTCCTGCTGGAACTTAATTCCCTGCTTCTCACTGGCAGTGTCTGAGGGCAGTGGGGATGTCAGCCTTGGGCTCCTTGCTGGAAGCAGGACAGGGAGGGGTGAAGGGAGGAGCCCGGGGTGTGTGGCTCTGAGTGCCTCTGCTGTCCTTACCCCCGCGGCTCCCTGTGGGACCTAAGCAGAAGATGAGATCACCTCCACAGCTTTTTCCGTCCCCTTTCAGCAGGGTTTCTCTCCGCCTTTTGAATATGTAGCACAGCCTTTGTTGTTGAAGTGTGGTTTATTATTATACGTCCAAAATGCTCTAGCATTAATTTTTCATAGTGCTTAGAAGTCCAGGGGCATTGCATTGCTGTGGTGGGAGGGGATTACTTTTCTATTTTTATATGCTAAGAGCATGTGTGGGTTTTGAAAATGATTTTGAAGAAGGTGTTTAAAATATCATATTTATTTTAGCTTACAATTTGCCACGCTACAGATGGGGTAGTTTTTATTGCAAGTGCTATATTCATGCTGACTTGGAATGACCCTGTCACTTGTGAAAACAAATCAGATTGTTGCTGTTAATGAGCTTTTCAATTTACTATTCAGTGGATCAGATAAGTGGATTTAAGAGGTAATGATCCTGCTTAGCACTAGGCTTGTCTGTCGGATCCTAGTGGTGTGGGAAATCCCCAGGGACAAAAGCGTTGACACAGTTCTTGATGGGATAATGGGAATCAAAGCTAATGGATGATAAAAGGAGTAGTAAGAGTTACAAGGATAATTGTGGATTAAAGCACTGCTCTTTGTCAACACTGACTGCTGTTTTAGTATTTTATTTGTTAAACTCTGATGTGGGGAGAGCCTAGTTTGACAGCAGAGCACAACGAGCAGGGCTGGCTCCCGCAGCAGGAAGGGAGGCTCGGAACACACACATGGGTGGCTGCTGATGCCTCTGCATTCCTTGCTACCACATTTTTTCTTGTCATGATACCAAACACAAAAATTCCTAAACATTGTTAAAATTGCAGCTGCTGTAGCATTTCAACAGTGCGTTGTTTAGGGAATGGATTTTTTATTATTATTTGGAAGGTATTATTTTTATATTTCAATATATTATTTTTGCTATGCCTAATTACTATAAGCAATAACTTTACATTTACAGTGTGAACCTAGCATTTTGCAACATTTAAATATTGTATTATATAGTACTATTTTTCATATTTTGATTGCCCTTTCACTACTGCTTTTGTCACAAAAAACTGTATTCATATAATTATAAAAGGTTAAATTAGCTTACAAATTAAGTTACCCTTGATTTTTGGTACAATTTCTAGTTAGAGCTGTAAGTTTACATACTCATGCCTTTATTAAGCTGGAATTTAAAGTCTTCGGGATGTGAAAATACCATTGCTGCTATTGTTTTTATTGTTATTATTAACTGCCTCAGAGGTGGAGCATTGGTGATTTGGTTTTTAAAGCAAGCCCCAGGATTACATCACTGGCAGAGGGGAGGTGGTGCGGGCAGGTGTGGGTGCAGTGACACAGGTCCCGGGGATGGGGACGGGGATGTCAGGGAAGGGAGCTGGCAGTAGATGGCACCAGGCTTTCACCGCTGGGAGCGGCGGCCGGGCTGTGCTGGGACTCTCCGTGCACGCCTCACTGCTGCTTGCTGTGATCCCGCCAGAAGGCACGATGCCATGCAGCCTGGGATGTCCGTGCCCGTGTCCCCAAGGGCTGGAATGGCTGCAATGACACCCCTGAGTGTTGGCCTTGCCTTTTACCCAGCAAAGCGCAGCTCCCGTGTGCGGGGAGGGGCTGGCCCAGGTTTGGACAGCAGCTTTGCGCCATTGTCGCCTTTCTGTCTCTGAAGTTGATTTAACTCTACAAAATGCTTTTATCTGAACTAAATGTTAGGGCACTAAAACCACCAGAAAACTTCATGAGGATTACACAGTAAGGAAAAAATGTAATTGCTGTGTCCTGTGCATTTCCAGCTGCACATTACCCACAGCTGGGTCTGGCAGGCAGGGTGCTGGGAGACCCACCCCAAAATGGGTGTCCTGGACTGGAAATAAAGGAACACGTACACAGCTGCAAGCTATTGGGTTGCCTAAGCCTTTGTTCTCCATTCAAGAAAACAAAATAATGTCTGAAGAATACCAAATTTACCAGATTTTATGACCAGCAGTGCAAGAACTTGTAAGCTCAAGGACAGCATTGAATCACATCTGACTGAGGACAGACCAACAAAAAGATGTTTTCTCCACTCCTTTGTAATTTTCTGTAATAAACAAGGTTTTTGAATGGAAACTGTACTGTTCTGAGAACAACAAAGTGAGGTTAATGTGAAAATTTGCTCTCCTTTGTGGGAAGAAATGTCTGTAAGGGCAAGTAAAAGCCTCAGTCCCTGCATCACAGGACACCCTCAGAGAGTGGATAAGACATCTCGTAGAAGTGCTTCAGTTTGTAAGGTCGTGGGTTGGATGGACAGGCGCTTATGCCTGTGCTTTCTTCCTGCAAAATCAAATTAGGGAATGTTTTAGAATAACTGAAAATATTGAAACATCTATAGTATGTTACTATTGAAATATTTCTTTCCAAGTGTACGTTTGGATGTCTGAAGTCTTGGGAATAACAAGTGACTACCCTGTTCTGGAAGCATTTATGACAAAAATGTAAGTTTATGCTTGGGTTCTATTGTGTATGTTGTTTGTTTTGTGTTTAACAAGCTGTTAAGTTTGCTCTTTGGTAGAAAAATGTTCTCTGTGAATTTGAATTATTTGAATAAGGGATAACCATTTTATGAGGGACCCATATCTTATTTTCTGAAGGTACTGCAAGCCTCTAAATGAGCAGTTGCAGCTCAGTATTTCCTCCACAGTGCCTGTGTCCCCTCTCAGAATGGCTTGTGGGGAGTGGAGCTGAGATGTCTCAGCCTCTCGTTCAATGACAGACTGGCACAAACAGCTCCTATCCCTCCCTTCTCCTTCCTGCACCCTCGAGTGTGGAATTGCCTGTAAAGCTTCATGGCAATTCAAAGTGGGGACCTGACCAAAGTAAACTAATTTTCCTTTGTTTTGGGAAGGTTTTCTTGGATTGAATTTTATTTTCGGTCTGGCAAATTTTGCTATCTTAAAAATACACATTCACAGAGGAGGATTCTCAGGCCTCATACTGAAGGAGACAAGAGGCACTATCATCACCTGTCTTCACATCTCTGGCATTTGCAAAATAACATGGTGTGTTATTTTGGCAGAGAAGTGCTGCAGTACTCTCTCTTAAGAATATTCCTAGGCAATTACTCTGGAGAACATACTCTTTCTCATGCCTCTGCTGCAGCAGCTTTCCTTGGCTGCCAGCAAAATTACCAGGATTTTGGGGTTTGTTACATATGGCCTTCATGATATTTTCTGGTTTCTCCTGACACAAGAAGAGTTTAATCTAAAATCTGTTTTGCTCTTGAAGCAAAACAAAATGATCCCTCTGAAAAACTGTGAATATACACTAAAAAATCTGGGAGGCCCCAGGAGACAACGAGATCCATGTGTGCCTGGAGAAAGTGTCTCACCTCTTAATTCTGCAGTGAGCGAGATGCTGTGTCTGGTCATTTGCTTCCAGTCCTCTGAATATGACTTACAGGACCTTTGAGCACTTCCGGTAGACTTTGCCCTGCTGGACACAGCTCTCTGCTTGTGTCACCAGGCTGGCCATGAGCTGCTGGGACAGTACTGAACAGAGCTTGTCATTGCTGCCATGGCAGCCAACCTTGAGAAATAGTAACAATTAAAACAATGTCATTTTCTGATATGACTTAAATTTCTGTGGAATACAAGGCATAAATGCTTCACATCCTCAAACCAGAAGCTGAGTGTTATATCTTGCCTTACGATAACAACAGTACCTATGTAGCCTTGATATTTATCTGGAGAAGTTTTTGAAGACAGGCAAATGGAGGGCGATGGATGGAAAAAAGTATTGATGGTGTTACTGTGCAGTTTCTGGAGGCAGCCCATGCCATGGAGTGTGATGGCTGGGCTGTGTTTGGTTGTTTCAAACTGCGGTGAACCTTGAACAGCTGAGGAAAACGGAGGCAGAGAACTCTTCTTTGGATACCAGATGCATCAGTTTGCTTCTTTTGCTACTCATTGCTACCATTGAGAGGAATTCTCTGTTACGTTAGCCAGCTGAAGGAATAGCATCATTTAACAAGTTGTATGAGCAGTCCTACATGTGTTTTGATTGGATAGGGTTGTTTTTGCACAACTAGTGTAAATTAAGTTAAAAAAATAGTTTTTTCATGTTAAAGAGTTTAGTGTTAATGGGTTTTAGTGTTACATGGAAGATATTAGAAGAAAACAAGGTACATAAAAAGCAAAAAATCAGTCCTGCTTTTTAGATTACACACTGTAGTTTTATTTTTGGTTTCCTCGTGGCTTACTGTGTTTTCATAAATCTATGAGTTGTTAATTGGTTAGATTGAAAATCATATTTAATGGAATGGATGCTATATCCTGACATGGACACTTCACTGAATGGCTGTAAGAAGTGGCTGTGAATCCGGGATAAACACAGCTGTGTTTGTGGCAATTAAAATAAAGGGTCTTCTTCCCAGTGGTAGCATGCCAGATGGAAATTCTAGGTGTAAAATCATAGCATATTGATCTGTATAATCCAAACCCAACGGTCTGATGGGGCAATCCAGTCTGGCAGCATTCCTGGTGCTCTGTTACTGGGAATATCCTTAGCAATTTTGTAGGTGCAGCAGGCAGGATCCCTGGCTGTGAGCCCATTCACCTATTCCTCCTGTGCATGTAGTTGTCAGAGTCATATATTTGCTGGACCCTGACAGTAGTGAGTGTTTTAACCACAGATGTTTTAGAAAGCAACTCGTCCACTCTTCCATCTTACCCCACAGATCCAGTTTTTCTTTAAGTAGGTGCCCACCTGCCTTGATCCCTCCCTGCAGAGGTAAGGAAATGCTGACACTGAAGGAGTTTTAGTTCCATCTGCTCCTTGAACCTGTTCTGAGCATTTAGCTGGAAGTGTCTCATCTTTATTTTGGCTGCAATCACCTTTCCTTCTCTTCCCTTACCATTTGTGAGCCTCTTCTGGGTTTTTTTTTTTCCAATTATTAACAAAATCACATGGAAATTATTTATCATGAGATAGATTTACAAAATATTTTTCCAAGTATTTAGTATTTTTGGTCATGATAAAATAAGTGAAACATGAGGTGCATATCCAGTGTTGGATGTCACTGTGGTGAATGTACATACGTGTCAATAGAGGGATTTTCCATGTTACAACTTTTCAATGTGTATTTCTGAATATTTTTTGGAACAGTCACACTGAAATGGCTCCTTGAATAATAGCAAACTAAAACTCAGTACTTTTACTCGTGATAGAATGGAGTTTTTAACTATTCACCTTTGTCCTGCTCTAATGAGAAATATATATCCCATTGCTGTCTGAGCCACTGAGAGCTTTCAGGGTAAGTGATCATAATCTGTCAGAAATAATTGAAACCTGACTGTACAGATCTTTCTTCCCAACAAATTGCTATCTATGTTTTTACTGAAACTTCAGCACCACATGAGGAACATGTTTTCAAAGTCTTTTCAGGGGTTTTGGAGGTCCATTTTTCTTGCACTGTAATGGTAATTGGATAGCACATCCTTAAGAAATTTCGAAAGTTTTGTTTAAAATGCAGGATTTTGTTTCCATCTTTATGATTTCTGTAATGCAACTATATTTGTAATATCCTTAACTTGTGACCAAGACTGTTTGTAAATTTACATTCCCAATTCATGTAATTCTTAGATAAGCTTAAAAGGTTTTTACTCTCTCCTTTTATTATTTAACAAGTAAACAAAACCCCAAAACCAACACCTCACCCAAATTTGGTCCTTTATGGCAGTCATCACCTCTTCTGGCTGGTGGCAGCTTATCTCTTGCAACTGCTTCCTTGGCATATTCCCAGCACCCCTGTGCATGGGAGGTCCAACAACCCACGTGTGTGCAGGAATTCCTGTGCTCCTGGAATTCCTCTGCATTGTGATGGTGAACCTGCCACTGCCTTTCAAGAAAAGGGGTTCAGGGCTTCCTGGAAAGAGGATGACTCATCTGAAACTTCATGGTTGTTTCCTTTGACTCTGTCACCTCTAGTTCATCTTTTAAATCACTAAATCACTTGTATGAAAAAGATACAGGAACCCTGGCCCTTGGATTTAAGAGCTGTCTTGCTGTGATTTCTCTGAGATCTGTAAATTTTTCTGCTCTTTCATTGCTTGTCTTCCTTACATACTCAAAAACTTGTTTTGTATTATGAGATTCCTCTCTAGATCTGTAGAAATTTTCTCAGATACTTATAAAGTTTTGCGAATGTTTCTTAAAATCCTTTATTTTATGTGTGTTTCATCTTGCCTGATACTGGCAAGGCAGAAACAGAAATGGGAATTGGTGTGATTGCCTCTGTTCACTCATGAGTACTTTCCAGTTTTTATATTATTGCTCTATCTTTCAGCATTCAAATACAACCCTGAACCGAAAGAACAGATGTAGACAAAAGTACTCTGAATGTTGGATGAAGAGACTTCCTTACACAGTTTCAATTTTCTCACGATGTCACCGTGGCTTCCTGTTTTTCTTTAAATGTCTTGTAACTGAACGATAAAAATTTTGCTCTTTTGCAAAACAGCCTATTTATGATTTTGATATTGCTGTCAAATCTGGGCAGTTCAAATCTATTCTATTCTATTCTATTGTGTTGCATGGTATATACTTGTTAAGGATTTAGTGCAACTATAAACACCTCCAGAACTTCCCATAGTAGGGATAAACTGTGAATTATGGACTTGTTAGAATGGGCTATTTCTTTAAGGCAATCTGAACCCATATAGCTCTTCATAGAGATTTTATAAAGTAAATCAATGTCTGTCCGTACATTTAAATTGAGAAATTGCTTTGGTAATTGCATTGTTATGTGCCTTTTCCTGAGCAAATAATACTAAACATTTAGATGCTTTAAACTGTGCTATTGAGTTTATAACTCCCTGAATAAATAATAGCTTATGTGTTGTATACAGTCCCTAGCCTGTGAATATGTAAAATCAATAATCAGTACTGATTTTAAGGCATTTAACATCTGTTCTTCAGGTTCTCAGTTCCCAAAACTGAAATTCTACTGCATCACAGTATAAATAGCTGGTGCTGATAATATCTCTTCCATCACAGTCTGTCATCAATGCATGCATCAATGTGACAACTGCAAGTGAGAATCATTATGCATATTCTACAGCCAGGGAAACTGAGCCGGACAAAGCTGGGCTGACTCATTTCACTGGCACTTTGGGGCATACCCCGCTCCCAGTAGGCACAGCACCACCCTGGCAGAGTTCAAGGGGCGTTTGGACAATGCTCCCAGTCAGATGATGTGACTTTTGGGGGTGTTCTGTGCAGGGCTGAGAGTTGGACCCAATGATCCTTTGTGGTCCCTTCCGACTCAGCTGATTCTGTGATTCTGTGGGTTTGATGTCGTGGTCAAGAATAGCTGCCAGGGCTCTCAGGCCAGGAAGTCATGAGGCCTTTTTGTATGAACAGGCTGGTATCCAAATGCAGGGTGTCAGAGAAGGGACCAGGCTCTGCTCACTGGTGCCAAAAATAGGACAAGAGGCAATAGGCACAAACAGATTCCCAGAAGTTCCACCTGCACAGGAGGCAGAACTTTGTTGTGCAGTGCCCAAGCCCCGAGCAGATTGTGCAGAGAGACTGTGGAGTGTCCCTCCCTGGGGATACTGCAGAGCTGTGTGCACACCCTGCTGTGCCCTGGAGCTTTGGGGTGGCCCTGCTGGAGCAGGGAGGTGGCACCAGGTGACCCCTATGAGCCCTGCCAGCCTGGCCCACTCTGGGATTCTGTAACCTCACTTGAACAATTACATTCCTATACTTCACTAGTGTCACTTTATTGCTTTCATCCAAAGGCCAGTGCCACCTCTTCACCTTCTGTTGAGTGGAGCAGGTGAGCACAGGAGGTCCCTGGCAGTCTGCACTGACTCACACAGCACCCCAGCTGTACAGGGTCATGGTTCTGCCCCACCTCTCACCCTTCACCTGCAGGAGCCAGTGGAGCTGCAAGGTTTCACCAAAGGGTTCTTAACACATCTTGTCATTGCCTGATGCAGAGTTCCTCAGTGTGTCACTGATAAAACAGCCATGACTTTTCATGTGGATTTTCATCTGGGTTCACGTATTTTTGTGTGAAATACTTACCCAGTCATGGATGCTAACTTGCTCTCTGTTGTAACCTTTTGTAGCTTATTGTAATTAATATTCACTTACCATGAATGGCAGAAGAATGTTTGTTCTTGGAATGTTCAGTCAGTCAAACAAGAAAATAGAAAAAAAACAACTCCTAGTAGCAGTGTTTGATATGACACAATATTTAAAGATATATGACACATAATAAACCACCAGGGCTCACGAAAGTAACTTTTCAGTAATTTTCTAGAGGGGGTTGTTACACAAACAGAGGGAATGGCACCTGGAATATGACAATTGATATCATTTTATTTCTCTATAGAACTCTAATACTGTAAGAATAATTTTAATATATTTCCTTGGGTTGAAAGATGAGTGGAGCTTCTCACATTCCATAAGTGAATTTTGTTTAATGAAAACCATACAAGGTGTACTTCTATATGCTGACTTGAAATTCCATTAAGTAGCTAACTTGATATTTTAAATATGCATGTGTTTATTTTCTCATGACATCACAGAAATCAGACTAGAAAGGACTTGAAACATCGCTAAGGAATTCAACAAAACCAGAATGAAACACATTTATTTCATTGACAAGATTTATGAAGGAACTAATGAGCTCTCTCCTCCTTTCTACTAGATACTTATTGCTTCTGTAGGATTCAGAACACTTTCAGAATCCCCATGAAATGTAGCACAGGGCCCCCAACTGCAAGTGCTTGCCTGGTTATTCCTGTGTTTGCTGACAGAATCACTTCGCACTGCTGCTAAAGCCAGCAAGCATTCAGCATTTCCTGTTGTCTTCTGGAGGCTTGGAAAAGAATGTATTCTCAGTGGAGCCCCCCCAAAAGTAGGGTGAAGATACACTGTTGGTGCAAACAATACTTTCCAAGGCTGAAAAGTCTGGATAGCTTTCAGATTACTCATATTATATTTGCAATAAATGAGTTTCTGCTCATGAAATAGATGTAATAATATCAGGACCTAGGAAGGATGAAAAATTAGATATTTAATACCCTAAGTTCTCTTGAAGATTAGCATTGTGATGAAGCTGTGGGGTTTTTCTTTGCAGAAACTTGCTGTCACCAGAGTGGTTTCAGACCCCTCTGCATGATCAGGATGTCCAACAGCACTGTCCTCTTCTTTTAAATAAATAAACTTCTTTACCAGCAATGTAAAGTGTTGAAAGACCAGCAGAAAGAGATATCAGCTGAAAAATCAAATACCCCAAATGTCTTCCATTAGAGCTATTTCAAGAAGAACCCTGAGAATGGTGGCTTTGATGCTTGGAGGGGTGGGGTTGTGCCCAGGCAGCTTCAATGCGGCTTCACTTCATCCTGAGCTTGTATTAGTTAAGTTTAAAATTGTGTTCCCTGGCAAACCATGAAAGATTTCAAAAGTACTAGACACCCACTTTTCTGCTGGAATTTAATATGCAACTTTTTATTGGAAAATAATCGTCCTTGTCTGGCGAAATCCACCATGCAATATTTCTGTTAGTAGGCATAATGCAATAAAGACAGGGAGAGCTATTTATCACTACAAATTTTGAGGATTTCAGGATTCTTTTTATTATTTTAATATATTTCTTTGGTATTAAATCAGAAAAATGATAAATTACACCTGTCGAGGCTGTTTTTCCTTTTTCCCAGAAAATGATGTACAACCTAATTTCACTGGTCATTTTGGCTTTTAAAGATATGTATTTTTTTCTTATTAAAAACTCTACCAATAGGGTTTTTTTTTTAATAATAATTCTGAAGTACTTTTTATTTCAAACATATGAAGTAGTTTATAACTACTTCCTGGCATTGCAAACTTTGGCCTTTTCACATTATATTAGGGTTTTTTTAAAAGGCTTTAAGTATATATTGCTTTGAAAGAAACAGTGTATTGTTAAGATGCTAGATGCAATGGATCAATTTTCGGTATTTGAAATAGATTAAATTGTGGCTTGCCTGAAAGGTTAAAATAATAATTTATATCATTTCAGTACTTTCCTGTACACCAATCAGGTTTTACACAGTCTCAGAAATTGGTATTTTTCTTTTTTTTATGTGTATTAACATCTTTTTCTAAAAGATTTTGTAGAATTAAAAGCAAACCATAATTTCAGCAACTGCGCTACATAACAGGAAAAAAAGAAGAAAAACCATAAGAAGGTATATCAGCAAAGGCAACAAATGATTGGGGTTGGTATCAGGATTTCCATTACTTTCACAATTATTCCAGGTTTGCATATTTTGAAATATATTAGTCCAATTTGATTTCAAAGCTCAGTTATTTGAATTATAAATCATTATGTCCCTCCTAGCTGATCAGTTGTGAAATATCTTTGAATTCATTTGCATAATGGAATATGTTAGTCATTCCTTTATGTTTGTGAAGCCGAGTGCTCTCTCATATATGTTTAGTTCTTTCTGATAATTAACTTTTCCACTCTATGTTTTTGCAACAAAATAGCTGCAGTTTTATTATTTTGTATGGTAATTTGGGGTAAAATAATTTTAGCCTCTCAAACATTCTCACTCCTTGTCTTTGTTAGCCTCGTGCTATCAAAAGCTCTGCCCTGTAATTGGGGGGAAGCAACTATGAAGCTTTGCAAAATAAAACCAGGTCATCCCATATTGGATGTTACAGATTGACCTAGAAACAACTCTTAAACTAAATCAGGAGGTTTTCCAATAGCAGACAGCAATAAAACCTATCTTTACAATGTTACCTGTTTCAAAAAGAGTTTAACCTACTGAAAAGGAAAATTGTTTATTTTTATAAAAGTAATTGAACTCTTTGGTCAGTGATATGCAGGGATGGCTAAATGAAGCAAGCACTGAGAAAAACCCAGTGACAGTTGGATGTTTGTGGAGTGTCTGTGAGTTCAGGGTGTTCTGGAACCCAGTGCCAAACACCTTGCTGAGGTTGAAGTAATCAACCTCCACAGCTCTGTTTCAACTTCGGTGAAGTGTTTGACATGCCTTAGTACAGATGTGATGTATTTTTATCTCTTGTAACTGAAACAAATGAGATAAAAGTAATTTGGTTCATGTGTCTCTTTTCTGACTAGAATATATGCCATGAAAAGTAATTGCTTTAATTAATAACAGATGACAGTCTTTAATGTTCTTAGGTATATCTCTATTACATATATTTCTAGATTAAATTCAGAATGGGTTTGCCCAAAGTCCATTAGACCCTTTGCTACCAGCAGCAGCTTTGGAATCCAGCACAAAACCCTTCTCCCTCTCTAGTTTGATGCAGGTGAGGATGCAGCTCACAGATTTGGGCAGACTCTTCAGAAGGTAAAGAAAGTCCTTAAGCACAGATTGTATTTTGAAGGCTCTGTAAGTGAGCTGAGCAGTGAGCAGTGGTAGGTTATTGAAGGTATTTCATTTGCTTTTAAAAACATCTGGAAAGCCCTGTGTTAGAGCAGAGGAGTTCAGGTTACGAAGCCGGATATTTGGGACTGAGGAAATGGGAGGGCTTGGATTGCCATTGCAACTGTAAATATTGACATTGTTACGGAGGAGTTTTAACTGCAGGATCACAATTATTTCTCTCAGAGGATATTTGGCTCTTTCAGTTCAGAAGATGTGTCATCCTGGCTTGAAGAAAAGCTACTGCCTACTATGATTTTTTTTTCTGGGATGTTGCCAGAATTTGTCAGTCCCTGGTGACTGCTTTTCCTGCCATTTTTTCTTTTTGTCCTTTTCTGTCATTCTTACAGTTGCACTGGGGTGAATGATGTGGTCTTGGCAATAACCCTAAAGGTAAGGGGCTGGAATTAGTCCTATGTTACAGATGGGTGTGTGAAGTGTGGAAACTGAACTGTAAAGCTCACACTAGCTCTGCACAACCTGTTCAACATGCAAAAAACTCCTCCTAACTCCACTTGTCACTTAGTTTCCCAGAGTTTGCCCATGAAGAGGGGAGGGAGAGAAGCCCTATAGCCAAGAGCCCTTTGAAGAATATAAATTAAATTTCTACTCTGAATTAGTCTCAAGGGGAATGAGCGTGGGAGAAGCCTGCTACCCTCATTAGGGTCTTAAGATGAGTAGGTAAGGGCTGATCCTCATGCAGATTGCTATTTCTAGAGAGTTGTCCACAGTTGTTCAGAATCACAACAAAACAAAATGAATCCAGACTTCCAGGATACCTTTCAGCTGTCAATCTTTTTCCCTCCTCATTGCATCTTGTGTCTCCTAAACTCACATCTTCTGAAACAAGTGAGGCAGTGTCACACAAATAATCCCAACGCAGCCCAGGTTCATTTCCAGGGCAGCTTCATTCTTTATCCCAAATAGGTAGAGGTAGGAAAAACAGTATATGAACATACCAGATTGCAGTTTAAATCATAAACTACACATGTGAAAAGATCTATTTTATTATTGTAGTTTTAGATTTTCTAACTGTTGAATCTTGATTTTCTTATGTGAATATTCTTGTAGGGCAGTGAACAAATGCTGCAGTTTAACAGAGGAAATATCAAAAGGAGAAAGGTGTGAAATGTGGACATGAGCCAGTCTTAGATATAAGTCATTTGGAATCAATGATTTGTGGTCTCTATAGCTCAGTAAAAATGTGTCCTACTTCAGGTTTTTTACCTGTAGGTCCCTTGAAGTTCCCACGATGTGAGATTTCTCTGTGAAAGCCTCAGAGCCCAACTCTTCTGAACATGTGCAAAGAAGAGACCTTTGCTGGTTTGTTCTGGTTTCTTTTCCTGTAGGTGAAGATGAGGATGAGTTTGAGAATTTTCTGTTCCCCCTCACAGTTTGATTTAAGGTATGACTCTGATGCTCAATAGTAGTTTTGAACAAGAAGAATCAAAGGCACGTTTATTTCTATTATAGGGGAAGAAACGATGGGAAGAGGTGATGATGGGGCAAGCATTCAGCAGCAAGCTTGGCTCCTCTGCTGTCAGACTCCCTTGACACCTGTGTACCTGCATGTGGCTGTTTATACCTGAATACATCTATTTAATTAGGTATTCAGAGAGCAGAGGTACAAAGGCTGCAAATACTATACTAGATAAACTTTGTACAAAGATTTTCAAAGGCATTGGGATTTCTCCAGTGTTTTGCAGATCAAGAGACCCCATTGATGGCTCATTTATAATCAAAGAGACAGATTTTTCTTCAGTGATAGCTTATTTGTTCCATATTCCCCTTTGCCATGCAAATATCCTGTTTGTGTGTATTAACATATTTATTTGGGGGTATGAGGAGACATGTAACACACTTGATAAAACACTGCTGCTTTAAAGTATTTTTTTTCCAAACAAGAATTTATTATATAAATCAAGACTTTATTAAATGGCTGGGCATATATGTATAAATTGGAACGGGTCTTGAAGTATTGCACCCTTAAACTGAACAAAGTGATTAGGATAACTGATAGCTAAATAAGGTTTTTATGTGCCTGTGGGAGCCATATTAGGATTGATTTGACAAGGCAGTTCAGCTGTGGCAACAGTCATAATATCTAACACAACATTATGTTTTATTAGTAAAATCCTTAAGTGTAGCAAGCTGTTTGTGTCAAAACAACAGTATATTTTAGGGAAGAAAAAGACTTACTGGATAGAAGGTGCATCATCAGGAATGATAATATATTAGAGCACTCTTGCATTAAAGAGATCTTCTGCCATCACCGAATCAGTAGTTAACTGCACACTGGTGCACTCACTTCAGCTGAACAGGGTCATTTTGAAGAAATCCTAACAGTATTTTTTAATTTGCTATTTTAAAATATGGTGGCAACTTAAATACTCCATCATGTTTATCTGCTTTTTTCACAAGGAGGTAAACAGATGTGCTGGAAGTATTTGGTAAATAATTGACTGCAGTACGTGACTGACATTATCCAAAGATGTGCAGTTCACAGTCATTCCTTGAATTAAGACAATTTTTTTTTTAATTGTACTAAGGGTTATTTTGACAATTACGTAATTCTGGTTTCCTCCCTTGTTATTGTTTTATGTATTTAATTGTAATCCCTTTTCATGTATAAAATAGACTCATTTCACCTGTCTTAGATTCACCTCTCCTATGTTCAATTATAAATCCTAAAAATTAGAACAAAGAGGCCATTTGGTGGCATAACCGTTTCTGCAGGAAACTGGATTCCTCTTGTATGAGGATTCGATTTATTAAAATAATTTTGCCATTGTCCTGTCTGGATTGCTTGAAACTGTTTTAGTGGAGAAATTTTAATGGAATGCCAGTGATATATTCCTAAACTAGCAAGTTCTTAACGACCCTGGAAAGTGACTGCTTGATTACACTTTAACGGTATTTGCAAATAAAATCACAAGTAATTAAGGGGAAATCTCCAGGCTTTTGAGCAAGTTTGATGCATAATAACTGCCTGATTCAGCTCCATCTAGAGTAATGCTGTGTAGACAAGAGCTACTGAGATCAATAGCAACATAATGATAGTGGCAGAATTAAGTGAGTAACCTGAGAACTGTGTCTTCAAAATGCATGCAGCTGCCACCAGCCAGGGCCACACAGTGCACTCCTGCTTCCGTCCTAAATGTTCATCAAAAGACGCCCTGCAGGAAAATGGAGTTAGATGCTCTTTATTGCTGATCGTGTCTCTTGCCACATTTATCAGGGAAATTGGATTAGCAGTTGGCAGCTGCAGGTAGACAAGGTTCTGCAGTGATTAAATATGCAGCTTGGCTGCATTTGTTGTGACAGACCTTTAGTAAATTCTACTGTAAGCACCATCTGTCTAATTTGTATAAAGAAAACTTGGTGCTTTAAGCTACTGATAAAGAACTAAATGTTTTATCATAAACAAAACTTTTGCTCTAAATTATCTTAAACACAGTTTATGAGGTTAAAGCTATTTTTCTATCGTAATGAATAAATAATACATGCAAAAGTGCTTTCAGGTACTTCATTTTGTAAGTATTGAAAACAAAAACAGTTCAGTTCTTCAATAAAATGCTTAGTATTGCAATCCACAGGGAGATGACACTGTTAAAATATCACTATGAAAATGGTCCAGGACTGCCAAATTCATTTAATTTGTGAGTTTTACTAGGACTTTCTAACTGGCTAGAGGTTTTTTTAGGTTTTTAATATTTCTGAAATACACCACTGAAAAACAGTTGTAACAAGAGAGATCTTTCTTTTTAAAATAAATTTGTAATCATTATATCTGCATACTAAGCATATGGTTAAGTTTCTTTTTCAGGGATATCAAATGTAATTGAAGATGGCTGAAGTCATTATGTGTGTTGCTTCCCTTTTTTCTCTTCCCTTTTTTTTTTCTACTTTCTTCTTCATGTTTTTATATTAATAGGAAAAATTTCCAGTGTTAAAACAGTGCCTAATTTTCTCCTAAGAATGTCAAGATTTCTCCTGACAGTGTGGGTAAGTAATCTATTACCCGGGAAGCTGGAATCTCAGAAGTACTTTGTTTATAGTTGTGACATCATCAGATTTGCTAGAAATGCATGGAAAAGGGATCTGAAGAAAAAGCAGTTAAATAGCAACATGCTATCTTTAGCTGGTTTGTAGAAACTCCATGCTGTTAAATTATTTAAAATCGTTGATTTTCAGCTTGCACACATTAAAAGTTTTCACACTAAGTGCCAAATGTTGCAAACAGCACTTTAACAGAATGATTTTGCTTTGATCCCTGTAGCAGTTCCTGAATAATTTATCACAGGTTATTGCCTTAATTCTGGAGAGGGATAGAGCAATAAAGGCAGATGAAAACACTCCAGTTGAAACACCTTGGGGCCTGCTCATTCCTCTGACACGGCTCTTTTGTTGGAACTATTTAGAGGTTATTAAGATGTGTCTCCAGAATTAAGAGTATGCTGTAAGGATGAAGACAGCCATCTTAATTCTAAAGACAAAGCACAATGACCCTTCACCTTTTTTTCCTTTGTCGTTATTATATAGTAGAAATATGAGGGTAATATTATAGCTGCACCCAGTAGTGCCACTATAGTTAAGGGTCTGTCAGACTTTCCATTACCAGCCCTGTTTTGGGGGTGGTGGGTGTGAGCAGACTCGTCTGTTTTAGATGGCCTCAGTCAGACTCTTGGCAGATGTTGGCAAGTCAGAGGGGTTTTTCTGGGAACATTTACACCTCCAGCTCCTTTCCCTTGAAAAAAATCCATTGAAAAATGTGCTTTGGGACTTTGAAACAAAATACCTGAATTTATTTTTAAAATGGCTTTGTTATAATTAAATCTTAAGGAAACCTGTCACTGACATTCAGGGAAGAATATTCTGAAACTGAAGCCTGAACAAAATTTCTTCATTAGTGAGAAGAGGACTGTGTAAACCCCCAGAATGCTGACAAGCTCCTCTTGCTGTATTTCCTGTATTTGCTGTTCTTTACTCCTTCTCTCACTCTTTGGCCACTGCTGGTGGTGCCATTTGCTGTCCTGTTGCCCCAGGAAGGACTGGGAACCGCCATCCCTGTGAAGTTTGCAGGGCACTCTGGATCCCACGGGATGGCACACAAAAAGCAGATGTAAAAGTGTGTAATCTTGTTCAAGATTAATAAATTTACATTATTATTTATTAATAATGAAATATATTTATTAATACATTACATTTATTATTTATGTTAATAAATTTTATGCATGTAAGTGCTATTTGATTACTTACAGTTGATTTAACTAGATTTGCTTGAGATTTTAGAAGTTTGGGGGTAAGGTTCTTACTGAATGTCAGGTAAGCAAACATGGAATCTAGGGAGATTTTTGCTTTTATTAGAGTTTATGGGTATTTTGTACCAGTGACTTAAATGGATCAGGATTCATCTTGGGATTCTGGATGTTATTCCATGGGCCGTTCATCTGTGCTGGCTGTGGCAGTGTGATCTTACACAGCTGAATTCTGATGGATCCTATCTGAACCACCGCTTTGCGGGGGTTTTACAGAACAAGAATATTAAATCTAGATCTTAGATCTTGCAGATTGAGGTAATTTATTAAGAAGTGTGGTTATAAAAATATCTCAATTTAAATAATAGGTAACCAAAAAATGTGGTTTATGTAGTAGCTGCTGTTCTTTCATTGGAATTAGAGATGTCTGAAGCTGCCCAGTGTTTTTGTAGGTTTCCAGAAACCTAGAACTGCAGTTCAAAGAAACTTGGACATCTACTTTTATTAATTGTTTTTAAAGTCTCACAGCCAATCTGTTTCTTAAATAGATTTGCAAAAGAGTGTTTTCTTAAACTGTTTTTTGTAGAGACAGAATAAGCCTGTTGGAGGCCTGTGGGTTAGGCTGTCCTTTTCTAGCCCATGTCCCACAAAACCACATGAAGGGAGCTCTTTGTCCCCAGCAGTGCCTGAACAAAGGCGAGTTCCTGTCTTGCCAGGGGCCATGGGTCCCCTTCTCCCTTGCCCCAGACTTGCTTTGTGCAGCCTTGTTATCTCCTTTTTTGTGGCTGGTATGGGCACGGAAACCACAATCAGAGTGGAGTATTTCCACGCCTTGGATCTATTGCTGTGTTCCTGGCTGCCTTCAGAGAGAACTATTGCTGCCAAGTTCTTTTAATTCTTGATGTTTTGTCCACCTTGTCTGCCTGAACAGTGATTTTCTGCATGGACAAAGCAGCACACCAAGTATGAAAATACAGATGAGTATAAAGTTACGATTTTATATTGCATCTTCTCAGTATTGAACACTTCCTCTCTAGTGATTTCAGAGTCCCATTAAAGTTAATGAGAGTGGAGACCTCTGAGCATCTTTGCAAGTTCAGGCCATTTCAATGCACAACAGAAAATAAATGCAAATATTAAAAAAAACCCCGGCAACCTCAGTAGTCTTTGGTAAAGAACTCAATTTGTCCTGGGATAAATCTATGTCTCTGCCACCCAGGTCAGCCAGGCTGACGAGTGTATATGAAAAGTCGAAATTAGCCCTGGTCTGAGCTCACATGGAGCAGCTTACAAGGCATCAGCCATAATTTGTTCTTTATGTGATCAAGTAAAATGAATGTGTGACTCTTACCTTTTGTATTTGTCAACAACATAAATATTGCAGTGGTAGCACCGAGTGGCACATTACTGAAAAACCTGGGTTTAAAGAGGGAACTCCTTACTGGGTTTTTTTTTGCCATGGTCCTATTATCGGTTTTTTTCCCAAACTCTGCAGAACTGTGACTTTTTTTGTAAAAAGAAAAAAAGTACAAATCCCACCTGCAATTTAAAAAAGAATACTTACGTGTGAGTAAATCAAAAAGTTTGTCTATGTTGTTAAAATATTTTTCATTCACTGGTGTTGCTTGCTGATGTCTATTAATTATCCTGAAAACATCCCTTTAGTAGGGGCTAATTATCTGCATACAGTGTGGTCTGCATGGGAGCAGGAAGGATTCTGCAGCCACACTTCAGTCATCAAAAGAGAAAAATTGCATCTCAGAACTAATGTTAACACAGGCAGAGATTAGCATAGTTTCCTCTAAACTGAAAAATCATTTTCTGAAGAAAACTTACTTGGAAAATTACTTTGAAAAACCCCAGCAAAACAACAAAAGGTACGTTAAAATAACATTATAATGGGAGTCTCAGTGCGGCCTTAATTGGAGCTTGTTATGAGTATCAGTTAGTCTTACACTATTCAAAATATTACCAGCTTAAATTAACATTTTATTGTTATTATCACTTTAAATATATTAATACAGAAGCACTTTTAAACGTTAATGCATAGTATTCATATATAATGTTTTAATTTGCATTATTCATTATGAGAACATATCAAATCATCCAAAGCATTTCCAGGAATTTTCCTAAAGTCAGCACTAGAAAACTTGTGGAAACCTTTTTTTAATCTGAGGATCTTTGTGAGTTTTTTTCTGGGAAAAAAAAACAAAACAAAAAAGAGGCTTGAGCAAGACATTTAAACTAATGAATCAAAATCAGATATGTGCCCATTATTGGCTGATTATTGCTCCATCTGCTCAGCACTAACGTGAAAATCAATTAGGGAATCTCCTCCCGCTGGCAGCGGTGCTGGGCTGGGAGCAGAGCCCCCCTGGCCGTGCCAGCCCCTGCAGTGGCCGTGGTGGCACAGCGGGACAGGACAGCCAGGACCTCGTGTGATCTCTGAAATCACCGCACAACGGCAAACACGGGAACAGAGGGCACTTTTCTGTTTATCACACTGCCGATCTAGAAAACATCCAAGGGGGTTCCTTCCCTTTGTACATCCCTAACGTTGTCAGAAAAAGAAAAAAACCCAAACCCATGTCTTTAATTCCAAACACAAAATGTACCTACAGTTCGTTTAACATCAAAAGTGCTTAAAAAATACCATACAAGTGCTATCTGGGGAGATTTCTTTCTCTGGTATGAATCATGTCTTTAATTTAGTCAGTTACTTTCTATTTATGTCAAGTCTATTAATATCACAACACCTGCAGTTGTCTTGATCTAGAAGAAAATGGACTTCTGCAAACAAAATCAAAATCGTTACGTTGTAGTTTTCTTCAATAAGTAATGGCAATGAACTCTGTTTTAAATATTGTGTACCTTTTTAAACTAGCACATAAAGTAATGCTCCTGGGTATTTTCTTAACCCTACAGAGAAATGTTTTGTATAAATACAGAATCTGTAGCTCTTTCTCAGGCACACAGTCATGTTGGAAATAAACTGCTGAAATATGCAGTGAGGGATTATGAAAATACTTGGTTATAATTTAGATGTCACAAAACTATGAAAATTAATTATGTGTTTGGTTCATGGACAGAAAAAATAACATTTAAGAACAATTACATGATCTACAAGAAACCAAGCTTTTAAAAATATTATTTTAAGTCAATTGTGAAGCTCTACTCTTCACTAATAATCTTCTTGGTTAAGAAAAGGAAATGCATCAATTAAAATTGCAAGTATGAAATTATCTTTTCAGGACTGCCAGGCTCTACAGGAGCTCCCGATGATCTGAGTGCCATCCCCGGGTGCTGGGGAGTAGGATCCTGATGACCAGGCAGAAAATCTCTGTTTAAGACCCTTGCAAGCTTGCAGGAATTTTGGCTGTGCAGGCTCAGTAGTAAGAAAGTAAATCAAAAACAAAAGCAGTGAAATCTTTATTTGTCCTAAAATCAGTGGAAGGAATCCCTTATTTTCAGTTTTAGAGGACTGGAATGGAAAACCCTACAACAACAACAGCAAACCACTCAACTCCTGAAGCCAGAATGTGAATTAACATCTCATTTTCTAGTGGGTACCACTAGGTACATTTAACTTCGTTAGTACTGGTTGTGCTTGTGTTACCCTAGAACTTCATGAAATCAGGAAGATGTGTGTAAAAGCAGATCTGTGCAGCTTCCATTCCAGATTGGTTTGACTTTGTTTTGCCTTGTCTGCCATGAGTGCCATGTTCCTGTGCAGAACTGCAACCCTCCAGCTGTGGGAGGAGTAACAGTGTCTGACCTCTGCTCCTCTGGAAAGAAAGGGATGCATCCATGGAGGTGGCTTTTTGTGGAAGGATCCAGGATATACAATCCTCAGGACCCTTTTTTAAAATTAATTTTTTCCTTCCACTTCATGGATTAAGTTAATTTCAAATAAATAAAAACAGCATCCAACTTTTGGATTTCAGTGTTCTGTATTCTTAGTAAAAATACATGGAAATGTAGCTTTTTATGGAATTCAAGGCTCAGGCTTTCCCAGTTTCTTTTCCCTTGCACAGGTTCAAAATGTTTTTCTTCCTCCCCTTCAGCTGTAAAGGAGAAGTGCATGCTTCTGTTCAGTGGATTTCTCCTCATTTAGACAAGTCCAGCTGCATCCAAGTATTGATCCCAAGCATTACAGCACGAGCTGCTATGATCACAACTCTTATTTACTGTAGTTAAAACAAAAAGGTAAATGGGGAAAGAAGGGAGGGTGGGGTGCCAATTTCATTGTATCAAGTTTAAATATCCTTTGATTAGCATGTTTCTATTTTAGTTTCAAACATATTGTCAGAAAATGGGCTTAATAGTGAAGAAAAGCTGTTTTCTGAAGAGATTTTATTCTGTTTGAGGTCCCAGTATTTCAATATTGAAAAAGGAAAATACAGAATATTATAAAAAAATTATGTTGGTTTACTTACATTTGTTCAATAAATAAACAATACAAAGAGGCAAGAGATAAAAGACTAAGTTTTTAATATATCATAAGGTGATGTTTACTCTGTATTGAATACTAGCAGAAAAAGTCACTTATAAATCATTGTTAGAAGAATATCTTGATAAACTTTTCAAGTGATTGTAGGAAATACTTTGCGTCTAAGGCCTGTCTGTAAGAAAACAAATTACACTGGGTAATCTCTCACCTGATCACAGGGTTTAGGATTTAAGCTTTGTCCAGTAGATGGCAAAAATGAGCAGAAATAATTTCTTTGATGTCCTTTTGGTCCGGGGAGGAGAGAGGGAAGGCAGGGCACTGTTGTATTTTAGCATCAGGATGGAGTTGTCAGGCTCCTGGTTCAGAGGTGCATTGCAGGTATGCCAGGGCTGTGCTGGGCTGCCAAACGGGGCTGCTCTGTAGCAGGCTTGCTTATACTAATTGAGTTACTCCAGCAAATCAGGTTCCTTGGAAAAAGGCCAAAGGCTTTTCATAATTGTATTGACAAGAAAATGAATATGATAAATGGTGTTCATTCAGCTGAGACAAGATTTATAGTTTTCCTCTGGCAAAGGATGAAGAGAAAATATTTATAAAAATAGTAAAATTTCTTCTAAAGTTGTATTGGGTGATCTCTCAAAAGACTCCATTTAAATATTTCCAAATATTTTAAGCAGCTTCACGTGTTAAGTGTAGCATCTTCCCAAAGTATCCTGTAATGTACGATTTAAAAAAAAAAAACCACACAAACAAACCAAACCAAGAAAACTAACCCCCTGGATATGAAAGTCATTTATTCTTCTTGAAATATTGATATGTCAAGCTGTCAATGATGATTGCAGTACCACAGCTTAGAAAAGTTTATTTGTCTTTTGTATTTGGAGCATGTGGGCTCTGTAGTTTGTAGGTCAGTCCAGGTGTGGCCTGGCAAACCCTGAGTACCCACAGGCTGACAGGCAAAACCCAGTTTTCCCTAGCAGTGGTAATCCTCCTTATGTATTTTATTCTACTTCCAGGCTTCCTGGGTAAGATGTTGGGTGTTTAATGTTTTTTCCATACTAATACCAGAATGCAGTCTAAAGTCCTTGGTCTGGAGTCAGATATGTCCATGGAAATTCAATTATGAGTTCAGAGAAATAGCCACCTTTTTGTTCTTTTCACTTTGTGTTTCTTACAGTTAGGTGGTAACCCAGAGCAGCCCTTGCCTATGTTCCTCCCAGCTGATCCTTGGGTTTAAGGATTTTTGTTCTCTGTAAAAGAAAGAGGTTGCAATAAGAAAAAGGGTTGGAAGAAATAAGTCATAAGGTTTACTCAGAGCTACAGTCAGCTTGTTCACACCTGGTCTCTGTGGGTGAGTGCATGAAGCAGCCTACAGAAAATACCTGTGTGTACAGACACAGAGCTCACAGAAATGTGACTTGGCAGGAATGGGGTTCATCTCGTGCTCATTTAAAAGTTCCAGTTGAGTTGGATACTGTGCTGGCTGATCCTGTGCTGCTCCAGATGTGGATTACTGGGACAAGCAGGACAATCTTTTCACCAGATTAACAGTGTTACATATTTGTCCCAATTCATATCATATTTCTTAACCAAATAAAACCATGGACAACAATAAGATGGATTCTTCAACATTATTCTGGTTTTGAAGAACTAAATTTTTGAGTTGTGTGTTTTAACTATTCAGGATTAGGTACAAGCTTGAAAGAGCCAGACTGCTGTAGAGACTGAAATTTCATAATCACAGGAAGAGAATGCGTTTCTCATGAAGCAGCAATCTGTTTGTAATAGCAGGTATTTCCCACTTACAGGGACTCAAACCTCAGTATCATTTTTTGCAGTGTGAATTCCTTTGAGCTAGAACTTATGTTCAGGTTTAGTTCATTCCTAAGCCAGATTTCTTGAAGCTTGTGGTTAGAAACACTTAAAAATAATACTCTGCTTAAAACCAATTTAGTCCATCTTATTTGATTTATAAAAGAAGAAATAAATTGCCAAAGCCTTTCTGTTGACCCTGGCTTTTATAAAATTTGACTGTAGTTTCCAGTCTTCCCTGGTCAAAGAATATGGATTCAATGCTTCAAGTTTCTGAATTAAGATAGCGAACCATCCTGGATGTATCAGCAGCCTTTGCTGCTGGCTTACATTTTGCTTGGAGGGTTTGGCTGCCAAGTTAGTCTTCCTGCCATGAAATCTGAAAAGGTGATTGCTTTCTATCCCATGGAGTTCCACAGAGAGGCTGTGCAGCATGGCACCCCCTCCCGTGGTGCCATGGGGGTGTTCAGAAGGCTAAGGAGTAGGAATGACTTAGGAGAATTAGTAGCACAGCTCAGTTCTGTACCTTACCTGGCATCTGCTGCATTTGGAGAACTGACCATCCTCTCTTGAGAGTGAGCCGCACTGGAAATCTACTTAGCAAAAATGTAGCTGCCATTAGTGAGCTTTTAGAGGTATGAGATGGCGTGGGTCATCAGTGCCCTTTGAGAGTATCTCGGGTAAGTGAGATTTGAATTTTAATCCCAGGTTATTACTGGACAGCTCTCCATGGTGTGTCTAACTTGTTTGTTTGATTCAAAATGTGAGGAACTACATAAAGGAGAGAGAAGCAAGGTCTAAAATACATGTCTTATGTCAGCGTCTTCCGCTCTATAGCTCAGCTGCAGAGCCTGGGACAGGTGGCTGCAGGATACAGCAGTGCGGAGCTGCCTCAGGCAGCAGCAGCCCATCCATCTGTCTGTCTGCCTGTCTATCTGTGTGCTTTTCCATCTGTCCACACAGTGCTGCCATTGGTTGGCAGGGCTGTGGCTGGGCTTCAGCTCCACCCCAGAACAGGGTCAAACCATGACACAGTGGGGGGGCTGCATGGCCTGGAATTGTGAAACCCTTCCTGTATATATATACATAAATCCATAGAGTTAGTTTATCATTTAATTGTACTCTGTAATCAGCAAATGTGCGCTTGTTTGTTTGTTTGCTTTAGAAGTGAATCCATTGCTGTTTCCAGCCCTGATGAAGATCTGAATATTTTTCTGTTATTTTTTAGTTCACAGCATTTAAGTGTTGATGGATCATCTCCAAACAGAATTTTTCTCCTCAGAGAAGCCAGTAAAGTGATCTGTGCATTGGTAGGTATTCATTAATGGCTCCTCTGCAGTGTAATCCTTTGCCTGGCTTGTGATGTAAAAGTCCTGTGAGTTGTTATTGCTGAGCAGGGATGGATTTGGGGAATCCACAGCAGGACTGTGAGGTGCTGCAGCCAGAGCCACCCTTGGCAGTGCAGGGCTCAGGCCCTGGGAGCTCTCGTTCCCTGGCTTGGGGTTCATTCCTGTGCCAGGGCTGCTTGTGTCACCTTTAACCCAAGGCTGTTCTGGCAGCTGCAGATGTGTTCCAGCAGAGATACAAACACTCGTGAGATTTGATCCAGGCTGCTGATTGATAGGTGTGGGTTGATTTTATGGATTCAAATTATATTCCAGCACTTCCAATATGTAATAGGACCACACCAGCTTTACCCTAGAGCACTGTTAAAAGTGTTTATAGTAAGTTGCTCCATTTTACTACTCCCACTCATGCCTGCAACTGCAACAGGTCTCTGACACCAGAAGTTTGTATTACACCTCAGCTGACATTGCAGCTGATTTTGCTTTCTCAATATTTAGAAAGGAACATTACCAAGTTTTTGTAGAGAAACCTCATTTGTAGTTTGTATAAAGTGGAAGGGCTTGTTTCATTTAAAGAAAGAAAATTGGTGCATCAAGGTTGCTTTTACTGCATTCAGGCTGATTTTTGGGTCTGAAAATTGTGTGTTACATGGCTACCTTTATAAAAGACTTCAGCTATGATGTTGCCTTTGATCTGTTGGACATGGAAACAGTATCTGTGCAATGTCTAAAGCATTTGAGTAACTTACAAGTAACTTTCCATTTTTGCAAAATAATTTTTGTTTCTTTTGCAAATGTACCATATTGTAAGTGACCAAAACTTTTTCAGCTGTGTTCTTAAGTAAATTTGTTAAAATGATTAAGAAAAATAAAAATAAGCTTTGAAAATGTGTGAAAGATAAAAGGCAAATCTTTAGATCATCTAAAAAATATCAAATGTAGTCATGATGATGATGATTCAGCCCTATTTGTTTTATGGTACCTGATCCCACAGCAATCTTATTTTCCTTTTCAATTTTTTATTTTAATTCATTTCCATCAGCTTTCACCATCCTTTCTGCACTTAGGAAAAACCGAACCGTATTATTGGGCATCCATTCAGCTCAGTTGTTGGCATCAAGTTTCTAAACCTTGCTGAGTAAACCACACAAGTTGTTTTCAACCTGCTTCATTCCTAATTCATGCCTAAAAAAACCCCCAAAAGCCTTTGCAAAGAAACCTTCTGCTTTCAATTGCAGCTTTTATGATGTGTATGCAGTTGATAAAATTCCCAGCCCTAAAGTATTGGTAGCTCTTGCCCATAAGGGTCAGACAGCATTTTCTGATTCACGCTGGGATTTAATTGTGCAGCGTAAAAAGGAATCTGATCCCAGTGCAGATCTAGGAGTAAAAACTGAGCAGTAGAGCCATGGGGCCTGCGGAAGCTGTGTCCAAAGTCTGATCACCATCTTTGCTAAATTATGGGAGAGATCCTTAGGACTGTGTGGCATCTCCTCAGAGGTGTGTGCCACAGAAAAGGGGAAGTGAGCAAAGAATCACAGAGTGGGTTGAATTGGAGGGACCTGTCACCGAGTACATCCCCTGCAATGGGCAGGGGCATCTTCAACCCCCAAGAGCTTTCCCCTGTGTTCTCTTCCATGCATTTCATAACAGCTTTCCTAGGGAAGGATGACATTTCACTCAGCACAGGATTAAGAGGACTGCACTTAATCTCCTCCAGAAGGAACACTTCAAATCACCCATGAGCTAAAAGCAGAGAAGAAATGGAGATGTGGGAGAGAGCCTCCCCCCAGTATCTGTGTGGGGAGGTTATTTTGCTTTAAAACACGTACATGTGAACATCAGGGTCCCATCAGTGATCCCTCCAGTACTTAGGTGTGACTTTAGAGGAACTGTTCAGATTTTCTGTTGGGTGAATGAATGCCAGGATTTATTCTGGGCAGAGCCCACTCTCAAGCCCTTCCCGTGTGGGAGCAGGGATTTCACAGGATACAGCTGGCACAGCTGGACAGCACAGCCTGCTGGGCTCTGGGCACTAAAGTAAAGCCCCACTTAGCCCCATTTCACACTGCTCTGGGAAGGTTTCCCCGCCCACTGTAAGTATTTCAAGATACTACAACTGATCAGCACTGAATAATGGCTGTTAGCATTTTCAGCTTTTATCACCAAGTGGTAGTTTCTGAGATTTCTGTTCCAGTGTACAGGAAGATCTAACTTCTGGAAAAGAGCTGTAGGGATTCATTAATTATGTATGATCTTTTGAACATACGAATTCCTATAAAAGTACTGATATAAAGGAATTTTGCATTATTTTCAAATACCTTCCTGAAAATCTTAATAATTGTATTTTTAAGAAAAACTGTAATCCATAATACACTATGATCTTTTAAACTGCATTTGTCTTTCAAACCTGTGTAAACTTGACAGACATCTGGGGAAAAATAAACAAGTAAACCAAGTGAGGATCATAAAATTCACTTTGAGTTCTTGAACAATGTTTCCAGACCCTGAATTTTCCAATTCTGAAAAACTGTGTAATTCAGATAAAAGAATGAACTTGTACATGCCTTCCAATCAAATTTCAAGTTTTCTTCTGAGTTTTCAGGTTTTCTTCTGTACCATTCTTCCGAGTAACTTAAAATCACAAAAATAGTTGAGATTCTCTCACTCAGCATGATTTTATGACTGAAGTATTAGAAAAAAAATAGAGGATGCACAGCAAATGTCAGGAAATTATACCAGGCAGAATGTGCTCATTTATCTTACCAAGTCAGCCAGGCCTCTTGTATGTGCCTGCAACTTACAGTGAGGTCCTCAGAGCTGATCAGAGACACATCTTAATCCAGGATAGATTTCACTGGAATTTATACTATAATAATTTCCTTTTTAAACTGAGTGAAACACAAGGTGATGGCATGAGGCAGAGGGGGGAAATAGAAGCAAGCATCTCTTTCTTTCCTCACACTCTCCCTGTGGGAAGGGGCTTCCTTTCAGTCTGTCTCACTTAATCCACTGACTGAGAGGGTTGCCACAAACTCTGCCCAGGCTCCTCTCATCCCTAAGAAGTTCTATTTTCCACCACCTGGAGTCCTGGCAAACCCCTGTCTGAGCACCTGGCTTCCAGCTCTGGGGCCTCTCCCCTCTCCTCTCTGCCATGCCCTTGACACTGAGAGTTTCTGGCTCTGGCTCTGTGGGGAAAGATTTGGTCCCTCTCTACAGACAGTGCAGCTCAGCCTGGCTGCTTCTTTTTCTGAGAAGAACAGAACATAAAGCAATAAACAAAAATATGGCTACATTTTATTGTGCTTCCATTGGTTAAGTGAAATTTAAATTTTCTTTAGAACAGGATTCTTCCTCCTCTTTCGTATGCAATGATATACGTAAAATGCAAAGATATGAAAATGTAAAGATATTGTTTTCAGGAATTTCATTTGCACCAACAGAAACACAAAAATTTCTGATTAAATCCTAGGTCAACTGGGAGTTTTCTTGCTATGTACACCTACAGGTACATCAAAATGTGATCTGAGAAATGCCTCTGTCCAGTCAACACTTTGGCAAGGAATTAATGACTGAAGTGAGGTGTTTCAGGTGATTCCTCACACCCACTGTAGTGACTGCTGACACCATGTGCATTCTTCCTGAGTCTGGACTACACCAATCAAGGCAGTTTTGGGTAACACAGAGATACTTCACACATATGGCCTTCTTCAGGTGATGCAAATCAGCTAAAATTTATATGTGTCTTTGTTCTGTGGGGGCCCTGTACTGTTGTGTGCAGGAAATAACTGGAAATTACTCTGAAACAACCATTGGTCATCCAGTGTGTTGCTTCCTTTCCATCTTCAGTTTAACCCGAGTTTGTGATGTCTATTTGTTTCTGAATGATCCCTCCACTTCTTTCCTCTGTGGGTAAGGTCTGAGCTTGGGCTGAAGAGAGAAGGGGGACAAAAAGGTAGAAATGTGTTTGGGGAGGATGAACATACACAAAAGCTTATGAGTCTGGAAGCTGAAATCTTTAATATTAGACTGGAGTAGAGATTATTTTTTCCCTAAACTGGCATAGAGTAATTTCACATGTTTGAGTGCAAAGCAGAAAAAAAAAAACCCAAATGCCTGTTTTTAAGATAAGCAAATATATTCACTTGTCAGGGAGTAAAATTTGAAAGATGAATTTTTCTGTAGTTTGGGAGCACCTCAGCAAGTGCTGAGTTGTGCCGCACAGATCCAGCTGTGTGCTTAGGGGAGTGCTGGTGTGTCCTCTCCTGCTGCTCATTTATCACTGATCCTGTGCTGCAGACAGCTCTGAGATGCCTTTGCAAATGTGATCTGCTCAGAAGATGGGAAGCCTGGCATAGGATGCACTTAGTCAGGCAATTATCCTTGTTGGGGCTCCACAGCTTCTTGGCAAGGGCTGTTGTGTCTTGTCCATTACGGCTGGAGCCAGTCTGAGGGAGCGAGAGCGATGTAAAATAAACAGCAGAGAGGAGAGAATTGAGAGGAGTTGGAATAGTGTAGCTCACCATTCTTCATCCCCAATATATTTCACTTTTAATTCTGTATGCACAGGTCTCCTTACCATGTGGTTTTGAACTCCTAGTGGTACAGGAATGATGTTTCAATGCATCTTGGGACCATCCATTTTTTGTTTTGTGGTTTCTTTACATTTTAGTAAACCTCTTCCCTTTCATTAGAAGAGGCTGACACAAAAATAATATTTTCAATATGCTGTTTTTATTTATCTACATTCTGTCATTATATACTTTGATGTAAGTTTTTAATTTTGCTTTGGCTTTCAGCTGCTGTAGCAGTTACTGCTCAGGGTCAGCAAGGAGGTTAGCCACAGTAGCACAAAACAATTTCCTGTGCTCACAGCTCAGGTAGCATTTGGATGTGGATTAAATTTTACCACATTTTCTAGCAGCCAGACACAATTATTTCTAATGAGCTTTAAATTGCTTCCAGAACATGTATTTCAAAACTTAGTGTGGTAATCCATTCAGTGTCAACTTCATAAGATAACGGGTCTTCTTCAAAATTTTGGTTAAACAGATTCTTGCAGTCTAACAGGTATTTCTCAGCAACAGCTGAGCCTGGCAGTGGTGTGCTTGCTGCTCTGAGCTGTGCTCCTCTGCCCTCCTCATTCCTGGAGTGGTGGTTCCACAATATTTTGTGCTGCATTTCTAACTAATGTTTCAGAATTGCTTTCTTTCAGCAAATTTATCTTGGTGCTGGACATGCTCATTGTGCTGATTTGAGAGCTTTTATGTACATTTTTGTGGCTGTGGAAGCTTTAAAAAATCACTTTTTGAAGCTCTCTCTCACCTTAATGATTCGCATTTTCCTTCTTTGTCTGGGCACTTCTTTCCACTGCCCAACATTCCAAATGCCTGGAAAGCGTAGATAAAGCCATCTTTATGGGCAGTGGTGAATAATAAAAATAGGCAAGGGGAAAAGGCAAAAACCACTTTTTCTCTGTAAGTATGATACATTCTCACAACCTTTGTTTAACCTCACTGAAGTCTTTTAATATCTTCATCTAATTCACACATGTTAAAATATGATTCAGGTGCATTATTACCATCCAAAGCACTTATTGGTTTGAAATCTAGAACAAGCCCTTCTGCAATCAACTCAGCCATAAGGAAATCATTCTGTGTTTCAGCTTCTCCTGCGAAAGCAATGAAGGAGGAGAGCTGAAGGGAAAGCGGCATGTGCTGACATTTGCCACATCCAGGGGGGGAAGGGGAGGGGTGGTGGGGTGCAGAGCCTGGGATGGTCCTGGACCCCAGCAGCCCAGACTGCCTTGGAACTTCCCTCTGCACAGACACCTTTTTCTTCCAGCACCTTTGATTGTACTGAGGAGTCTTCCAGTAATTATCTCATTAAATTTGCAGCCAAATTCAAGCCCCTATTTCCTCTCCAGAAGTTTCACCAGTATCTTTCAAAACCCCTTTCTTATTCCTATCAACATTTTGTGTCACCCCTGAGTCTCAGAGAGTTCATAATTTTTGTGAGTGACATTGCTGTCAAGTGCAGGGCAAAATATTGGATTAAAGGAAATTACCAAGAATTTTGCAAGCCAATGTATTTTAAGATAGTGAGATGCGATTTCTCCCACAGTAAGAAGAAATTGGTGCAGTTGGATTTTTTTCATATGATTTTTAAGACAGTAATAGCACTGAGACTTCAGTGATTAGTCTCTACAGAGTTTTTGTTTTGACAGGAACTATGAATTTCAAACACAATTTTTGAATTCAACACATCAAGGGTCACTTTAATGTTGTTTTAATTTCTTTAAATGGTTTCTTTAAAAAATAGGAGGTTATAAAATTGTATTTTGGTCTTCCACTACAGGGATTATAAATGTAAGCATATCCTCAGTAGCTGAGGAGTTGTTCTTGACCTGATTCCAACTACCTCCATAAATTAGTTTATGTTCAGTAGTATCCATCGTGTATAAAAATATTCCCCTGAAGCTCCTGCTAAATGTTACAAGTAGATCATTCTTTTTTTTTACCTGCTCAGACCTGGCACTGTAGTTCATACTTTGTTCAATAAATGCTACGACACTGCTCTGTGCTGGTGCCCTGATAGCAACGGGCGCGGGAAGCAGCATCGCTAGTCCCTCACCACGGCTGTTCCCACGCTTAGGCCCTTTGGAAATGGATCCATGAGCACAGAACAGTCCTCCTTGGGCTCTGTCCACTTGTAAAAAGCAGCTTTTACTCTCACAGGAGACCCAGGCTCCTCAGTACCTCTGGGGAGGGACGGCCCCACGTTCCCCTGCTCCCTTGCTGTGCCCAATCCGTTCTGCTCATCAATGGGTTTTAATTACAGGGAAGGGTTTTTCTGGAGTAATGAAAGTGATGGAACATCAGCAGCTGTGGATACCTCCTAGAATTCATGTTCCCAGTCTCTGGGATTCCTAGGGGTTTTCAGCTTCTTTCTTCATCATCCATTTTTTATCTCAGCTTGCAGGTAATTTCCATATGAAGTACATAATTGCCTCCTTGGAAACTACTGAGCTCTTTCGTTGCTTTTTACACCAAGTAGTTGAAGGACCTGTGGCTGCAGGGTGTCATGCTTTGATAGCTCAACTACAGACTCAAGGCTTTTCCTTTCCTGGATCCAAAACTTTGCTTATTTCTGAAGCCAGGTATATATTTGTGTTAGTGAAGTTGAGATTTTCAGCAGAGAATTTAGTAGTGGAGAAGAGCAGCTCAGGTTAATTTACAGGACTCTTACCCATCTGTCTCGTTTGTGCCCTGAGAATGTTTCTGTTCAACAGTGGTTTCCAAAACCAGTGTCTGCCTTCCCACTTGATCTCACAGACAGAATTTTGTATTTAATTTTAATTTTTTTTCCACAGAATTTGAAGTTCACTGATCTTCTCATTAACTAGACCAAGACTCATCAAAGACATTAATTCTAATTAAGATGATCTGTCTGGAATGTGTTGAATAGTTAACTGTAGGAAGCTAAGTAGAGTTTAATTTTTTGTAAGTGTAATTTCTTAGTTACTTTACATAACTAAGAAATTACACTTACAAAAAATTAATGTCCAGGTGTGCTATAAGACTTTTTTCTTTTTCTATGTTTTACTTTTCAAAGACCTTTTAGATTCTGCTCCTATTTAGTATAACAGAAATTTAACACCATTTGGAGTTAGTTTCTATGCAGCAGCAGAGTCTAGAATGGTATCTCTTCTCCAGTTACACTGTATTCCTGACTGTAGCTTTCAGGGTAAGAGAGGTGCCGCAGGACCATTTACAAATGTGAAAACCATTCTGGATTCTCATTTGTAAATTTTTTTTTGTTTAATTAAGAAGGGCTTGATTTTGATTTTCATTTTGTGACCATCTTTTCTAGCTAAGTGTTTGCTTTCCTCTTCCCTTCCAGAATTCTAATTTACCATTCCAGCTTCTTACAGACACCAGTTACTTTTTTTAAGCAATCCCTGGCCATGCTCCCAGGTTTTTTGGGGTTTTTTTGCATCTACTTTTTCTTTACATCCTGATGGATAAACTGCCTTGTATGTGCTAGAAGTGGTGACCAACGTTAATGTTTTAAACAGTAACTTATGCCTTTCTATCCCTACATCAGGTGACATCAAATGGGTGATACTTTGATGCATAGGTGTTTGGAAACAAGGTGTTCCCTTTCATTCTTTTAATTGTATTATGTAAATTTGTCATTGCTGGTAACCAGTAGCATTAAGGGAAAGAACTGAAATGAGGCAGGGAGATGATATGCAGGTGGGAATTTGCTTGGGTGGGAAGGAGAGGCTGACCCAGTTTAAGCTGAGGCCTCAACGTGTGTTAAATGATGCTCCATCTGTGCAATCTCAGGCAAGGTTTTAGGGCAGGTTTTAATTGCCTCCTGTAAATTCACAACTGCTTTGTCATAGCTCCCTCTCCCAGTGGGCAGTGTTTGGGTTTTGAGCAGGTAATGCCCAGTTTGCTCAGTGCTGCTTGATCCAAGGTGTCATCACAGCCAGGACAGCACAGAAAGCAGAGGAGCCAAGAGTCTCATTGTGCGCTGTTGTGCTATTCTTTATAGGAATCCTTTCAAAAACCTACAGCATCGAGGTATTTTCCTCTGGTAAAAATTGCCAAAAATGATGAGTAGTCAAAAAGCCAAGACTGGCTCTTGGGTTCTGTGCAGGCCAGGCTTGTCCAGGTCACATCAGAGGGCTCAGTTGAGTCAGGCTGCTCCATGGTGGGCAAGAGCTTCAGCTTTGCTGTGTTCTTGCACTGCTTTAGCTCCCTTTCATTAATTGCCTCAGGTTTGAAAAAAATATCGTGAAGAAAAACTCCCTCTGGGGTGCTGTGAAGATGAGCATTACATTGCTCTGGGATCTGCTGCATGGTGGATCCAAAAGTCACTACTGCTTGTTAATAGTAACAAACATATTTACCACTTGCTGTTATTTTTACATTATAAATATGGAGTTGAATTAAAAAGTCATTCTCATCTGTGACTGGTAAAACAGAGGCTTTTGAAAAGGACATGTTTGCTTTCTGAGGAATACATTTAGGGTGTGTATACATCAGCAAGCGTGGAGAGACCATTCTGGTAATGGTTCAAAACCAGGTTTTGCTGAGGCATGAGAAACTATAAAACCATGTGTTGCAGCTCTGTTCAGATTAAGGAATTCATGCTGATTGACCCAGTCATGGTCTGGCTGTACAACAGTGGCAGGGATTCAGAGCTTTGAGTTTAAATTTTGCATACTAATTGCTTAGTGGCTTTTAAGCTCTAGTAATGCTTACTTAACAGATCTTTTACATCTTTCACATCTTTCTTCAAAATACTAATGAAAATAGAGGTAAAAAAAAGTTTAGATAGTGCTATCAAAATATTTTAGATTTGCAGTTGCTTAAATAAGTATTTTCTTTCTTTCTTTCTTTCTTTCTTACAGGTAATCAGATCCTCTCTCATGGGACTTTTTCAAAAGATCAGGTTTGTCTGCTGAAACTCAAGGGCATTTCCATCTGTTACTCTCCACTCAAATCTGCCTTATGTGGAAATTATGTCAGCTTTGACGTCTTCAAGTTGAACAGGGACCACCACTTTGACAATGTACTTCAGGCCTGTGTCAAAATGCTGCTTTCAGTATCCCACAGTGACCTGCTAGTAAGCAATTACTCATCTTGGGAGTCTTTATGCAAAACATGAAATAACACCACCACAGACTTTGTATTGGTATAATGAGAGGGATCTAGAACAGCTCAAGTGCAGCTTTCAGTTCAGTTACTTGAACTTATTAATATAGTGACATCTGAAATACAGGTATGACTGAAGCACCATGTGAAACAGGAGCTTTTTGAGAACTCTCACTGGGCTTGTAAAAGAGAAATGCTTTTTATTTTTTTTCTTTCTATGCTTGCAAACCCATTTTGTTGCCTGCATGCACTGTAAAGTATCCTCATATATCCAGCGACTCTGCAATTAGTTTCAATCTGTAAATTGTCACTGCACTGTGTATTCCTCATAAACTGGAAAACTTTAAAATTAAAGTACACCATGTTCCCATTTCTCCACAGGAAAACAGCAGATGTTGCATAATATCAGCCTGAATTCAAACTGTGACTTTTTCTTTGAGACACTTCTGTTCAGAGCTGTCCTTGTCTTTCAGGAAGGGACAAACCTGAGGTAGTTAAGAGATGGTAACACCCAGGTTTATTTTTGTCACATAAAGAAAGTCCATGGAAGTGGAAAGTTGCTCTCAATTAAGTCACTGTATTGTCTGTATAGTCAAACATGCCTAATGGGCACATTCCCAGATATCCAACGCTTAATTCCCTAAACAAGAGTCCTTAAGAGGAAGATGATGGTTGGATTGGGCTGGTGGGCTCCAGCAGGGACCTTTGCCAGCACACAGCTTGTTAAAGGAGCTCACTTAGGCACCAAAAAAAGTCTCTCTCTGAGGTGATTTGGGTTGTGATAAATCTTGGTGAGGTTTCCTGCAGAAGGCAAGATACGCCCGGACTCCTGGACAGAACCATCCCACTCTTCCTGGACTAGGAGCTGTGGCAGATGGCAAAGCACTGGAATGGGTTTGGAATATCCTGAGTTTAGTATTTTAAACGAGTAGCAAATTATAGCCAATGGTAAGTTTGAAAAGTTGAAAACTACTGAAGACAAGAAAACATTTTGTCTCTCAAAATATTCTGATTTATTGGCTAGTTTATAATTTATCATGTCATCAAATCTGTAAGATCATTCTTCTGTCATCTGTTCATGTTGTTAATATTAGTCAATGGTAGTATCAGTATTTTCTGTCAATGTGTGCTCCTTTTTTCAGTAATATCCAAAACTAAGCCACTCTTATAACTCATTTTTGGAGTGTCTGACCCAGAATCATATGAGTTTCATTACCAGTTTAGAAGTCATGTCTTAATCTGTATTCTGACCTCAGTATCTGAAGGACTCACTGCAGTAGGTAGGCTTTCCCTTGGCTAAAGAAAGAATTTAAGTATTTAGATAGCTCAGGTTTTCAAGGCAGCACATTCATGTGTTTGTTCAAAAAAATAATATAGGGGACAGCAGAAGATGCTGAATTTTGATGTTTGGAATTCGAAAGGTGCTTGGATTTTGAATAGCTAAAGAGTGTGACTTTTTGGTTACTGAATAAGTTCTTTTAAACCTGTAGATTTTTACAGAGAGTGTTTTTATACAAGCCTGAATTAATAAACTTATTAATGTGCCTCTCCTGGAATCATACTGAAAACTCATGTATTTGTTACTCAGAAGAAAAATATTAATGTGCATACTGGTATCTGTGGGGTTTTGTTTTATTTGATCAGTATAGCTGTTGTGTAAATAATGCTTGTTCTGCACAGCTGTGATGTGATTTGAGGAATGTAAAGTATCTGCCCTTGGAAAAAATAAGCCAGCTACTCAGTACTTCCTGAAAACACATCAGGGGAGAATCAGAGCCACAGAAGCACACCTGGAGTGTGATACAAACACAGCATCTGATTGCAGATCACTGAATTCGCTTGCACTGTTTAGTAAATGTTTTTGAACCAGGTGACTGTCCAATAATTTGGGGTTTGGGCTGGGGAGTGCTAGTCTAAAGTAATTTGGACTAGAGAGAATGAGACAGCATTTGAGGGAAGAAAAAATAAATCATGGAGTTACATTCTAGTCACCGCGGAATACCCTGCAGTTTCTGACAGGGAAGCTCTTTAAAGCCTTCAGTCACATTTATTGATCAGGGTAGCTTCTGGGGGAGGGAATAGGAGCCCATACCATGAGCATGTGTAGGTGTGGCTGTGTAGAAGCTGCTGCTCATCCTGCGCAGGGCCCACAGGACAGCAGGGAGGCGCTGAGGAGAGCTCACTGTGCTGAATAAACACAGCCAGCACTTCGGGTTGCAGGAGGGGAAAAAGGCAGAGAAGAGCTGAGCAGCAGCATGAAGAGCATTTGGGTCATTCTGTTATATAACAAAACCCATCTCTCTGATATTTTGAGTGCTTTGTGACAGTGATGATGGCATGGTAGTCCCTGCCTATGGCTGGCCCTGCCTATTGCTGCAGGGTATTCTGCCCTAAACCTGACCTTGGCCAGTTCAACAAGCCCTGACTGGGACTCTGCTATCCTCCACACCTCTTCCATGGGAGATGCTGGCTATGCACATTTCTATAGTTCGCTAGCATATCACATTTACTGTAAACATCTCTTTGAAATGCAAATTGAACTATCATAAAAGGGAGAGAATAAAATGTGAAAGCTAAATAAACTTCAGCTTTCAGGTGTTCTGTTTATTTTTCCCTCTCAAAAAGTGTTGATCTCTCACTCAAGGCAGGTAGGAGAAGTAAGAAGATTATGTCTTTCCAGTTTTAGCTTCAAACTTTTGTGGTTTAGGCATGTGAGAGTTTAATTAGGAAAAACTATCGATTTTTTAGGAACTGTCCTGATTTAGGACAAATTTGGGAGGAAACCTCCAAATGGGGTTCCTCTGGAGAGCAAACCCAAACAGCCCCTCCCTCCAGCCAGTCTGGGAAAAAACTTCCTCGGAGAAAAGCGGAAAAAACTATTTATTTGACAAACAAAATGCCCACAAGCATAAGGAATTAATTAATTATGAAACAATAAAACTTCTCGCCACTCCGAAGAGAGATGGCAAAACTGAGAGTCCTTGCCAGGAATTAGCTCAGCTCTCTCAGTCTCTTATCAGTCCCAGTCCCTTTGGTGCTGGAAAATGCCAAGGTCCAGGCACAGTGGGCCATGGGCACGAGATCCTGGTGTCTCTCTGGGTTTTTTCAGTCCAGGACAGGTTTAAACCATCCCAAGGGAAGAAAAAAAAACACCACAAAACAAAAAACACACCAGTCCAGACAGCTTCTCTACCTCAGCTAGCTAAACTAACTAAAACTAAAAAAAAATTCTCTCTCCAGCCACTGTCTGNGGCCTAGGGGGAAGACTACTCCAACAATTGGATTCAACAGTTCATGAAGATGGTGATAGAATACTTGGTGTACATCTCATACTATAACCCAGGACAACAGCTCACTTTCGCCCATAAGCCCTAGATTTGCTTATCCAATGCTCTCCTTCAGTTAATCTCAATGTCATTAAAGCAGCAAAAATAAATACAAGCATACAGGACCAAAACAGAGTGTGGAGTCTTCATCCTTGGAGATATTTCTAGATACTAGAAGAAGTCCTGAGGAATCTGTCTGGTGCTGACCCTGGCTTTAACAGGAGGTTGGATGGAATGATGGTCTAATTTGGTTTCTGCCTCCATCTTTAAAATCCTGGTGGTCTTTTCCACTTGTTTTCATGTTAGCTCCCCAAGACATGTTTTGGTTGTGTCCACATGCCTGTGCTTACTTCCCATGATTAGTCAGCTGAAAAACACTTCTTTTTTTAAATTTCCATGTTGCAGTAACAAAGTGATTGTTTTTCCTTAATATCATGTATCAAGAATTGATATTCAAGTCAGCCATTAAATTCCTCATTTGTGTTAAAGAAACATTATTTTCCATACTGCTGTAATGACATGTCCAGAAGANGAACAGATGATTGGGGATACAAGCATCATAAGGTCACCCTAGGACAGGAACACTTAGAAAACTTATATTCTGTAGAATTCCTGATATTCTGATGAGAAAAGTAACAAAAATGTTAACAGCTGTAATGGTTTGAAAGCAAACTGAGTGAGAGGCAGAAAGTCAGAAATACAATTTAATAAGAAGAAAGAAAAAAAAGTAAATAAAATAAGATAAATCCAATAATACAAAAACAAAACCTTCACTTACTGACAGAGTCAGAATACAACCTGAGCAGGGTTATGGAAGCGCTCCAGATGAGGTGGTGTTCCTGAAGCAGTGATCCCATAGAAAGATCTGGTAGCTCTGGTCCTCTGGGAATCAGTGTCTGTACTGTCCCAAATCCCTGATTATATCCAGGTGAGAATGCTTGGTTCCTCCGCCTGGGCGGAGCATCTCACAATGGGATGATGAGTCATACAGGGGGGGTCCTTGATGGCCCATTAATGAGAGATAGCTTATCTACAAGTCATGGGCAAGGTATTGATGGGCCATTAACAGAAGACACATTAACAGAAAAGGGAGGGGGGCGGGGCCTAGGGGGAAGACTACTCCAACAATTGGATTCAACAGTTCATGAAGATGGTGATAGAATACTTGGTGTACATCTCATACTATAACCCAGGACAACAGCTCACTTTCGCCCATAAGCCCTAGATTTGCTTATCCAATGCTCTCCTTCAGTTAATCTCAATGTCATTAAAGCAGCAAAAATAAATACAAGCATACAGGACCAAAACAGAGTGTGGAGTCTTCATCCTTGGAGATATTTCTAGATACTAGAAGAAGTCCTGAGGAATCTGTCTGGTGCTGACCCTGGCTTTAACAGGAGGTTGGATGGAATGATGGTCTAATTTGGTTTCTGCCTCCATCTTTAAAATCCTGGTGGTCTTTTCCACTTGTTTTCATGTTAGCTCCCCAAGACATGTTTTGGTTGTGTCCACATGCCTGTGCTTACTTCCCATGATTAGTCAGCTGAAAAACACTTCTTTTTTTAAATTTCCATGTTGCAGTAACAAAGTGATTGTTTTTCCTTAATATCATGTATCAAGAATTGATATTCAAGTCAGCCATTAAATTCCTCATTTG
This sequence comes from Illadopsis cleaveri, assembly GCA_013399915.1. Classification (NCBI taxonomy): domain Eukaryota; kingdom Metazoa; phylum Chordata; class Aves; order Passeriformes; family Timaliidae; genus Illadopsis; species Illadopsis cleaveri. The sequence goes on along the minus strand of VXBB01017410.1, from coordinate 61,082 downwards.
TGTTAAAGAAACATTATTTTCCATACTGCTGTAATGACATGTCCAGAAGAACTACTGGACAGTTTATAGTTCTTAATGTTGGTTTGATTTTAATCATCTCAAGAGTCTCACCTGTCACCATGTTTTCCTAAGTCATTTTTCTAAATGTTTTATCCCTTTTAAAATGTTGGTATTTGGGACGTTACCAATTATCAGACAGTGAAATGTAAATTTATTTCCTCTGTGTTATTTGGCCACATACAACCTTGTGATAGATCCAAGCATTGCCTTTTTCACTGAATTGTATCAGTGCCACAAGAACCTCTCAGAATAGTAGGGCTCAGGGCTATACACCATGTGAGAGGGAATTGTGTTTTAAACTGATTAGAACATACAAGTCATTTTCAGAAATGTTTATAAAAATTAAATAGCTGGCTTTTATTTTAAAAATTAAATATCAGGAGATCACTTCTCTTTCACAGAAAACAGCATGTGACATTTTTCTCTATTCTCTTTACGTATGTGAAGCCTTTGGGACCCTGGTTGCTGTCAGCTGTAGGACAAACATTCCCCAAATTCTTTTTCCTGAGGAGTGTTCATTCTGTTACTCAGTAAATACCTTTCTTGATTCCTCATTTTAAAAGGAATATGTATCTCTTCCAAGGCACTGCAAATCAGCTGTAATGGAAGTCCTCATCTGAGCTTTTACTGGGAGGATAAACACTCCAGCGCTTCCCTTCAAAAGTGTTTACCTGGCTTTTTCACAGCTGACTCAGTGGATCAGAGTCTTTTAAGGAAGTCTGCCTGGCATTTTGCCACTAATCTCTGCAAAGCTTTTCTAATTCTCATATGATTAATAGTATAGGATACTATTCATTGAGGAAAAAGTAAAACATTTTTTTTCCATCTTGCTGCCTAATTTAGATATTAAATTGCCAAATCCATTTACTTTCCAGGTTTAGTCTCAAAGGCAAATAATGCCAGTGTTGAACTACAAGCAGTTGATGGACAAAGAAAATACCACTTAACTCCCTCTCCTTGCCTTTATGTGAAAACCAAACCAAAATCTTTTAATTTGCAGAGATTCAGCAATGACATTAAACTGCTGAAAACCAATTTCCCTCCAGCAGGTTGTTGTCATATTGCTGAGACCAAAAGGCTTTGCCAAGTCCTCTGGGGATCTTGTTGTCTCTCCTAAACCAACACAACCCATTCTAAGATACGTGCTCAACTTGCAGCTGAATGAGCTGATGGCTGATTGGAATTGCATACATAAGGCAAAACCACACAGATAACAGAGAAGTGCAGGTAAGCCCCAAATCTGAAATGAACACCTGGTAGCAAAGGAGAAACCCAAGGGACTAGTTACTGGTGCCACAGTTGCCATCTGTGTCTCCTGTCCATCCCTGGCCCCCACCTGGCCGTCAGGGAGGTGCAGAGGGCTTAGTTTGCCTGACAAAGCTGCTGAAGTGCTGCTGCTCCCTGCTGACACACCCGGAGCTGGGGCTGGTGTTTGTGTAACCACAAACTGCTTGCTTCATGATCCAAATGATTCCTACACAGGGGATGGAGCTGAGTGGACCAGAAGTAAGAGCATAGTTTGATTGCATTTTTCCTGATTATACCAAGATTTTTCTCAGTTTCCTTTATAATTCTATCCTGATTTTGTCTTCTCACCTATTTATCTGTCCTCAGCCTAGAGCTGGTAGCTCCTTGTTGCTCCTGTTTTTTCTATTTATTTGGTTGGCTTGTCTCACAAAGATTTAGTGAGAACACTGTTCAGCAAAGCACAGGGTTCCACATGCCCAAAAGAGTCATTCAAGGGAGTTTGCTTGACACTCCCTGTCTGCAATCAAAAGGAAAAATGAGCATAGAGAAGCACATTTGATATATAGTTATGGGCAAATATAAGTAGCTCTTAACATTCATACCAGATTCTCATGAGCAAATAGCATAGACCTGTCTGCTGTCCTGCTAAAATCACTTACTGTTGAGTCTAAAATACCTGCTTGCACAGTATCAACATGTTTAGAACTACTGCTGTTTTGTAAACTGATGATAGTGGTTTACTTTTTATTATTCAATTTAAAAAGAAAGAGAGTTAAGCACTGGTTAGGAAATACAGCAGAGCCTTCCTGTGAAATATGTATTTTCAAATCTCTCACTTGTTGTTATTGATGGTGATTCAATTCCACCATGCACTGCCTTTCTAGTTTATATGTAGGACTGTTTTGGTTGGGAATATGACAGTGCCAGGTTCTGCGGCCTTGGCTTTGGCGTCGCTCACAGCTTTGAACTCAGCTCTGTTCCAGCATTGTCCTGCCCTCTTGCCCCATTGAATTCAGCCCTCAGAAACTCATGGGTTCCATGGAGACAGAGTTGAGAGGCTCCAGCTCATTTTTGTGAGCTATTAGGTCACTCCCAGCTCCTGCTGCTGAGCCAGCTGGTTGCTTCAGAAGATCAAGCCTTAGGAGACCACTTCTTCTCTGGCTATAGACGCCCCTTTAGTTTTTCCTCTAAAACATCCTTAGCAAGGTGCTGTTAGGATTTAGATAGTGAAGGGTTAATAGTGTCAGCATAGAGCTCAAGGAGTTAAATAGACACAGATCAAAATACTCTGGTGTCTAGAGGGATGTGTTTAAATGAACACTGCAAGGTTGGCAGGCCTCCAAATTAGCATAGTTTAAAGAATTCAAGGTGCTTTTAAGTGTATCCTTCTAATCCCTTTTCCCTTAGAATGAGCATTTTAACAGTTTAATTCCTTTTGCAACCCTTACTCCAGTGGACCATCTAAAATACATACTGTGAACTATAGAAGGCCTAGAGAAGTTCTTGCTGAAGCCAGTGGCAACAGGATGGAGCCCTCAACACTCCACTCATGTGGCTGGGATGTTTGGAATTGCAGAGGATATCAGTTAGGGCTAAGCTTGGCACCCAGCAGGTTCAGCTGCTGCCTGCATGAGGATCTTCAGGGGCCGTGTTGGGATGGAGTTGGCAGCTGTGAAATGAGTGGGTACAGGCTGGGAGGCAGCACAAGGGGCTGTGCCCAGGTGCCCACGGAGTCCCTTGGGTGCCAGGTCAAGGAGGTGGCAGCTGGGAAAGGGGAGAAGCCCCACTGTTTGCCAGAGCCAGGCAAGGGAAGCACGCATGAGAATCACAGGCCAGAACACTGCTTTTAATGTATTTAATACACTTTAACCCACTTTATTACCAGTTAGTAAGTGAGCTGACTAACTGGCTGTCTGTGATGAACTTTTTACTGCCTTTAATGCCTCTTGTTCAGTGTTTGGCACCTGGCATGCACTGTAAGCTCCTTGGGGCAGAGAAACACTGGGAAACCATTGTTGAGGAAAGCCTGGACCACAGCTCTATTAACTTTATCTTCTCAGTGGGCAGATCAAACCAGAATTTGAGTTTCCAGGAATCTTCAGTCTTTTGAATGTGAAACTGAATACCAGTAAAATGTCAGCCCTCATCCTGTGCTTCCCAGAGGGACCTCGGTGTTCATACAGTGGTGAATGAGGCTGGCTGCAGTTATAGGATCCTTAACATAGATATATCGTAACATGGTGTAACATGAATAACCAGTTCCCCAATAGCAAAGGGGGCTTAATAAAAGCTGTCTTCAAAGCTGCTCAGTCCCTGTGTCAAAACCAGACTGGGTGATTTATCACCCAGACTAATGTCAAATAGATTAAACTTCGAGCTCTCGAAATACTGTGAAATGTCATTATTAGGTTTTTTTTTACAGAAACAATTACAAAACTGTTTCATTTTTTACATGGATACAAGCGTCTCCTCCAGCTGTTTTACTACTTTAGACTACATTGTCACCTGCTTCTTGGGGCACCTAGCTAAAGAAGACAAGAAGGCTCTCAGAGGTAGAGACATTTCACAGGATGGACAGAGGCCACTCCATGCAGCAGAGCCCAGAAGTTCTATAGCAGGTGAATTCACAATCTTTTCTATGGCCTATTACTATATTTCTGAATTCTCCTGGGTTTTGGGGTACTTAACACCAAGTAGCAGTGGCTATTTAGTGACAGAACAAATCTCCCCATGCTGGGATGCAACCCTGAGTAGCTTCAGCTGTGTTCTCATGACAACCAAGGATTGAAGATATTTTTTGTCATACTGAACTGTGTAGGCTCTGTACTTGGCTGTATGGCATCTTACAACTGCATGTTTAAGTTTTGCTGATAAAAAGATGTGTGTGAGATCATCAATACATTTCTATAGACAAATGGGAAGGAAAGTCTCTAAAGCATTTTAGGAGGAAGGAGAACAAATTCTGACATTGAACTACACATTTTGGTAATGAAATGTTTAAATTGAATGTCTGTATTCTGTCAAGTTTGAATATTTTATTTTGCAGTAGATGAATCAGTGTATTCTTTTCTATTAAAGGTAAATACAATAGAAATGAAATTTCATGCTTCTGAAAAGGAAGTGGCCTCTGTAGTGCTTAGGAGAGATTGCCCCTTCTCAACTCCCTCAGGTTTTCACAGCCTAAGTGCATTACAGGGAGACCAAGATGTTCGTAGCTACAGATCTCCATGTTTGCTCCATGCCACGTGCCCTTAAATTTCTGTTAAACTATTTGAAAACACTTATTTACAGGAATCTAATACAGTTGTAGACCTGCCATTTAAGGAGGCGCGTTTCACAGGTCAGGAGGCTTTTAACGAAAACAGAAATTAACTAAATGCAAATGATGAGTGTGGTAATTTGTGTTTCCCTGCTAAGTGGGTGTCACCAGTTGCTGTTGGCGTTTGCTTGCTGTTCTAATTGAAGGTGAAAAGGAACTAATGGTGGCTAATATAATCCTGGCACTGTATTCTGAGAATATTAATGGTGCTTATTATTGACATCATTACCAGAATAGGATGATTCCCTTGTCATATTACAGATTCTTATGTCTTACATGCCTGACAGGGGTTTCCTGGAAGCAGCAGTCAGTGTTTGGGGCTGCTGGACTGCTCCACACTGCACCTCACGTGTAGTGATTGAAGGGGCAGAGCAGCAGGCTGGGCTCTGGGCTGCCCCCCATCTGTGGCAATCCTGATGTAATACTTTCTCTGTTAATATGCAGTAATCTTTCACTTTACAGCGTATGACTAGGCAGTGATTTGTCTTTATTAACTTCAGATTCTGCAGAATACTTTATATTTATTTTGAATGCAGGCTTTCACATACTCTTTTAAATATTAATGGTTGGTCTCCAGCAGTCAGCATAAATATGATTTGCATTAGCACTAGTCATATCATATTGAGTGCCTTTGATGTCAACTATTCAGGGCACTAATATCTGACATCATCTCCCGAGGTCACTGACAACTTTGACCTTTATTCTCAGGCACAGTTTCTGTAGTCTCAGAAGCTCTTTTGAATTGATTTGAAATTTTGACTCTTCCCTTTATGAGGTAGTAAAATTGATAATTATTCAGATGGGAACTGAGCACTGAGCGAAAAATCAATTCCACCCGCTCTCTGCTGCGTATAAAATTACTTCTGAGTCTGCCGGACTGAACGGATGGCCAAGGTAAAAGCAGCAGGCAGGAATAGTGGAGAGGATTAGCTGGACGAAACTAATAGCCTAAAGGGATGGCTTTGGAGATTAGGGAGTGTGCCGGTTGGGGGTTATTATTAGCAATGATGGGAGTCATTGATCATATGTTTACATCAGGTTTCCATTGGGTGATAAATCAGCCCTGAATAGAAACGGAACCCAGAGTTTAGTGCGCTACCGGGGGCACAGCGTATTAGATTATTCTCACTTTCACACTCGGATGAAAAGTGAGGCATTGATTATTCATTGGCTGGCCATTAAACACTGGGTTTATGGGCGATTTGACTATCATGGAAGCTAATGAACAAGATTGCTGCTTCCTAACCAGCGGTATCAGTTTTCAGGACATCTGTTTGGGTTCAGTAATGCGTAACCCCGTTAAGGAGCGGGTCACAGACGCTTAACGGCGCTGAAAACCTGCTGCCTGCTGGCAAACTGCTCCGCTTTGGAGGTTTGGCAGCTCGGTACCTGCGCCGCTGCCGCGCTCCCTGCACAGTTCGCAGCCGGACTCGGGGCTGCCGTGGGCCTCCGGNCCGCAGCAGTAACCCCCGACCGGCCGCGAGTGGGGGTGTCGCGCTGTCCTGCGCCCGCCGCCGGGCGCGGCGTCACCGCTCCACGCGTCCGGAACTGCCGCATCACCATCATCACTACCATCACCATCATCATCACTATCATCATCATCATCCCTATCACCCCCGCGCTGCCCAGCGGGGCGGTGACGGTGCGGCCTCTGCGGACAGCGCGGTGTGACCGCGCCTGAGGCGCTCGCGGCCCGGCCCCGAGCAGCGGAGCTATGGGATCGCCCCCCTCGTTCCTACCTTGCTCCCTCACGTGTGCCCCGCAGCAGCTCGGGGCTTTAATGGGTTGACGTGACTGTACAAAGAGGGAGCGATAGAGAACATGGAAGTGAAACGGCTCCGTACTGCTCAGGAGCAAGTTTCGGCATCCCTGGGGAGCTCGGCAGTGGCTGTTGGCTCTGGCCGGGTTTTCCCGTGTCCGGGCTCGTAGCCCCGGCGAGCAGCCTGAGCTCCATCTGCAGACAGCCACTTGGTGAGGGGATCTGACAGTCACACCGAATTAACGTGGCAAGTAATTTGAGATATATGGGTAGAACACGGCACTAAGTTTACTGCACTCAACTATTGATGTTATGTTCTGTAATAAGCACTTTGATAAATAGTTTTTGAAGGCTCCTACTTTGCTGTTTTTCTCGGTTTGAGAATTGAAGCCTCTGCTGCTTCACTTTATAAATGAAAGTGTAATTTTTGGTCTTAAGAAACTACCTTTATCTTCTGTTAATGCTGATCATGCTGAACTCTACACATTATGCTGTTAGCTCAATTTTTGTGTAGTAAAATACCATTCCTGTTAGTTCTTTCCAAAAATCCATGAGTTTTGTAGACTCTTTCACCTGCAGTTCTAACAAATGTTTACGAGTCAGGCACGATACGTAAAGAATCCTTGCTTGCACAGCCATCTCTGAAATTGTTCTATGCTGGCTGCAGAGGAGATAAATTGTTGGTTGGTTGAATAGAAACAGGATTCCAGTGCCATTCCAGTGTTCACTTTCTTTCCTGGGTGTTTCCTGGCCAGGGATGTAAAGTACAGGGAGGTCAAGTGAGGGAAGGCAGTGCTCAGTGATTACTTGCTGTGCATCACTTTCAGAAAGATCATGTGGACAAGAATAAGCTGAGGTTTTGATGAGACTGAGCACTGTAGCAATGTTGCGGTTCCCCCAGCCCCTGGCCGCTGGCAGGGTTGCTCCACGCCTCAGCCCGGGTGGGCCCAGCAGGGGCCCGTGCTAGCAGAGGGGTGCTTTGGTGCCAGGTGTCTGTAGGACGAGGCTGCACCTGAGCTGAGCCCTTCGAGTGTTCGGCATTTCAGGGGGCAGAGGGTGGGCCATGCCGGAGGAGGGGACCATCGGCAGGGAGGTGGGAAGAGCCGGTATTCCCTGCCAGAGAAAATCTGGTGGAGCACAAGGGCTGGAGAGGGACCTCTGGGCCAGGAGTGTCGCAGTCGGTAGGAGGGAAGGCGTGCGGGTGAACAAAGACTAGAGCCAGGAGCCAGGATGGGGTGGGATGGGAGATGCCGGGGAGGAGGAGGGGTGGGGTGTGATGTCCTGGGGAACTTGCCCGGGCTGCCTAGTGGGGCAGAGTGTGACCAAGGACTGCACCCGGTGACGGGAGGCACCAAGTGAAGCTGCACGACAGGCACTGCCTGGCAAGGAATACCAGGAAGCAGAAGTGCCAGTAGCAATTTAAAAGTCAAATGGCATTACTACATAAGAAAGTATTATAAATTGCAGCTTTTCTTTTTTCCTTTTTATGTGGTGAAGTAAGTGATGTTTTTGTTTCTCGGATAAAGCTCAGTGCCATATACAGCTAGTGTGGAGTTATGAACAGTAATGGAGATAAAAATCTGCAGTGGAGCTGTGTTCATAACATGTGCTTCATGGCCCAGGCAGCAGCACTTACACATAAGCACATCACAAAGAAATATAAATGGCACCGGCAGAGGGTACTGGTGCAAGATGTTGAGTACCTAAGGCCCTCACTCATATTTGTGAGCATATACTTAATTTTAAGAGCAGGTCAAACCCACAGATGTGATTGTTCCTGTGCTTAAAATCAAATGTGTTTAAAGGTTCAGCTGAATCAGGATGAGGGTGCGCAGCTTTTGCTGGCTCGAGGCTTGAAAGTTTTGATACAATAGTGAGAGGGAATTTCCTTGGGACATCTGTTTCAGCCTTTTAGCCCAATTTAAAAATGTTATCCAATACTACCATAACTTTCTTTATTAATTGAAAAGGATGGAGATATACCAGCTGTAGCCAAGCCAGCAGAGATTTGGGTGGCTAAGCAACAGAAAAGGCACCATATTGAGTGAGCCAAAATTCAGTCTCAAAGTCATTTACTTTAACCAGTGACAATACGTTTAGATTCTAGTGTTTCAATTTGATTGATGGTTTAATATCATATATAATCTTTTTAATGAGGGAACCCATTTAAATGTGTTAACATTTGCACTAGTAGTCTCCCATGAACATAACTGCATTTAATCATTACTCTGATTGTTTTTGTGGTTGTGTAATTTGCATCAGCAAAATAACTATGTCAAAGCTGTGTTATCTTAATGAAAGCTACGGTTACTTCTCTTTTATACATGCTTCTTACTGTTCATGTATAAAAGTGGCAGCAATCCCAGTCCCAAGTATATTGCTAAATGTATAGTTATCACTATGTGTGCTGTCAATTAAGAAATAAAAGAAATTAATGCGCTTAGTGTCTTCTCTAATTCTGCTTTGTTTAAAGCCTCATTGTGATTCGTTATCATGTGAACGGAGTAATTTAATTTTAAGACTTTTAATGTTAAAATACATCATCATTAGTGATGTATCTGAAGATTTCACGGTCTTAATAATGGCACTAAATCAAATTGGGAATCCCCTCTTTATCATCCAAGCTGTGCTCCAGTTCGCAGCAGCAGTTTTGGGCAGGGGAGAAGTTTCGTTCCGCCCAGAACACGCTTTGTACCAGCCTGGGGAGGAGCACAAAGCTCCGCATGCCCGCGCGAGGTGTCGGCGCCGCAGGGCCCCGGGCGAGGCAGCTGCTCCGCGTCTGCTTTTGTTTATCCCTTGCTGGTTTGTGTAGCCTTTAGGCCAGCACATGAAACAATCGCTTCTACAGGGTCAGCTGCTGGTCAGAAGCAAAGCAAGAAAAGGCTTTGCCTTAAAACGCCTCAGCCATCATTTCAGTGCAGCTGGCACCTGCTACTGGTGCGCAGCGGGAGGGTTAGGGGTCAAAGAGGCAGTTGTTCTAAACTCAGTGATGGCTTAAAGGGACTTGTAGATTAATCTGCTTTATTAACTTCTGTATATTAGATAACTATTGCAGTGAATGACAGTCCGTCTTTCTGAATAAGTCCCTTCACCTCATTCTCTTTTAAATTGGCTTTTGAGTAATGAATATTAAATAGAATACATTTCAGGGTAATTAAGTGGAAACATTAAGATGATGTTGTTTTACAATCATACCTATAAGTTTCTTGTGTATTTATCTTGCAATATTACTGTTCATTGCTTTTTGCTAGCAGAACAAAAAGCAGAAACATTTCAATTAAACAAAAGGAACTGGCAGTATTTCTCACTAAACTCATGTCTTTGTGCTGCATAAATATTTTCAAAAAGCAAATAAGTTTAGGGAGAAGTATAAAAATGTTTTACTCCTTGTTTACTCCCTGCAATGTAATACTTGGAAATGTTCAATTTCTGCTGGCTGTGGTTCCGTTATGATAATAAAAACTAAGAGGTGCTGGTTTAAGGAAGGTCAAAAAATATTGCTGTTCCATAGAATACAACTAGTGATAAGAATAGCACCAATAATTTTGTAAAGTTCACATTATAATTCAAAATCCAGTTAGAAGTGATGCTTGCAGTCTGGAAGGAAAGCAATATCTTTACAAAATGGATAGGGAAAGGTAACAATCCATTCTGTGATCTGCTACTGGCAGATTTGCCATGTGAGTGATGAAACTCGTTCTCCGTGAATGAACCCCCTCCTCCATTTGGAAAAAAAAATTAAATTTAAAATTCTAGAATAGCAGCAGCTTACAAGGATGTTAATTGCTGTTGGATCTGTTGGCAGTGGCCGAGATTGTGCTGGTATGGATGTCCAGCATTAGATGACGCCGTTCCTGGTCATTCTGACTGGGAGTCAGAGCAGAGATGTGCAGGTGAAGGGGCTGTTTTGTGCCCAGAACTCTGTAGTGACTGGCAGACACAAAATATGTGTCCCACTTAACCTTGGTAGATGTCTGATTTTCAGGACTCTGGAACTGAACTTCAAAATCCTCATTTTTCCTGTTGGTTTTGTCTGTTTGTGATCCTGAGACATATTTGTGTGCTCAACGTGTCTTCTGAAATCACAGCATCCAGCTGGGTTTTCTTCCTTTGCTGCTTACTTGTTTGGAGGTTTTTACTGAGAATTGAGATTCTTGTGTATTTGCATGTCTCCAGGAAACTTCACAGCTTTAAAATAAAATACATTAAAACAAAACAAACCAAAAACCCCCCCAAAAAACCAAACCAAACCAAACCAAACCAAACCAAACCAAACAACAACAAAAAACCCAAACAAACAAACAAAAAAAACCCCCAAAACAAACAATGTCACGATGGATTGATGAGATTTGGGAATACTGTTACTTTCTCTCAGCTTAGCCCAGCATTGTCCAGGTAAGCTGAGTTTAACTTGAGCAAATCCTCCCAGTGCTTTGCTGGGCACATCAGATGAGAGATTTGAGTGGCTGGAAGAGCACCACACACACAAAGGGCTGCAGCAACATGGGGTTTGACCTTTCAGTAGAACCATGCTTCTGAATTTTAAGTCATTTTCCTTTAATAAAAAAAGAAATAGAAAAAATTAAAAATGAAGTGTGTGCAACCATTCTTTAAAATCTTTTTAGCATGACAAGTAAAGTAATCTTCCATTGATACTTAAAAGTCCATCTGCAGAAATTCAGGCAGAATGTTAGAGAGATGCAATATCTATTGAAATGCTGAGTGTCAAACTGCCAGGGTAATGTATTTAGTATGAAATATAATATTCAGTGCATTTTGTTTTGATGACTGCATGAAATAGCGTGTGCTCTTAGCCTTTGTTGTTGTTGTTGTGAAAGATGATATTCACTGCCAAGTATTGGTGGCTGCTCAGGACACAGGAGCAATCTGCTTATTACCAGCTTTATCATCTGTCTTTGTGTTTATTTGCAAAAGCTTTGGTTACAGTTCAGTTCATCAGGGTAACAAAAACACTTTTAATTGTTCCACAGAAGAAATTAGAATCAATTTATGAACAGTTTGAAAACAGAAGAGGTTTGTGATCTGTTAGGCAATGGCTAATTAACACATGTTTTAGGCTTTTTAAGTTGTGTGCTGGTCCAGCACTCTGCTCGAGACAGCGGAGGGGTCACTGTGCCCTCCAGACCATCCTCGCACAGTGGTCACAGCCGAGCTGCTGCCTTTCTCCCACTCTCATTTCCTTCAAGGGCAGGTATAATACCCACTCTGCCTCTTGTCCCTGCTAATCATCTCCATATCAGTTAATATGGGTAAAATAATTACCCCAGTTCTAATTGTCTCTGGTTATCGTTGCTGTGTGGGGGAAGCCTCTGGCTCTGCTCCTGGCAGGTGCCCATGGGGCTGAGCCCACTCTGAGCCCAATCTGACCCCACTCTGAGCCACTCTGAGCCCACCCTGAGCCATTCAGAGCCCACTCTGAGCCACTCTGAGCCCACTCTGAGCCAGTCTGAGCCCACCCTGAGCCACTCTGAGCCCACCCTGAGCCATTCAGAGCCCACTCTGAGCCCACTCTGAGCCACTCTGAGCCAAATCTGAGCCACTCTGAGCCAAATCTGAGCCCACTCTGAGCCATTCAGAGCCCACTCTGAGCCACTCTGAGCCACTCTGAGCCCAGTCTGAGCCCTTACTGGAAGAAGTTGGTGTAGGTGAAATTGATGTTCTCTCATCCCAAGAGGATTAAATAATGTGTAACTAATCATAGGGGTAGAGATGCTTGTAGGAGACCCCAGCTTCATCCTGTGTCACCTCTCAGACCAGAGTGCTGGCTCTACAGGACAGAGAGAGGCTCTCACTATGGAGACTGTAAAGGATGCTTAAGGATCCTCAGAGATAAGCCTGTGTTAGGAAGCCCTGAACCTGTCTGCTTCTTCATGTGCTGCTAAAAGCAGAGAGCAATGGGTATTAATTTTTTGGTGAGGTTTTTAAAGAGCTCAGCCTTCTGGTACATCTAACCATCCTGAAATTTGTGTTACAAATTATGGTACATTGTGCATTCCACAGTTCCCAGTTAATCACAGTTCTGTCATCTTTAAAACCAGCTGTAACATCATATAGTTACAGCCACTTGTTAAGAAATGGCTGAATCTTAAATAAGCAGCTTAGATTAATATAAAATGACAGTCTAGTAGCTGTAACTTAAAATCTCTGCATGCTACCAGCTAAAAAATGTAGATTAAGGATTGATGTCACAATCTTAAATTATTCCAGCCTGAGGTGGAATAACTTGCTGTCTAACAGGGAGCACAGATGGATAGGCAGGAAGAAGCTGTGCAGATACACGAGTTTGTAAACATCTGTCAGCTACAGCAGATACCCAAATACAAAATCTTGCACTTCAGGCAGCACATGAGCATGTGACATTCAACAGAGGGTATACATGAAATTCAGCACAGACAAGAGCAAGTCAACACGCCCTGGAAGGTAATAATTAATGAAACATATCCCCTCCCCCTGAAGAAGGAGGAGGGATTTCATTCATCAGGCATTGTCAGTACTGCTGCTGTTAACTGTTCTGCTTCCAGAATTTGATGCAGCCAGCCCTTAGACCAAACAAAATTGCTCCACCCTGTGAGACTCAGTGCTTTACTATGGGGGAGTGTACAGTGGCCAGTGGGCATCACTTCTGCAGCACTGGTGGGTGTCAGCTTCCCAGGAGCATGGTCTCCCCTGACAGAGCTGGACCCAGTTCTGATGGGTGAGACTGGATGAGTGATAGTCCTTCTTGGAAAAAATTCAGATGCAACTGCAATTTGAAAATAACATATTTTGTCATGTAGAAATGAGGTCTCAGAGGAAAGATACTACAATTACTGTTTGAAAACCTGCGGCACAGGGCAGAGCTGTGCTGTGAGCAGCTCGTGTAGCTGCTGCCCCTGTCCAGTTTTGCTGTGGTGACTCCCTGGCATAGCACAAACCTCTGCCTTGTAATCCTTGTCAACGGCCTGGAAGGCAGCTCACTGCCGGCTAAAGATAGGGAATTAGGAGAGAAAGCTTTGGAAAGACCTCTTTGCACTCCTGCTCTGGGTTATTGTGCTATTAACATAAGAACCAGAAGACCACAATGGCTCTGGTACACATGGCAGGGGCTAAACCTGTCCTGAGGGTGTCTTTCTGAAGGTGTGCTTATGCTTCTCTTTATATACAAAGTCAGCTTTGACCTAAATTGACACACTCTTATTTTAGGACTAGTTCTGCTGGCTCATGACTTGGACCTGCTTCAAGTGAATTCCCACACTCAGCCCTTTGGCCAGTTCTGAAGATGTGTTGGGAAATGCAGAGCTCCATATTCCCTGTAGCTGCTCCTTTTTCACATCACCCTTTTGAACACTGGGAGAGTGGGAGTCTCCCAGCTGGACAGAAAACTGAAGGAAATACCCTGTGAGAGACACATCTGTAGAATATTTCAGTCCATCAGCTGCTGGCATATTCTAGTTCATGGTGTGCAGTGTGTCTCCCAGATGCCTTGTCCTGACACCAAGATTGGGTTTTTTCTCAGCCATTCGCACTTAATTCTCATAAAAGCAAGCAAAAAGGGCAGTGCCAGTTGAACTATTGCAAACAGAGATACAGGATTGTGTTCCTTGCAGTTTTTAGTTTCAGTTGTTGAATCCTGAAATTTTAGTTACTAGTGTTTATTTAAATATATATACTGGAAGTGTACATTAAGAGGGTGAAATGCTACATGCTCTGAACAGAATCTGGAGGAATTTGGTCTACGGGGCAGGGTGGGGGGGAATGCCAGGCTTGGCCTGAGGGCTGCTTGGAAGGCTTTGGGAAGGACTCATGGACTGGCCGTGTTTCCTGCCTGAAGCCTCTTCTGCCTCTCCCTCCCTCCTTCCACAACTCCTCCCTTCTTCCTGTGCATGTCATGGAAATTGGCAGCAGGATGGGAGGGAGTTGGGAAGGGAAAAGGAAGGAAATAGGAAAGTCAGAAGGGAAGAGAGATGCAGTGTCACCAGCCTCCCGTGCTGCTCTGGACAGCTTGATAACATTCTGTCTTGGACTAATGTGGTTTCATCATGCAGAGTGGTTCTTAAGGCATGTGGTTCTTAAACACTTATATATTACAAAGCTCAGCTGATGTGCTGTTTCTGGCAGTTAAATATTTTTTGTTCAGGAATAATGGGCTGATTCTTGCTTTCAAGATAAATAAAGGCTTTCATTTTTGTATTTCATCTGGAAATTTTGGCTTTGAACATGAAAAACATCAATATGAAAGTCAAACATTGTAGTAAAATAAATATTTTAAAACAACAAATTAAAATTTAAAGTATTTAATAATCCTGGAGTATTTAAATCTTCCCAGTGTTATTAGTTATTAGTTATTAGTTATCCGTTTACTGATATAGGAAGAACTGATGATGAAAGAACTAAGAATTCCAAAGGACGTTTAAGTTAGCAATCACAGTTCTTAAATTAAGAGCAGACTCTCTGAAGCTGGAGCTTTAAAAACCTACTAAACAATGAAAGAAATGTGAATTTTTTAGATCTGAATGAAAACAATGAGTGCTATTAGCAGACAAGTATTTTGTTAAAATCTGTGCATGTTCCTGACCCTTCTAAATCCTTTGGAAAGGAATACTCCCACTGCTTTCTCTGGTGTTAATATAATGTTCTTTTTGCTAAAATGGGATTTGTTGCAGCATAGTAAAAGATCCATCCCAACATATGGGAAAGAGAAGTGAGTTACAGGACTTGCAGTGATGCAAATATTCTGCTGATAACCTGGCACAGCAAAGCAGCCTTTGCAATAGAAGGACAGCTTCTCTTCCAGCTTCCTTGATTTAAAACTTAAAAAATGCTTCTGTCCCAACAGCTGGCTTTGTTACAAGCTATGAAGAGGAAAACCTAGTGAGGAATGAATTATAAGAAGTCATAATTATTTTTCATGTTTGGAAAACAAGCCCCTATTGGTGCCTGTGCAGAGGTTTGAAATGGTTTGCTCTGGTTCCAAAGCAGTACAGAACAGTTTTTGTCCTGTGAGTAATGGAACACAGTTTGTATGATAGGTAACTGTGAAGACAAGTGAAGAACTGGCCTTTCCCACACCAGACCATGTGTTCCTAACCTGGATGCTGAAATGATTTGTGGATCTCTGTGTTCCAGGTGATTTGTAGTGCTAGGATTCATCTTTTTCATTTAGTGAAACATGCTGTTTTGACTTCGTCTTGGCCAGTTATTACAGGCTAGTTTGCAGTGTGGCAGCTCTCTGGAGACCCCACTCACAGCTACTCATTGGCCTAGAAGAAAGGATTTAATGATTTTCTACTTCCTTTGTGTTTGGTTTTAGGGTGTAGATATTTTGTAAATGTGAGTCAAACTATTTACTGGTGACATTTTACAAATTTTCTCTCTGTTTAATCTCTAAGTAATGATTTTAGGTTTGTATATGTTGTGGCCTTTGGTGTTTGGGACTAACATATCTCAAGAATATCTCAGAGCATTTTATCTTTAAATGGATTCCATGGTTATTGTGTAATTTCTTTGTACAAGAATGGTGCCAATACCTAAAATAAGTCTTACCCTTCCCATCTAGACATGCCAGAGGTACAGGAGTAGAGCTGAACAAGCAGAGGGCTTAGAGTCAGAGCTTTTTGGCGCCCTAGGGGTGTGCCAGCCAATGGGCAAAGTGAATTCTGCAACTTCTGCTTAAGTGCCAACAGAACCTCTGTGTGAGCTGACAGATCTCAGCACTTTATAGAGCTGAGAAGTGGCTGTATTCCTGCTATAGAGCTCTGTAAAGCAAGTCACAGAATAAACTAAAATGCCTGAACTCTGAGGCTGAGTTTGTAACTGTGGTAGAAAGGGTACAGGTTTAAAGACCTCTTGCTATAATCACAATTGCCTTGGTTGAAATAGGGAGTGTTCCACTCCAGTCCTGGCAGTGTCATACACAGAGAAACGTGGATGTGAGAAAACCAGAATCTTGAAGAGCAGCCTAGGTTTCGTCTCAAACTCGTACAGAGCACACATGTTGGTCTCTGGAAATGTTGTCCCTGTGTGACAACAGGGAAAATCCCAGAGGAAACTTCAAAGCCTGTACCTCAAACTAACTCTGCTCTAAATGTCAGTTCATATTTCAGATTTTATTCAACTTTGCCCTTAGAGCTGAACTTTGGCATTAATTTTTTTAACTTTCTTCACCTGGTAGTTTTTTTAATGGAAATATTTGTTTGGAAGAAGAATTTTTGTAATACCATGTTCATGTAGGAAACATCAGTGATTTAGCAGGGTTAGTAAAGGTTTCATGCATTTTTCCTTCTCAGCACATCACACAGCTTAACAACATTCATATTCATGTAAACTGAATTTTCTTTCAGATGATGTCAGTCCTAAGGAGCACCATCATCTTTGGAGACTGAAGAAACCAATGGTGTGTGTCAAGACTGCTGCTTGGACTTATACTTCTTAATGAGAAAGTGAGTGCTTAGCAAATTCCACCAGATTCACTCTTCATATGCCAAAGTAGTAAAAATTTTAATGAGATCTTCTTTGCTTTTACTTCACATAGAACAGAGCTGCCTGCTGCCCTTCCAGTTGCCCATCTCTAGTCCCTGGGCCCTTGCTCCATTATGCCCACATTAGGAATGAAGAGTGGATTTCAGCTCACACACTCTGTAAGTATCTTACACATCGTTCACAGAGGTTGAGGGGCTCCATTTTGATGAAAAATCCTCTCAAACTTTTACCCCAACTTTTACACCCAACCTCAGATCATGCAAGGATATAATTAACCTTTTTCTAATAAACTTTGTTTTCACATTTCCAGAATTAAGAGGAGTAGAAGTTATGCAAGCTCATCAGCCTTTTAGATAGAAAGATGAAATGACAACACCATGAAAATCACATCAGAAAAAATAGTTCCTAGAAAAATAGTTAACCAATTTCTTTCTCTGAATGGTTTCCCAGGAGGAACTGGCTTTGGGGGGTATTATCTGAGCACTCACACTTAACTACTGGTGTTGATTGCAGTTTGGGTTGTGTGCATCAGGGGCACACTCTGTAAACCAGGAAATACACTACAATTTGCCCTTTCAATAAAATTTGAAGCTCTGAATTTGGATATGCCCATCACGTTTCCCTGGTGACTTAATAGCAATGCAGTTATCTGGGACAGGAGCCCTCTGAGGGAATGCCTGTGCCTTGATCCAAATGTATGCATTTTTTGTGTGGCGAGGTGTTGTTTCTGAGAATATTGACCTGTTGTCTGTGCCTTTCTGCAGAGCTGGCTCTAACTTTATTCTGAATTGCTTTATCTCCTGGGCAGTCACAAGCCTCAGTGTATTACTGCTTTGGAGAATGAATTGTCTATACAATAAGAGGGCGCTGGAAAAAAATCAGACACTAAGATTAGCAACAACCACATACATTAAAATTCAAACTGAAATCCCAGCCATGGAAGGAAACTAATAGAAGAAGAAAATATATCAAGAAGAGAAGCGCTGTCTCATCATTCACCTGTGCTGAAGGATCCAATTTTAGCCATATCCAACAGCACTGTCATTCATCTTCTTGGTGTGTTATTGTGATTTAAATCCAAGCTCTATAAGAGAGAGCAGTTCTTTTAAAATGATTGAGAAGGAATAAGGGTAAATTCAGTGTTTAGGAAAACTTTATGACATCACAATATTATACTTTACAGATGGAAGCAATATTTCCTACTTTGGAAGGAAAACTAATCATTTTCTATCTGCTCTGAGTCACTGCATCATTATAAAAGTGGGATATAAGTAGTTTTGTGCATTCCCAATCTTGTTCAAGACGACACTTTTGTTTATATAATGCTTCTGATTTATAGCGCTTAAGGATTAGCCTGACTACATATTAATTATATGGTTTTGATGCTTCAGTATAAGAAGAAATTAAATATTTCACTTGAAGATAGAAACATAGAGCTGTAAATCATAAGGAATAAATTTGTGGCTGTCAGAATATTCTTTTTACTGAAATTAGACTAGTTCTAATGATTATGTGTTTTGCTTAGCAGACATGGATATGTATAAGCACCTTTACTTATGAACAAGTCTTATACTTTTTTTAGAAGGCTGAAGAACAGGAAATAGGATTTGCAATATTTGTATTGCCCCTTTTGCATCAAGGTTATTTATTTCAGGTTGAGAAAAAGTAGGACACATACTTACATATAACTGTAAAAGTCATCTTTGCTTGACTCATTCCAGTGCACTGCTGATTTATTTATTGGGAATGGATTCCTTTATTTCAGGTGGGGGTCTCTGTCTCTACAGTTCCTCGGAAATAGCAAGCATGCAGTTACCAGGTTTTACTGCTTGTTTTATTCATTTTTTGTTTTAATGAGCTCTTCTTTGCACATAATTGATTTCAAAGGGAAGGCATCATGTTTACTCAGGGACTCAGAAAAAATAGGATTGATACATGCATGCACCAATAGGGTTAATTATGCCAAAATGGGAATCACACTCACAGTCCACTCTAAAACAGCACTAGTCTCTTGAGACAGCAGGAGCTCAGTATGGACTGAGATGTTTAGAAGCCCCAGAGCTCAGAACAGCTCCACGGTGTTGGTACAAGGATGCCATGGGGTGCTGTGATTAGGAGGGGAACACAGAGATGATATCCTTTCCTGTTGCTTGGGGATGCTGTTAATGCTTTCCATTGTGGGGTTGAATGAAGTCCTTGGAACACCTCCTTTCTAAACATAACTTGTGGACCCTGGCTAAGGTCTCAGGGTTGTGCCCTCCTCTAGCCTGGACTCTGCATTGGTCACTGCATTTGATGTTTGGTGTTTGGGTTTTGGTGTTTGTTTGGTGTTTGCGGTTTGGGGTTCAGAGCGGGCAGTGCCCTGTGTTCTGTGTCCTTCATGCTTGCTCCCAGGGGATGTTCAGAGTGATTTGAGTGTTTCAGGACCCAGCTGCTGCCTCTGCTCCCAGTGCTGCTCTAGGGGCAGCAGAGATGGTGACATAGGGTGTTACTGGTGTGAGAGGAATTGTGCTGGAGGCATGAAATTTGCCAAGGAGACATTAAAGCAAAATCTCCCTCCACAAATGTGGAGTTGTCAGGGCTTAGCCTTAATGTTACAGTTTTATAATATTTTCTTTCCCTATCCCATATTTTTGCCTATTTACAGGACAACTGTAATTTTGATGTTGATGATGTGTGTTTAGTTTGGGATTTGTTTAAAGTTTAAACAGGTTTAAACATTTAAAAGGTTTTTTTTGAAATCTGGCAAACTAATCCCAGACTTTTGTGCTTTCTGACACTCTGTGTGACACCCTACAGGTTACATTAACTTCAAAAGTCTACTAAATTTTGCATACTATAAGCTGATTCTCAGCCTGCCCTTAACAAGTTCTCTTGTTATACACCTGAAATTTGTGAAATACAGGCAATATTCCTCTGGCGTGAAATATCAGACTGCTCAGGAATCTTGCCAGGTATATTGGCACAGGTCATCAGAACGCTTCATCCTCCTCTGAATAATTGTCTGTATAAGTGCTTATCCCAAGGATGTGCTGATGCCCAAGGCCATGAGCCTGTGACTGACACAGCCCATGTAATAAACACTGAACAGGGTTATTTGACTTGCTTGGCTGTAGTAGCAGGGTGGTGGGCAGCACTACAATCCTCTCCTGTTCCAAATTTCTAAGCTAAACCAACATTCTTGTGAGGTGATAAAAAACTCTGCTTTAAGTAGCCTATAGCTATGCCAGAATATGATGGGAATAGAAATACAGGAAGTGATGCAGATGACTGAGCTTCTCAAGAGCCCACAGCAGAGAGCCTAAACTGGCACTGCTCTGAAAAGGCTTGAAAAGTACTCAAGGATGCTGCTGCCACTTCTCTGGGATGCGTTGGAACTGGTTAGGCGCCAACACTCACTGCTGGTCCCACTCCACCCCAGCCCTGGTGGCTGTTAGTTTTTCTGCAAAGCAGGAGACTCCTTTTAACTGCAAATGTTTAAAATTGAGCAGAAATCAACTTCCATTATAAGGAAATAAGAACAAACATTAAAAAAAATATGAATAGAATCAAGAATAAATTGCTAATTGTATCCTGTATCTCCATACAAGCCCCAGCTCACCACACTGCTGCCAGACATCCCCATGCAGTGGGAGGCAGGCAGGATTATTGCCCCTGATCCGGCAAAGAGACCTTTGCTGAGATCCCATCAGTTTGCAGCCACCCCTCCCCACAGTCTCGTGCAGGAAGGAGCCCTCAGGAGCTCTTTTGGGGAGACTTTATTAGCTTGGCTGTTGTGAGCCAGAAAAGCTTGACATGATCACAGCAAAAAGCATGGAGGCAACAGACAAAGAACATTTGAAAAACTCTAAATGTGGAGTGCTGACACATCTGGTACTTTAAATCACTTCTGTGTGGGTTTGCGACTGTTTTGGTGTTTGGGTCTTTTAAAAATAGAATCACGGAATGGTTTGGGTAGGAAGGAACCTTAAAGAACATCCAGTTCCAGCCCCGTTGCCATGGGCAGGAGCACCTTCCACTAGACCAAATACATAGATGACTTGTGACAAATGGCAGTTAAACTGTTCATTCCAGGTGACGAGTTCATGTTTGGGCTGTGTGCAGAGGGTGTCCTTCAGTCTTGAGTGTGATGTCACCAGACAGATTTCATGTCCTACCCCTGCAGGCAGTGAACTACGGGGTTTGTGTGTTCGTGCTGTGCCAGTTGGGTTTGGCTCCACCTTTCACCAAGGCAGACTGGACTCTGACACCTGTCCTGAGGGGGAAGCTGGGGCTGGCCTCAATGGCATATCCCAAGGAACCCTTTGCTGGAGGCCTGGGAGGAAGGACATTTCTGATCATGTGAGATGGGAAAGTTTCTGGTTGCAGTCATTTCACTGCAATGTGTTTCCTACATTGCTAGGCTCAGACTTACATGTTGTAGAACTGGCTTTTGAGGGCACCTGGTGATTCTGTTGGTGAGCCTTCCTCTGGTTTTCCCTCAATTTAATACACATTATAGTTGTTGTTTTTACAACCTCTTGCAATGTATCTCCCACTGTCAGGTCTCCTTTAACCAAATGTTTGGTGTTCACTTTTCCAGGTCACATGGAACATGTTGGAGAGATGTGGCCAAAGCTCTGCACTGCAAAGGGGCCTCCAATCCCAAGGGTGTGGATATGATCTGGAAAGGACTTTGGAAACAGAGCACTGACTGATAAACCATCTCAGAAAGTGCTGGGACACTGTTATACTGTTAGAGAGATTTTTTTTTTTTAACCCTTGTGAAAACTATTTTCTGCATTTTTCTATCTCTAGACTAAATGTAAGAATTTATAATAGTGAAAACAATGGAAAACCAGCCTTAGTTTGAAGAATGCTTTCAGCCTTTCTTATCAAAATTTATAATCCTGTTGTTTTAGCTTTATGAAACAGTGTAAAAACAGTGTATAACTAAAGAATAAAAGGATATGCATTCCTTCTGAATTTGTGTCAGTTAATGATTCTCAGTTCTGTATGTAATAGTAAATAATATCTCATCAGTTCAAACCTCCAAGCTCACTCTTGAGGACATATTTGTTTGAAAATTAGATGAAAGCCAGTACAAACTTTATATGACACCCTTCTGAACTAATAAAATTACTATTTTTCGACAAAATGTTCTATATTTCTTTGCACCATGAGTGGTTAATGACAATGAGGACCACAAAGAAGACTGGAAATGAGCATTTTTAGGCTATAAGTATAGCAAGAAAATTGAATGTTGCACAGAGTGAAATAAGGTATGATGCAGTAAGACTTAGTGAAGTACTGAAGATATTATTTCACAAGTACACATTTTCCAGGTCTTTAGAAACTGGAAAAAAAGAACCACGGAAGAAAATGAAGGTGTTTAAACCCTTTACAAAGAATAAAGTTTATCCAAAACTGCAGAAAAAAGAAAGATACTTACACTGGGGAGCAGTGGGTGTCCTGTGCTAAGCAGGAAGGGCTCTGCTAGCTGGGGAGATGCAAAATGAATTGAATGAAGGCCTAAAAATGAGAACTGCTTAAGCAGTAACTTGGTTTATTATGTGGAAAAGCTGTTACATGCAATTACAAACTTGCTTTGAGATTGACTTGGATTTTTCCATTATTTGCCTAAGAAAAAAAAAATATTTCATGTTTGTCATGTTTGCTGACATTTGTGAATTCAATAACATTTCACCACTGCTTAGATAAGAATGGGAATTATTAATTGTGGCCAACAGGGAGGAAAAGTTCATACCTGTATTTCTTACAAGACTTTTCCAGTTTTCTTCTTTGTAATTGTTACTTTTCTGCACATTTTCAAAAGGAAGTACAGCTGGAAGGACGGTGTTTTGTCAGTTTGCTGTTCACATTTGAGCTCAGCTGGAGAAAGGATTTGAGCCAAAGAGTCTGAGCTGCAGGAATTCTGAGCACCTGAGGAGTTCCATGGAGGTAAAGTGATCCACAGAGGCTACAGAAATCCATGGAGGTTAAAATCCATGGAAATTACAGTAATCCATGGAGATTGAAATAATCCATGGAGGTTACAGAAATCCATGAAGCACTGCAATGCCTTATGCATTTTTTGAAAAGACGTAATTGCCTTAAGGGCTTTGGAATTTTTTTATCCTTTAAAAAGTGGAAACAATGGAATGGGAAATGTCAAAGGGAAATGCCACTCAGAACTCAAGCAATTTCCTCACAAGGAACCAGTGTGAGCCTGTCTGATAATGCAAAGAGTTGGGGACTGTAAAATAGGGCTGCTTCTCCCCCAGGTGTGTTTTATATCCTCGGAGAGCAAAGCACAGCCTGCTGAGGCTCAGGTGAATGTCGGTCCCTGTGTGAACCAGAATAAACCCCCAGAGCTGCCCCCGGCCGGGCTCTGCTCGCTGGGGCAGGCACAGGCAGCACTGGGCTGAGCACAGTTTGAATACCAGGCCCTGCTTCTAAAGGAGGCTGTGAAGAGCTCAGCCCCAGCATATGCACACCTTATAGAGTAATTCCTCAGCTTCATTAATGTTTTATTGCACAACAAGTTTACGATGACAGGAAACCTCTCAAACTGTGGCGGGATAACACACTTCCTCACCGTATTAAAAAATAATGCTGGTGTAGGTTTTATGTACCAGGGTGTAGACTGCTGTTAAGACGCACTGCTTTGACAAAATTCTTTTTGAGGTTTACAGAAAGCATAATAAAATATGTAAGTTACATTTCTACAAACAAAAGCTATAACATAAGTTATTTATAAGCATGAGATACAAACAGTACCACGATAAATAAACCTTAATGGATACCTGTGGCATCCATCCTAATGTCATTTGCCCAGCAAAAGTCATATTTAGTATGAAAACCTGGCAGCAGTGGCATGTTGGTATTTAAAATAAGAATGAAAGAGGGAAGGAAGCGGCTGCTTCCCCACGCTTATGCCCAACCTGTGGTACCTCCTGCCTTCACCTGGGGCTGGCGCTGCTGCTCCCAGAGACCAGATGTCTCTGCGTCTTTCAGGGCTTGTCCACGATAGCAGGATGTGTTCCCTGTCAGCTTCACTACAGCCTGATTTTATTAAAGGTGGCAGAAAGAAATGGAGCCCCATCTGCCCACCATCCTCTGTACTCTCTGCCCTTTCAGGGGTAGCTCCTTCCCCAGCACGTCCCTTGAACCCTCTCCTTCTCGTCTAGTCTCAGCCATTTGTGGAACAATGCATGGATTCTGAACTGAAATAAAGTCTTGGCTTTTTAAATATCACAGTTAAAGTTACCAACCCCACAAAGATGTGTTTTGAAACAGGGATTGAAACCACTAAGGCATGTTCATATGTCAGAGGCTTCAGAACCCAATAGCATTGGGTCTCTGAGTGGGGTTTAACTGCTTGCACCCACTGGAACATGGAAGACAGAGAGTTTTACTGGAGTCTGTGTGTCTGGAGCCTTGGGCAGGGTTTATGGGGCAGGTTTCCCAATCTCCTCCATGTCGGGGTATAGAGAATATCCCTTGTTCTGATGGGGAAAAGGCTGCTGAGGGCAGAGCTCCACCACTCTGCCCTCCCCTCTCCCTTCATGGGGTGAGGGGAGGCAGGAGGAGCACAGCCCTCCAAACCAAAGGAAGGGGCAGAGGGTAATGACCTTTGTCTCTCCAACACCAGAGCTCTTCCCTCAGAAAAAGAGCAGCTGATTTAACCCTTCTGGGCTGACAGAAAAAAAGGGGGGTTTTGTCAGCTCTGCTGTGCACCAGGAGCTGAGTACTGAGGCCTGATTCCAGTGCTGTCCCATGAGAGCACAGCCACAGGCTGGCATCCAGGGACCCGCTCCATCACTGGCATGGGGCAGCCAGGCCTCTGCTCTGCCCTGGGACCTGCTGGCCACGGTGGTCCTCATCCAGGAGAGCTCATCACTGACCAGAAGGACCCACAGGATCTCACTGAGCCCTGCAGAAAGTACAAGGGTCAGGACCACATCCCCCGTTGGTGCACAAACCTCAGCCCTTGCCTGCCGGTGCCCTCCACAGCTGGGCACAGCTGGCTACAGGCAGAGCTTGGGCAGCAGGTAAGCTGCTTCTGGCTGTCCTGGCCCCCTTCCCCTGCCCATGCCAGGACAGAGATCATACACATTCCCCTTCAGCCTGAACACCAGCATCACCCACCAGCTCCACAGGAATGCTACTTCCAGGGCTATGGCTGAAAAGCACTGTGTGTCCTCTGTCATGCTGAATTCCACATCGTGTAATCACTCCAAACCATGTTGGGTTTATGCAGCAATATCCATCCAGAAAAGGCTGTGGAGAACAGGACTGGCCTTGCCCAGCCTGAGACCCCCTACCAAAGACAGGGGCCACAGCAGGAACTCTGGAGCTACAGCAGGAACATCTTAGCATCTGCTGCTGCTTCCTGGTGCAGGGGGTCATTAGCAGTGCTCATCATGTCGTTTTATTATCTCGTTCTACAGGAAGCACTTTTTAAAAGCTGAACGGTGGCATTGGCCACTGTCACGCACATGGGGGGGTCCTGTAAGGATAAGGATCCTGCGAGGACATGGCACTGCAAGGACACCCTCCCTCTAGGGCCTTCCTTGTTTTGATCCTGAGGACATTCCTGCAGCTGAGGAATGCCACTACCAAACCTAGTGGCCATGGCAGGCTGCAGCACATTCCCTTCACGTCACCGCCATGGCAGCCAGGCCTGGACCTGGGTTTCAGGCATGAATGAGACAGCTGCCACATCTCTGCCCCCAGTGACTCCCAGTGACAGACTGGATGGGGCACTCTTCTGCCCAGTGGTGCCAGGGAGGTGGTCACTCCTCTTCCACAGCTTTAGTTACTTTTCTCCCTGCTTAACTCTGTCCCCCCATACCTTTGCAGGTGACTGGCAGTAGTGCTCTCCACACCTGGTCAGTCCTTGCGCCCAGGCATCCGGGCAGAGCTGGCTCAGCCACGCCCCCTGACAGCCCCAGGGAGCTGTGCCCCAGCGTGGCAGGGCTGCACTATGTTCCTCTCTGCCAGCACCATACACTTGGTTTCACGTCTCAGTTAATATTTGTACAATAAACAGAACTTCATGGGTAATGACAATGCCACAGCAGCCTTCACACACACCTCCAGAACTCTCCCTTCCCAACCCCCTCCTGCCTGCATGGCTCTGGCGGCTACCCACTGGTGCTGTCCGGCACTGTCCCCCTGTGCCAGGACCAAACCATGCCACGGTTTGCCGTGCCATGCCTGGGGCGTGGCCAGAGCCCAGCAGGGTGCGAGGGTGGTCTCTTCCCTGGGATGGGCAGCTGCCTGGCTGCTGGTGCCCTGTGCCTGCCCAGAGGCCCCGCTGCCTCCCTGTGCCCGGTGGAGCCAGCCCTAAGCTGGCTCTGGCTCCCTGGTGAGGTGCAGAGTAGCCCGGGTTTGGGTGGGCACGTCCACTTCCGCACCAGCACCACTCCCAGGCCCCCGGCCGGCCCTGGCATTGCCGGGGGTCGCAGCACCGGGCCGTGCCGGCGGGGCCCGGGCGCGCCGTCGGGGCCGCAGATCCGCTCGCGCCGCGCGGACGCGTCGCCGGGAGGGGAGCCCGCCACGGAGCCACGGAGCGCGGCACCTGGCAAAGTGCAAGCGGACTTTCGGTGGGAAGGAGCCACGGGACTGTGCGGGGCTGTGCGGGCCTTTTCGGATTTATGCGGGACTGTGCGAGGCTCTGCACGGAGCTGCGCGGGGCTCTGCGCGGGGCTCTGCGGAGCTTTGCACGGGGTTCTGCGCGCCCCCCGCCCGCAGAGGGGCGAGGGAGACGGCGCGGCTGCGGGAAAGCTGCATTTAAGGATACCATACGTCCGGGGTTATTAATTATAAAACATAATTAAAGTAAAACTGCAGAACGTCAACATATTAAATTTAAAAGCTAATATTAAAATATCGTTAATATTTAATAAGGTAGCTGAGCGTTACAGAGCTGTACGCTGATACTCTATATTTAACTGTGTAAAACCAGGAGAGTTTTCCCAAAGAAAAATGTATTGTTTAGCTGATTATCAAAGACTCTGTGATATATTATCCATTTCACAAAAATAATATAGATATCTTTTTAAATATAGTAATAAAAACATACTAGTGCCTTTTAAATATACTATTACTTACCACCCCTTTTCATATTGTACTATCACAGACACTTTGGAATTGGTTTAAAAGCACATCATTCATTATTCAAAGCTCATCTTTGCATATTATTCCAGCTCAAGTCTGCCAGGCTCCCTGTGAAATCGTTCACAAAATTGATAACAGCAGACACACACGCAATAAAAAGATCGCCTTGGGCAGCCCGAGCTCCCATTATGCAGATCGAGCTGCAATTTTCTCTAACAAAGCCTGCCCTGATCCAGGACTGGGTGGCACTTTATTTATTTATTTATTTATTTATCCTCCACCGGTTGCCTTTTTTTTTCTTTTTATTTNGGGGCCGGGGGTGGCATCGGGAGCCCCCCGCCCCGGGGGATGGGCGTTTACTCCCCCCATTAATGACTGCCGGGCAAGGCGGGGCCGGTGTGCCTCGAGGCCGTGAGCCGGGGAAACACTCTCGACGGCCTCGGGCCGGGACGCGCCTCCGTCAGCGCCCGCGCCTCGGAACTCTGGGCGGCAGCTTCCCCGCGGCCGTCGGACCCCGTCGGGGCTGGAGCCTACTCCGATCCCGCGACCCGCGAGGAGCATGGGGGTCTCAAAAAGGCACACCGGGCTCCGCTTTTGCCGTGCGGCCGCCGCGGGAGCAGAGCCGCGCCGAGCGAGGCCGGCAGGGGCCACCGGGCGGGCTCCGAGCGCAGCGCCTGTCCCCGGCAGGTCGGTCCCTCTCGCTGCCGCTGCCGGCGAAACGATTCGGAGCGTTGCGGGATTTGAATGCTAAGATTTATAATCAAGTCCTTCTTGTCACCGCTCCGGCATCCCAGGCTGGCCCTGCCAGGTGCTGATCAAATGCCATTACATTCTATTAACAGGGAAATTCTATTCCCTGTTTTCATTTTCCTTTATAAGAGGGAACTAAGTAAATGCACAGAGCGTTATTTAATTGTTAATGCCTTGAGTCCCGTTCGGCCGTCAGGGACCGGCTGCCAACGCGCTCGGCAGCCGCGCCGGGCTCTGCAAATTAAGCCCAAACGGAATTTCGCCCTGTAGGGCCCCAGCCGCCCCCCAGCCCGGCCCCGGGCACGGTCTCGGCCCACCGCTCCGCGCTGCCGTCGGGGCGGGGCCGTGGGCAGCCGCGGGCTGCAGGGACCGGGTCCCACTTCGCAGGGTGGCCTCGAGCCGTCGGGGCCCGTGGCGGGGCAGGGCCGGGATGAGGCCGGGATGGGGCTGGGTTGGGGCCGCTGAGGTGGCGGGGGGGAAGCAGCGCCCCCGACGTG
>VXBB01017410.1:0-23096 GCA_013399915.1 Illadopsis cleaveri | reverse complement strand
ACTTCCCAATTTCTGAAACACCCTTCTGGCAGCACAGGCCCTGGCTAGCTGTGGGGGAGCATGGGGGGAGCATGGTTTGTCTCTCACCTCCCACTGATCACTAAATGCTCCTTTACCTCTGTGGGAGACTCCTTAAAGCACTCCAGTCAGGCGAGGAGGTCAGTGGTATGCAGGCAGGGTGAGGGCAGCAGCAGCTCCTGCAGCTGTACTGCAGCATGACTGTTTCAGGGGGACTCATTTAAGTGTAGGCAGTGAAAGTCATGATGGAGATGTGCTCTGAGAGTGCTGAAAGTGCTGCACATCCCATCAAGCTGAGTTTTAATCTGTTGATGCTTGATGCTGCTATGAAATTGATAATTCTTAGCATTTGGATGATCTTTCCAAAGCAGTCTTAAATTTGCAAGTGAAATATCTCTGTGAATTTATGTTTTGAAAAGCCCATGCTATGTACCCAAGCTCCCCTGTATGGAAGTTTTAAGTCCAGAAAAACTTGTCTTTATTGAACGAGGATGGAAAAATGCAATGAGAATTAAGGATTATTGAACAGTCAGTGGGACTTAATTTTGGACAGGTCATTTTCCAAGCTTTGCTTAATTGTGTGTGTAAATGCTCTCCCAGGTAGGGCTGAGCAGCTCTGCGGGTGGGTGCACAAGGCAGAGCTCAGCATAACTGGAGGAACATCAACCATCTTCTCAGAGCTCCTCCTGGCTTTGCCTTGAGCCCCAGCCTGAAGTAGCCCCTGTGCCACGCCCTCATGCACAAACCCTCTCTGGATAAAAATGGCTCCACAATTTGCCTCTCTCAGCATTATTTTGTGCCCAGGGTATTAGATGTTACAAAGTAATGCGTGGTGATCAAATCTGTATAGGCAATTCTTTTCCTAAATGGGCCCTAAAATCAATGGGTTATTAGCTCTCCTCCCCTTCGTGATGAAAGCCTGGTCCTGTTAAACATGCAAACTACACAATATTCAATGCCTTGGTTTACAAAAGTGTTTTTCTCAGCTAGGTCATAATTTAGCTCATTTATAGTTGACATAAATAATACTGAGATTTATATCACACCTCTGAACTTTCCTTGAAGCATCTATTTCTACACTGCAATCATCCCCACCGCTGAGGAGTAATCATCTAAGGGCTGTGACTCATCCAGGTGAGCACTTGCTCATGTAGCTGCTCCTCCTCAGTCAGTAGATTCCTTCCTTATGTGTTGCCTGAGCGAGTTGGACCAGGTGGGGGAAGTATTTGCTTCCATTTGCTTCCGTGCAGGTGGGCATTTTTTGTGGAAGAGGTATTTACACCCTTGGCTTAGGCTATTTGGAGCATTTCCCTTCAATGCCATGTGTTTCCCTTGCCCATGCTTCAGAGTCTTTTAAGCTCCTAACTTTTTCCTGGCTCAGCAGCAACATAAATATTCCTACGTGGTGCCCACTGGTTTTTGAGTATCTGAGTTTGTCTCCTGGAGGCACCCAGGTGGCTTTGATGGGCAGAGCTATAGTGCAGTTTGTGGTAGTTTGGCACCTATGTACTTTTCCCCTCTTTTTGAGGGGGGTCTCAGCATTTCTAGACATTTCAGATATCTTAAAAATCTGTTGTTAAGGTCAGAGCAGTAATGGCATTTAGATATATACTCCCATGGATTTTATTTAAGGATAAGAAATAAAATATTCTTCCCAGATTGTTGTGGCAATAGAAGCCAGCTGTATAAAAGCATTTCTGCATTGTGGATTCAGAAATGTCCACGTGTCGTTTGTAGGATGTGCTCAGAGCTGGAAATGCTGGGAGAGAGGGATCTGTGCTCTTCAGGCAACACAGATGGAAGTTTCCACACTTCTGCAGGAGGGTGTGAGCTGTGCTCCACCTCAGCACCATGAACAGTGTGATCACTGAATCCCAGAATAGTTTGGGTTGGAAGGGACCTTAAAGCTCATCCTGTTCCACCCCTTGCCATGGCAGGGACACGTTCCACTGTCCCAGGCTGCTCCAAGCCCCGTCCAGCCTGGCCTTGGGCTTTTTGGTGTGGGTGATGTTGGGTGTCCACAGACTGTGCTCCACTGAGTGGAGCCTGAGCTTGCTGGGGTGCTGAGTGGGGCAGGCTTTAAACACCCTCACAAGCTCAGACCTTAGGCCATTCTTCAAAAGATAAAAATAAACCAAATAGCAAAATCTGCCTGTGGATAGTGGACTCCAGAGATTTCCCAGTAACATCTGCATTATCTGTACAGACATCAAGGGTGCTGTGCTAGTCCTTGGTGAATGTTCTAAGCTGACTCTGCAAGTATTTACCTCTTGGGAGTTCAAGGGAGTGATTTTGCACCTCTGTGGAGCATCTCATACTTCCATGTGAAGAGGCAGAGAGAGCAGCATTTTACTACCAGCATATGGGTCCTTCTCTGCTGCTCTTCCCAATGGCAGGACCACAGGGATCAGACCCAGCCAGTCCAATAAAACTGTACCTGTGCCTCACCCTAGCTTGGGCCAGTTTCCTGGAATGGGCAGGAGGGAGAAAACTGCCCTGCCTCCAGCTCTGCTGCACATCTGAGCTCTCTGAATGAATCTCTGCACCTCATCAGGTAATTCTGGATGGTACATGTTGGCAGTGAGATGCATTTCACTCCAAGCTACGAACTAATCCAAGTAGGAAGCAGTGCCATGGTAAATTGACGTGAGCCCTGTGACATGGTTAAATTCGTCCCATTTAGCAGGAGGCTGGACTGTCTGTGTGCCTGAGCCTCCAGCTCTCTGTTGAGGTGAATCTGCATTCTTTATTTCTTCTTAAGGACACCAGACATGATCTCATTGCCTTGGTTTTATTATCTCTCATCTTTGGACTGAGTAGCAGCTGGATGAAGGGGATAAAATTCATACCATGGCTTGCCTACAGAAGTACTAGGCTTCTTCAATCTTTTGAATATAGAAGGCCATCAACCCCTGCCAGACGCCTTAAATGACTTAAACTCAATGCCACAAGTGTTCCAGAATGCCCAAATGATCCCATTAATTTGGCATCCAGTATATGCTGCATTATACATACTAGCTTCCATTGGCACATGCCATATCCAATCCATTAGTTGTGCACAAATGCACTTAAGTTTTTTATTGCTCTTAGTTTTGTGTCATCAGCAAAGAAAGGTAAAGTTGATCTTCATCTAAATCACTGACATGGATTATTGCAATTGATTACAATGAAGAAAGAGCTTTTCAAGTTTCAAAGTTATGTTGTCTTTTACTTCCCCAAGTAGTGATCTGTACTGTTTAAGTTATTGCACAAGAATCGTCTTTGTGAGAGCTGCCTGTACTACATTCTTTTCTGAGAACGTTTTTGTGCTAGGCTGTTGTGATTCCCCAGCACTGTACAGAACTTTTATTCCTGCTGGTGGCAGAAAGGCACTCGATATTCTTCACTCAGTCCAGACAGAGAAGGAGGAAGAGGTGCATTAGCTGAAGCTAATGTTTGGGAAGTTGTGTTTTAATCTATGATTAGAAAAAATCCTATTTTATTTATGGTTTTATCTGCCATTATTCCCAATCTTAGCCTCCTAATTGGGTTAGTGTGTTACCCATCTCAGGACACTTGTGACACCTGGGTATCCAGACAGCAGCACACAAGGGAAGGATGTGACGCAGCTTCACAGCATTTTTCTGACCAGTGATTATGTAAAACTGAAAAAAAAAAATGAGGGGAGCTGTTAGTCTGTTCTCCCAAATCACCCAGCTTGCTCTGTGCCAGAGCTTGCTCCATGCACTTCAGCCCTGCTTTACAGCTTGATGTCCCTCAGCATTTACACTGTGCTCTTGTCAGGCAGAGACTTGCACCCAAACTAATCTTTGCACAGCTCAGGAGCCTTTTGAAATTATGTGTTTAAAATCAACTCTGCATTTGCAAGAGTGATCCCTCAGCTTGAATTCAAGATGCTAACTCCCAGGTACTTCCACAGGGCAGTAGGTGCCAACATGGTTGTGAAAGACCCTCTGCATCTTCAGGGCAGCCTGGCAGTGCCTCTGCTCTGCTTCTCTCCACTGCTTCAGGTCTCTTCAAAACTCCACACCAGCTCTAAGGGCAGCAGTTCTTAAAACATGAGCCTGAAGCTTAACGGAAGGACTAATTATTAGTTAATAAAGCTTGTGGTTTATGGACTGGAGTGCTAGAGAAGGCTGGCTCAGTACAGAGCTGTTAAACACCAGGGCTGCTGGAGCAGTTCAGCTGCTTTCATATGAGCCAGAGGGCCAGCCCTTCGGAGGGTGTAAATCAGCAAAGATCCATTAACTTCAGTGCATCTCATCTACTTTACATCAGCTGAGGACACGACCCTGAGAACTTAACTGGTGCTACAATATAAAGACATTAGAGTCTCTTGTTCACCCGCACACACTGTTCCCATTACTGGTAATGGGAGCAGTCTGTGGGGGAATGCCAGCCGTGGGTGGGCACGGCTGGTGCCAGTCCTGGGCTGCTCCCACCAGAGCTGCTGTCCTGTTAAGCTGCTCCCAGCCCCCAGAGAACCCATGCTCTCAAGTGGAGTGGGAAACCAAAGCAAAACAGTTAATAATTAAAGAAGCCTTCAACTCCCTTGGACTGGTGGGATGGAGCAAGAGCTCTGAGGGCACCTGTGAGGGCCAGGCGTGTGCTGTGGGCCTCACCAGGCAGACACCCTGCCAGCAGGGCATGAGGCTGGATGAGTGGGAGAGCAGCTTCTCTCATGCCATCGCTGCAGGTTGGCATGAACCATGGCCTGAGCTGTGTCTCCCTTGGAAATCTGGAAAACAGGGAATTTTAGCACAGCGGAAAATATTTCTAGGTCTGGACAAAAGGTATTCCAGGAGTAGCCTGGGGTAAAGCCTCCTGACTGCAGCCCACAGGCAGAGGTTCCAGGTTGTGCAGTTCCCCCATGCCAGCTCTTCTCCTGCCCCCCCAGATGTGCCCAACTC
Source organism: Illadopsis cleaveri (assembly GCA_013399915.1). Lineage (NCBI taxonomy): Eukaryota > Metazoa > Chordata > Aves > Passeriformes > Timaliidae > Illadopsis > Illadopsis cleaveri. Next base: position 18,168 of record VXBB01017410.1, on the reverse strand, counting down.
TGGCCCTGGTAGCACAGGAGAAGCAGAGAAGGTGGAGATGCTTTTGTTGTCACGGAGCTGCAGACTGGGAGGAGGAAACAGTGATCCTTCAAGATTTCATCAGGTTCCTTTTCTTAAATCTTTTATACCCTTGAGGCTGGCACATGGGCAGGCAGGTGGGTGCATCTGCAGGGTGATGTGTAGGAGATGGTTCCTTCATAGATAGCAGAGATGTTGTGGTAATTCATCTTGTTTTGGTTCTGGCACCTAAAAATCTCTTTGAGGAACTGCAGTCCTGCCCCCTGCTTCATGGATTATCCTAATCTGTGCTCCTGATCAGAACTTCAAAGCACTACTTAGTCATGCTTTTCTAAAGTTTGTTTTGTTTTTTTTTTCTTTGAGTTTCTAAAAATACTTTTTCGTCCTTGTGACATGTCTTCTGTGGGCATCCTGTCTCCATGTTGCCTTTCTGCTCCTGGCTGAGGCACATATTGTTGTCTCTCAGATCACAGCCTGCCTATTTCTGGTCTTGCACAGCTCCTCAGCCTTTATTTTCAGTCAGTTCTGGCAGCTTCTGAGCCCCCTGCTCCCAGGTTTCCTCTGCTCGGAGCTTTCCTCTCTGCATGGCTGCTCTCTGCCTGGAGCCAAGGGACCCCTCAGCATTTTACTGCTCAAATGGCACCCTAATGTTGTTCTGTTTTCTTTTTGTAGAGTTGCAGGGAAAAAAAAGTAGGATGTTGCCTCTTGCCCAGAGAAGCTGAGATGGGTAATTGATTCTGAAAGCAGTTTGCACAGTTGGGGACTCGCTCACTGAAGCTGTCGTGTTGCACTGGGGAGCTTTGCCATTTCGGTGCTCCAGCGAAGCAGCTGTTGTACCCAGCATTGCTTCCAGGTTGTCACGGGCTGTGGAGGTTCCCCTGTCCTCAGACTGTTCATCAGGAATGCTTTCAACTTGAATTTGTCCACTTTAGTCAGCAGGAGGCCAATGGTGAGTGTGGGGCTTGTGGGGAAGGAGCATTTTCTGTATTGAATCAGCACATCAGGGTTAGTGGTTTCACTTTGAAACTCCATTTTAGAGCCTTCAAGCCCAGTGCATCCATGCCCTGTGCCACCTTCCCATGTGGCAAAAGGAGATTGTCTCAGAGAGCCCAAGCAGGGAAAAAGCCTTTCCCACTCTTTCTAGGCTGAAATATTTTGGAGTACCTGAAGTAAGTGAAGTGTTCAGGACAAAAACACTTGCAGGACCTTTTTTGGAGATTTGAAATGTGATCCTCCTCTAAATCATCAAGGGTAGAAATTGTAGGGGTTTGGGGTTTTTTCTTCTGCCTTGTCATGCTTGTGGCTTTCCTACATTGATCTCTGTGAAGTTGACCTTTTCTGTCTCCAGCCAAGTGCTCAGAGGGGAAAGGATGTACTTCTGCTGCATGGAGGGGCTGGGGTGAAACCACTGCCCCTTTTCACTGCCATAGAGAATGAGGCAGGGAAAATAAAGTGCACCTTCCTCATATCAGGATTGTCCTTCAAACTGCAGGCAGTTTTTCAAAAACATTCTTAAATGGGGCTCCCAACCCCTGTGTGACTGACTGTCAAACTGCTCTGAGGGAGATCCTTCTGGCACAAATCTCTGTTTGATGTTAAAGCTTTTACCTTCCTGTGCTGATCAAGATTCAGAAGAACAACTGTTTTTCCCTGTTTGCACTGCAGGGTCCCCAGACAAGTCTGCAAAGGCAGTTACCTTTGTCACACCACACAGAGCAAAGTCTGTCAGCCGTTTGTCCATCCAGGCTTGTGTTCCTACAGCTCAGATGATACTTCCATGAGTGGGAGCTAAACCAGAGGAAACTGAGTTGAAGTGCACAACAGAAATCACTGTTCACCAGTTCAGATGGAAAAAAGAGACCCTCCCTCAGTCTCGTCCATCTCTGTTTACTTCTGCTTCCTGACTTGTTTTGGATGCCAGTCCGCAGTTTCCCAGCTGCAGCTGGAACACCTCCCACTGCGCTGGCTCATTTTCTCAGTGGTGTTTGTTGCTTTGCTCTTTGTCTTCTTCTCTGGCCAAGACTTTTCCTTTCTATCAATTCAAATTAACAGTGGGTCAGAAGCAGAAATGCACTAGGTGTGATTCACATTCTGGCCATGTTGGTTGTGGCACTGGGTGAGGTGGGAAAGCTCTGATGGATTGAGGGGGAATGGAGCACGAGCTGGTGGGACTAGAGGGCAGCAAGTGATGGAAATACAGCAAGTGGGAAAGCTTCAGGGGAAGATAAGAGAAAGGAGACACCCCAGACCTCCGTGCATGCACAGAAACCTGAGAAGGCAGGGGAAAGCCGGGAATGATCAAGAAGAGCAAAGCTGGAAGTGGGAGTGATGGGAACACCTGGGAGCGAGCAGGGGAAGGGCTGTGCAGAGCTGCCGTGGTGGGGAAGAGACATGAGGATGCCTGGAGCAGAGGGAAGCTCTGCCATGGGGCTCTGCTGGACTTTCAGTTGGAGAAAGGAATCTTTTTTTGTGTTTAAAACCTCAGTGCAGTGGAGCTGTATGCGAGCAAGCAATCGGGTACTGCCTTAGAAATGGAAATGGCTTGGCATGAGTTCCTGCTGAAGGCCAGGGAGGGAGTGCACAGTGCACTGTGTTGGGGTCCCACTGGATAGCGAGCACTGGGACAGCTCCGTGGTGAAATCATCAGCACACCGGGCAAGACAGAAAATAGCAAAAAAAGGGTAAAACACGGCAAGAAGGACGCAAAAACCCAGCAGGGTGCAGTAAGCAGGGTTTGCAGAACATCTGAAGAAAGAGGGTGGAAGCAAAAGAGAGAAATGGGGCCCGAGGAAACGCAGGCGAACTCCCCCGAACAACAGGAAGCTCCGAGAAGCGGCTCCAGCAGCGCCTCGCAGCGAGCGGCTGGAGCACGGCCGGGCGAAGCGGGGCAGCGCTGCCCAGCCGACATCTGCTCTCGGTGACAAAAGCACGGCCTGACAAGTTCATTGTGGCTCGGCACGGGGCAGCAGGTGGGAGAGGCAACGTGTGCAGCCACCTGCTCGGCCGCCTGTGTGCTCGTCCCCCGGGGCTGCCGCGGGAGCTCCGCCGCACCCCAGCCACCGGAGGGGTGACTCAGGCCCGGAGGGCGGCCAGTGCTGCCCCCAGGTAGGGAGGGAGGCTGACACCCACTGATGGGGGCTGTGCTGGAGGGGGGCTCTTAAAGTAGCTGTGGAAGGGTCGAGCTTCTACTTTTTATAGATTTCACTTGGGTAGAGAGCAGCTCTTTTTTTTTTTCTTCTTCATTCCAAAATAATAAATCTCCTTTAAGATAATTTTTGTGTCTGGAATTCAGTGACGTGTCATGGAAATGTGTATGAAAACAGATGTATGAACGTGTATGAAAACAGATGAGGCAAAAACAAAGCGGCCAAGCCAAATCCTACACCTGTAACTCTTCCTGAACCCACCAGGCAGTGGGAGAGCTCAGCTGCTCCCAGCGCTTGGCTGGTGCCGCCTGAATGTCATTAGTGTACAATAGGGTTTGATCGGAATTGGCATCGCTCTTGCCAGGGAGTGAATGAGCTGAGAGCGACTGAAGCAGCCGAGGATGCAGCCTCCTGCACCGAGCTTAGTAAGTACTCGAGCAACAGTCAGCTCTGGTTTAGAGGCCAAAGTCAATTCTAAAAAACACCAATAAACTCGGGCTGTGCACTCCCGATCAGCCCTGCCGCAGTCCAGGCAGAGCCAGGAGAGATTTTTCCCCCTTCTCTCTGTGTAAGTGCCAGGAAACAGCAGGGTCTGCCAGATTCGGGGCAGCATGAGGAACTCTCTGTGTCATGGTGGTTGCTGCACAAGTCTTTTCGGAGCTCATCGGCGATTCCTCGTATGCTGGGACAGAGTTTTCATAGAGATGTTCTGATTTACCGAAAATCTGGCTCACGGGCCCCATTTCACAATCCCCTTGGCTGCCAAATGCTTCAGTGCACGTTTCAGTTTGAGTTTTCGTCTTCATAAGTGCATGCGTTGGGTTTTGCTGATCGCGGCTCCAAAGGTTGGTCTGGAGCGAGCCCCGAGCGGGAGCGGGCGGCGGGGGCGGCTCCGGTGAGGCTGCGGGGCTGCAGGGACCTCCCCTGGGGGCTTTGTGCGCCCTCGAGGGCAGTGCTGCAGAGGATGCCCTCAGGCTGAGCTGCACGCAGCTGTAGGGAGCAAACACAGACCCGACCGCACAGACCCCTCTTCTATGGCGGCATTAAAATAGCAGGCTTGCTTCTGGTGTGACAGCCAAAACCCCCGCTAATGGGGAGGGGAAAGAGAGGCTGGAAATGTTGCTGTCTTCGTGCAAAAGCCAAGGTCCACGTTGCTTTTGATGCTTTTGATTTTGATGGCAGATACGGTATGGCAGAGCTGGTTTCACAGGAACAGCTGCTGGGAGCTCGGGGAGGTGCAGCACCTTTAAGGGAGTCACAGCCTGTCTGTCCATCCTCCTGTCCCCCCACGCCTCCAGTCTTCAACTGGTCTTAAAAAGGATTGCAAGGCTCGCTGCTTCAGCCGTGCTTGCCCAGCTCACGGAGCACAGCACTCGAGTTCTCTAATTAAAAATGTATTTCCGGATTTCAAGGGATCTCAGGGTTACAAATTTTTTGATGCCAACCTCCGGCGTTTTAAGATGTTCGCTCAGAACAACACGAAGATTTAAATGGGCATTTAAAAAAAATCGGCCTAAGGTATTTAGAGATTTGCTTTTAATTATGAAGAGTAAATTAAAATGTAGTTGTTCCATTGCAAGGTCATCTTAATTCAGTGCCTAATTATACAGGTATTAAATTTCTCCCAAATAAAGCCTTATTTGAGCTAAGATAATTCATTTAAAAAGTAATCCAGTCTTGAATGAAATATCCCTAATGATGAAAAATCTATTCAAAATTTAAGTACTTAGTCACAGCCACGGTAAAAATTAATATAGTGCTCCATTTATTTTTTTTCCCTAGATTTGGATAATTTCAGCTCCTAGCCTTTGGAACCACTGGCACCCTTGTTTGCTCAATGCTGCTGAGTCCTACACAGGAGACTCAGGTTTACGTCACCTCCTGGTTTCTCTTTGTTCAACTTAACAAACTGCTCCCATCCTCCGTCTTTACTTCCAGAGGGATCTCTCCCGCTGGAAATGTGCTTTGTTGGAAGCCAAGGCAAAGTCCTGGAGCAGAAGATGCTCTCAGGAGTAAGTGTGATGCTTCCTTGCTCCTGACATATTCTGTTCAACAGCTTCAGGTTTTGTGCTGTGGCTCTCCTAGAGGCTGAATTAATCTTGCCAACATCGAAAATTAGCAGCCTGTTACCAGGATGGCTTTAATTTGGTTCCCTAGGAAATTATATAAGTGACCTTATTTTATCTTGGGATGGTGTGCAACCACATCACAACCCAGAAACTAGTGAGGGACAAACTGGAGAGCTGAGACTCCTCCCAATAGCTCCGAGAGCATGAAAGAGTCGTTTTGGCAATGTGGGCTAAGAACTGTAGTTAGATCTTGATAATGCTAAAATGGCCAGGAGTGAAATAATTATACAGATATTTGCTTCCTCCTGAGTTTCAGCGTTAACAGCCCATTCTGCCAAGCAAGGCTACTTCATGTGTCAAGGATCCTGGATGCTTCAGACACGGAAAGTCTCAAGAATATTAATCTCTCTTATTTTCGAGACTCGGGGGTAGTCTGAAACCAATAAAATTTTAATTCTTGAGCTGGGTTTGTTTGCCAGTTCCATGAGCACACGCGCGGCGCCTCAGGGTAAAGGCAGTCCGGCTGTTTTGTGCTCCCGGGCTGGGGTGGAAGGGGGTCAGAGCTCGGGACGATACTTGGGTCGGTCCCCGCTCCCCGGGAGCGGGGTCAGACCTCACCTGGGTCGGTCTCCGCTCCCCGGGAGCAGCGGCGGTGCAGCCGGACCCCGGTAATGCCCGGGCTGCCGCTCCTCAAGGGCGCTCTTGTCCTGCCTCGCCAAAATTTATTGGTGCGAGGGCTGATAATGGATGGCTCTGAAAGCGGCATTGTGGGGCTCTGCCGCGGGAGAGGAGGGCGTTAATGGGGCTTTGTGCGGGTCCCCGAGCCTGGCATGCACTGTCGGCTGGGAAAAGTTAGCAAGGAGAAGCCTTGTTCCACCCGCGCTGCCTCCGCTGATTTACGGCGGCTCCCCAGCGCTAGGAAGTGCTGCGACATTCCCCAGTAAATAGGGATGTATGAACGATTCTCTTTCCCTCCTTTCCTCCTCTTATCTGCTCTTCCCAAATACGTAAACTCTGAACAGCCTTTATTCTTCTTCAATGATCATTCAATTGTCTCCAGACTGTATCTTTTGGCAAATTTATTGCTGGCTATTAAAAAAAAAAAAACAACCAAAAAAAACCCCCCAAAAACCAACTCAAATGCATTTTGCATATTAACACGTAACTCTTGTTCCTGTCTGCTCAGTTTGGAAATGGTTGGATTGCTTTTATAAAGAAAAAAATGGCTAATAAAATTGGCCTCAGCACCGTTGCTTTGCAATTCTTATGAACAGTAAAGTGCCTCTTACAGTCATTGATGTTAAAAGCTATTTCTAAATTATGGTGCCATTTATTATCTCTAGTGTCCAAAGTAAGTTTAAATGATGCTTATAATTCATGTTTTACCAAATTTCCTTTTCCCCCTGAGGATACCTCTGATTAACTTATGCACATTTAAGCGCTTTTTAAATTCTTCTTTTATTGCCATTATGCTCTGAAAATCTCAGCGATTCTCAAAAATGGGTAATAAACTTGAGATAAAATGCTGCAGTTTTAGATCAATGCTGACATATCACTGTGGTGATTTCTTCAGAGCTAAAGTGATAATGCTTCATATTTACAGAATATATACTAGGTTGCTACTACAATATTACCATTTTGTTCTAAGATGAAATGAGTAATTTACCAATTTATTAAACAGTTACATTTAAGTATTGCTTAGGACATTACCACACCAATCTGTTTACTTAGCTTGAAGAGTTACCATTAAGAAACCCTGTTTATTTAGGTAAAATTTGTAATGATCGTCCCCTTCATTAAGAAACTTATTTTTCTGCAAGCCTAATTGCCTGGAAATGAGTTTCTCCTTATTTACTACGGTGAATTTTGCTAAGACAGCTAAAACCACCACCCTCACAAGAAGTGCTGGACAAATTAATAATACATACATGGAACAGTTTTAATTAGTATAATACCAAATGTTAATAAAAGATTTATGATCCAGTTAAAAGTTCTAATGATCACAACAGGAAAAGGGCTGAAATGTGGTGGTGGTGATCTGTTAAAAATAAACAAATGCTGCCAAACTTTCCAAATTGAGGACAGAGGAGATTTTTTTCTTTTCCTGCCCTTATGTGAGTCCTGGCTCAATGATCTGTAAGGTCAGGCTCTGACCTCACAGAAAGAGAGTAAATCCAGAATGGCAGGAGGATAGCCATGGGAGTAATCCTGTGTGACAGCAGGGCAGGGGACTCCCAGTGCAGGGGGAGAGGCTGCATTTAACTAAGCTGGTGCCACTGGGCTGGGAGCAGGCAGCTCCTGCTTGGGAGACCCAAACCCCAGCCAGCCCCAGGTGGGTTTAGCCCCAGGTGGGTTTAGCAGAGCTCCAGCATCACTGGCACAACCTTTTAGCCCAGTTCCATGAAAGTAGTCCATGTTTTAAGTAGCTCAGAAGACCAGCGGTGGAGGATACAGGCAGAACCATCTTGGCTCCAGCCAAAGGCAGATGCAATAAGCAGCAGCTGAATTTCCAGAGGTTATTTTCTCAAGAGGAGCACACCAAAAGGCCTCTCAAGTCACAAGTATCTCAGATGCACCTTGCAGCTCTGCTCATGTGGCACATGGACAGCCCCTGCCGAAGGCCCAGCCGGGCAGACACACAGATGGAGGAGCCCTCACAGAGCTAGGCTGGGAAAGGAGCTCTGGGGAGGGACAGTATCCATTCAAGTCTTTGACTATTGGAATGAGGATCTCAAGTGAGACCCTCTGTAACTGCATGGGTGGTGTGCCTGGGGAAGGAGCTCTGTGGGGGGATGCTGGTCACTGCTGAGACCTGCTCTGAGGGTACTTAGATGAGATAAATTAAGATCCTGCCTTAAACCCCTTGGAACATGCCTGGCTGGGCATCTCACTGGTGTCTTCAAGATGAAGCCCCAAAACATGATGTTGGAAACATGAAGATTCAGAGCAGAAGTGGATATTACTTGCTTGGATTTGGGGGATTTTGGGACAGGACCAAGTGCTGTGATCTTTACTGTTTTCCTGAATGCTACCTGGATTTGTTTCCCAGCAGCACTGACAGGAATGGGACTCTTCTGGCACAGTGTGAGGATACTCAAAGCCAGTATCAGAAGCCAGTACTGCATCCCATCAAGGTGCTCAACCTCAGATGGCACGGTGGGATCTCACTCCCTGTGCAGGTCCAGCAGGAGCAGGGCCGCTGCACTGTGCACAGGTAACGCCTTACCTGGGCCAAGTACCAGCACATGCTAGCAGTGTGACTCTGACCCAAGGAGCAGCAAGGCCAGAGGGGAGCTGGGGATGAGCATTACCAGCAGATTGGCTCCAGCTGAAGGCCTGCCACTAGAGGATGAATGTGTAGAGTGTGTAAGATCACAGAATCATAGAATTAACTAGGCTGGAAAAGACCTTTGGGATCACTGAGTCCAAGATGAATGTCTCGCTGCTAGAGCTGGGCTTCCTTGCTGCATTGGGTGAGGCCAGTACTCCAGAACAAATAATTGATGGAAAAGTGTGTGTCAATAACAAAATTGGATGTCCTATCCCTGTCACAACCTTTGCTTTTGGAGCAGTGAATGGCTGAGTGGTAATAAACCAGGACTACTTTGTTGTTTCCTTTTGACAGTGTGCTGGGACAGGCACAGCTTGGGGAGGGTTGGTGAACTTCTCCTGGTCCTCAGCAGTAAAATCCTTCATTGCTCACCGTGCCAAGCCCTTCACCTTGACACTCAGCATGCTGGAGAGGATGTACACTCTGCTGGGGCCTGTTTCCTTTTTTAAAACTCCTCTTAGGAAGTTCCCTGTGAAAAATCTGAACAGGAGTCCCAGGCTCAGTCCCCAGTGTCACCTGTGCAGCCTGGGGATGTACTTGCTCTGCTCTGGAGAACAATTGAATGTCAAGAGATTTACTGAATTGTCTGGGCAGAGATTCTATTCATTCCTAAACTTCAGAATGTGACTTTCCTTATTTGTTCTTTCCAAGGCCAGAAAAGGAAACACCATATTTATTCTTGCTAATGTAGCAATATTGATTAAGTCATAAAGCACATACAAATACATATTGACTCATATTACATTAAAGTATCTATCACTTACTACTTGTTCCTCAATAACACTATAGTTATATTTAAAAAATGCATTAAAATTGGCATTACCTCAAGGAGAGTAGGATCTGCCATCATTATTAATATTAGGTTTTAGTGGGGAAAAAAAGCTTTAAAGAGGATGCAAGTGTTAAAAATGGAAACCCACCTCCCTTTTCCCTGAACAGTGACCAGATACTTCTGGCTGTCCCAGTCATTTGGTTCCGGGTCCTGAGCTCTCAAATCAGTACTTTGATTGTGCTGGAAAACTTTGCTGTGGGTGATGTCCTGCATGATGGGATGAGGGGATGGATATCCCTGCAGAGCTGGGGGCTGGAAGGGAAGGGCAGGTCTGTGCTTGGCTGGGTGTTGGAGCACAGTGAGCAGCCTCCTTCCCAAAGATGTGTTTGCAACTTGTCTGTTCCCACTAAACAGATGTTTAAAGCCCAAACTTAAACTTGAGATCCTCTGAATCCCCACTTAATTCTAAAGGTTCCTTCCAGTGGTGTGCCCCCTGCTTTCTGTCTCCCAAGTCTCTCAGGTGCCAGGATTTTGGCAGGTTCCAAATGCTGTCACAGATAACTTCACTCTGGTTGTGTGCAGCAGGCATTTGGCTGCATTCATGATGAACCCTGAGCAATGAACAAGGGTGGACAATGCCGCCAGGTTTTCCCACTGGAAGCCATGTGCTTCTTCTCAGAAGCCAGAGTCCTTTTTTCCTGGCCCAGGCAGTGATGTGAGGTGGTATGGAATAACCTCCAGGTCCTGACCAAAACCAGGACAGAAAGGTAAACCTCATATTTGGGAGTATAAATGGGGCAAAAATTGCAGGAAAGGCACTCAGTTTCTTGCTGAGGGAAATCAAGCATCTTTGGATGTCAGGGCTGAGTGAAGTGAATTTGATGAACACACCAGGTTGGTAAAGAACTGAGTGTACCCAGGCTTCAGGAATGCTCAGGAGCTTCTGTGGCTGCTCCAGAGGAGGAACATGGCCATGGCAGGGGGGTGAGCAGGAGGTGGGTGGGATGCGCTGTGCTGCCTCACTTCTGCTCTGCAAAGCCTCCAGGACCTGGAATTGTGCTGCAGGTTGATTGTGCAGAGGTTTAAGGATTTCTGTTAGTTTGAAGAAGCTTGTTCTGTATGAGGATTTGGCTACTGCTCCACGCAAACTGGGAGGTTGTCTGAACATGTGCTGCCTCCTCATGTACATCATTAAATTAGGGAAACCAGGAGAGAAATTGTTTTAATACCCATATTTCTTTTTTGCAGAATGTGTTTAGCCTTTTCTGTGCAACAAAAAACTCCAGCAAAATACTGTCCTCATGGCTATTTTATGCTTCTGCCTGTCTTTTCTTCTCTTTATAATTAGCCTAATATGATATCTGATCCCTGCTCTTTTTAGTGTTTGTGTGCCAGTCTGACAGCCCTAGTGTTGTTATTTCTTAGAGAAGTTAATCACTTCTTAATGACTGGACAAGGTATCTTTATTTAACTGCATAAAGAGATTTAACTTTTCCCGTTAAGATGTGACTGCTGGTTTATGTTTTGTTAATGACAGGTAATGTTGGTGTGAGGCTCAGGTGGTACACACGTTTCAGAGAAGGCTTGGGTGTATGGTTTTAGAGGCTGTGAAAGGGGTGGGGAGGAGGAACCTGTTCTCTATTAATCTGATTTTATTAGGAAAGCCCTCTTGTGAGCCTGGTTAGCTGCTGCTGTTGCTTCATGGCCCAGTGTGTGGCCACAGGCTGGTACTGCAAAATCAGAGGTGGGTTTAAGTGACCTCACCTCCCTTGTGCTTATGGTTGAACATATACACAAGTGCTTATTTGTAGCATTATTTTAAGTGCTTGCTGCAAGATTGTTGTAAGATTATTACCTTCTTATAAACAAAATAAATATATTCCTAAAATGTGGGAGCACAAGGAGCGGTGCTCATTTAGATCCATGTGTGTGCAGTGCACGCTGGCATGGTGCTCACTGCAGAAGGTCTGTCTGTGCTGGGCTGGTGGAAGCTGGAGGATGCTGCTGGGAGCAGGACTGGGGACAAGACAACTGAATTTAAAAGCCTGATCCCCTCTACCCTGAGATAAAGGACCCAGACACAGAATGGGCTGTTCACCATTGTGAAGAAATGTACTTTCAGGGTAAGGTTTACTCTGTGTAAAAATGAGAGAATGAGGCCAGTAAGAATATAACAAAGCATTTATCTGAGCTCCAAGAAGTTACTGGAGATTTGTGCAGGAACAAAACTCCCAGCACCTCTGAGCTTAGACCTCATGAGTCCTCCTGCTCCAGCTCCACAAGCCTGCAGATGTAAGGGATGAACTGGTTTTATCTATCAACCCCCTGTGAACATGTGCTGTTGAGTTCTGGCTACAGCTCCAAGCTCTCTGTGGGGCTCTAAGACTGGTTTTCTTTTGCATCATTTAGACCAGAGCTCGTAGAATGCAGCAGAAACATGATATGCTGCAGGCCCAAACCCAGGTGTGCTGGTGGCGTCTTGGGGCTGGGTCCTCTTCTGGGGCAGGAGAAGGAGTACTCAGATGGAAACCAGGCTCTTTAAAGCATCTGAAACTGGCCTGCCAAAACTGAAGGTAGCAGAAGCCCTTCCCTTCTTTATTTGAAAGTTTTGTCCCTAACATTTCTGAGTATTCTAAAGTGCCCAGCAGGGAATCTGTATGCCTGCCTGACAAGAAAAAGTCAAGCCATTCTTTGGAGTTTTAATTTTACTAGCTGCCTCTAATGTCAGTCTTATTAATTATGTCTTTTCTTCCCTGGTAGCATATTCTAACAAGAAACTAAATCACAGAAAAAGCTTCTGACATCTCCATTTTGTGGGCTTTTACCTCCATCTACAGCATGTTTACAAGAAACATTAATTGCTGGAGTGCTTGCTTGCAATATGGAAAGAGCTGATCCCAATATCTTTGAAAGCGGGGTCCTGCTCTGCTCCACAGCCTGGTCCTGGGATCAAACCTGGACCAGGCTCTAAACCAGAGCCTGGAGCTTTGGGCCTCCAGACCAGGCACTGGGCAAAGAGAAGTAGCTGGTGAGTCACTGCAGAGGAGCAAATGGATCATTCAGCTGTACATTTGGAAGTAGGTTGTGCATGCACAGAGCAGAAATGGGGCTGCTTTGGTCAGGTTTCTGAGGGTTTCACACCTGGAGCAATGTGGGTGGTGAAGTGGTCTGAGTGTGAGCAATGGAAATCCAGCTCAGAAATACAAAATCAGATCCTAGCTGAACCCTGCTGGGGGCACAGGGATGCAATGGCAAAGGGGAGAAACGTCTGATAGTGTTGTGTACTGTAAGGAACTCAAACACAACAGAATGGGGCATTTTACAGTGGTTTTAGGCTGCACTGTTGCAGAGCTGTGAGCAGAGCTGGAGCAGACCCATCAGCCCGTGTCAAACCCACGCTCATCTCCTGACTGCCTGTGTGTCAGGAGCATTAATATCCTCTTTGAAGATCGGAGAATGGGGGTAGCAAGAGGTCAAGTGGCTTCATTAGGCCCCGGAGGGTCTCGCAGCGGGAGCTGAATGTGGAGCGTGGCGCGGCGGGAGCGCTTTGTCCGGCTCTGCCCTCACAGGGCCGGCCCTGCAATGCTCACACGCTCTCATCTCGCACTTAACTCTGTCCCTCACGATTTTGGCTGCCGGTGTGGCGGGTGCTGAGGGTTTCTGGCAGGGCTCTGCAGGCTCCTGGGGTGGCTTGGACGCCCTCGCCATGGGGCGGGTCTCTGCTGGGGACACTGCCATGCATGTGGGATTCAGCCTCCCCACAAGCCCCGCAGGGGGCCAAGCGGCAAGAGGCATCTCTGGGCAATTCTGGCATCAACTGCAAGAGTAATAACAATTAGCAATTATGCAGAGTTATACGCCTTTGTTGCCTATTACAAGCATCAATGAGGAGTTTTGTTTCTGTTTCCTACTTGTAGCTGGCCTGATCATGCATTTTAATGGCAGATGCTCTGAGATAATTAGAGCGGCTGCAAATGAACCCCGGGGGTGGTTTGCTGCTGCTGCAGTGTGGCATGGCCACTCAACCTTCCCAGCCCTCTAGTATGTGCCAAGCCCTCGATGGTTGAAAGCCACGTGCCATAGAGCCTGTATTTCGGAGAAGTAGGGGAAAAGAAGAGAAATGGCTTCTGCAGCCCACAGCAGAGTTGTCCTGGGGTCCATCTCTGGGTGAGGGAACTGGGTGGCAGGTACTGCTCTGGAGCTATGGGGCCCGTGGGGATCAGCGTTGCTGTGTCCTTGCCTGCTGTGCTGTCTGCAGATGAAGCTGCTAACAGAGAAGGTGGAAATGAGGGCTGGGAGGCTGCAGAGCTCTCGCCAGCCCGCAGCGCTCCCTCCCCGCCGGCACTGGGAGCAAACGTGCTCTGCGAGCAGAGGAAACACAGATCTGCTCTGCAGCTTCTCCTCCCTCTCTCCAGTTCCCCGAGGAAAAAAAAAAAAAATGGTTAATGTAATATTACATCAGATTGGACTCTGAGGAACAGAAAGCCAATTTTGGGGGAATGTGAGCCAACCTACATTTAACTGGGATGTTGATATTTACTGTTGCAGTGATCCGGGCCTGTAGCATGGGTGAAGTCACTGGCTGGGGATTCAAAGTCCAATTAGGCAGTGTTAATAGAGGAGGCAGCGATGCTTCATTGAGAGGAATTACTAAAATTGTATTTTCAGGACAGTCAATTAGCTGTGTTTTGACAAAGCAACAAAAAGATGAAACTGAAGCCCTTGGAAAAAAGAATGAGAGAATTCAGAGGGAACATGTCTGTTTGGGGAATCCTAATATTTTTTGTTGAAATCATTAAGCGAAATTAAATACTATTTTAAACCAAAGGGATAGAATATCTAATTAAGATAGAAAAAAGGTTTGGGGAAGGGTATTGTTGAGGGGATTAGAGAAATGGTTTTACAATTCATGTTGACTGAGGTGGGGCCTCCTGAATGTATTAGGCATATTAGTAACGGGGATGGGAAAAATCTCTTAACAAGCAAATCTGAAGTTTAGGAAAGGGTTTCTTTAGGGTGACTCCAAGGCTTGCAGACTCCAGAGTGAAGTGTGGGAATGAAGCAAGGGAAATCAAGGAGATTGAGGGCAAGGTGTGCTGTTGGAGCTGTGCTGAAGTTCCCAGGCTGTGGTTGCTCCCAGTGCTGGTGTGGAGTTCCTCCTCAAACCCTGGGATGGACAAGCAGCGAGGGGAACGAGGATCTGGGCAGTCCAGGGTCCCCTGGATTGTGGGAGCAAGGGAATTCCTGCCACGGGAGAGTACAGACAGTGGCTCCATGGTACACCTTGTGCTGCAGGAGCCCATCCCTGAGCCCTGGCTGAACTGCTGCAAGGGCCCTGGAGAACACATGGCAGGAGCTTGGGTGCCTTTGTGTGCTCACTCTTCATCCAGTTGTGTTTATTCTAAGACCTTCACCTCTGCTTTGTCTTTATGGTTCCAGGACTTGGTCTGAGACCAATACGCTCTTCCAGAGCAGAGAGTGGGATGAAGGGTTGGGGGTCCCTCCCAGTCATTTCCATGATGATTTGTGAGATCCTTGCACACATCAATCCCTGGAGCAAAGCCCCAGTGAGTGGACACGGCTGACTGGAGATATCAGGTTTCTTTGGCAATTTCTCAGTAACCTGGGACGATTTTCCCATATTTTGCTGCCAGTGTTCCCACTCTTAACACACAGCTCCAGTAAAACTCTTCTGCCTAAAGACCTCTCCTAAAGAACTCCATTCTTGACTGATATCATTCCACTGCTTAATTCATTTGATATAGAGAGACAGTTAGTGAAATATGCATGCTATATTATATAAAAGAGAAATGTAACCTTCAATTGGTATCTGATGTGCACTTTGCAATAACTGCTATTAGTTGTCTATAAAACTCCTAGACATCATTTGATTTTATTACCATTATATCATTTTACTTGGGAACATATAGAAGGAGTGGTGATTGCAGGTCTTCAACTGCTTACTGGGAAATATTTAACACAGAATGTTTTATTTATTAGCATAAAGAGACACAACGGATTGTTGGTGATTAAAGTGATGATACTGCTGCCATACTTGTCAAAAATATAGACCTAATTCAATAGAAAGGCGACAGTCAGTCTCTGTGTTGATCTATTCTGCAGCAAACTGCATCTGAAAGCAGTACAAAGCCTGAATTGGCCTCTTAATTTTATGCTCTAGGGCATAGTATAAAAAAGGGAATTCTTTCTAAGTGCCTGTAATTGCATGTTACCAGAACCTAAAATATAAACCAAATTTTTGAAATCATAAGTGTTAAGTTTTCCATTTCAATTCCTTCCCCTCCTCCTCCAAAAAAATACCATCAAAACAGAAGAGCTTTAAAATGCCTTGCTGTCCCATGTCATTAATAAAATATGGAGTACACTCAGCCTTTAATTGCAAATGTACATTTTGAAAGAAAATACTTTTTAAAAAATAACTCGTTTTCCTTCTCTCCTGGGCATCAGGCACTGGAGCAGGAACCTGCTGGCAGCGCTGTACACATTACTCTGTGTTCTGCAGTGGTGTGTTTCAAACAACAGCAATGCCCTGCTTGACTTGGGTCTTCTTGGGTGGGCTGGACTATTGTTTCCCTCCCTGAGCTGGGGAAGGCTGGGAATTAGGTAAATCATGTAGGTCACTGTGTATTAAAAAGAGGGAGGCAGCCCCACAGCCCCCAGGTGGGTTTGGGGTCACTTGACCCAGGCTGGTGATATTGGGGCTCCTGCCACCTCCCAGAGGTCAAGTCTATGTAGTGATGCCAGGGACGTGGCTCAGCAAGGTAGGTCCAAATCACTAAGGTGTAGTAGCTTTCCACTGGGAGTCTGGAGTGGGAAGGTCTTGTGTCCTTCCTTTGCCCTGTGCTAAAATTGTATTCGCTTTGCACAGACACACATTTGCCTTGAAAAAAGTTCAATGTATCTCTCCTGCGACACTCCTTGCATGGATCAGTGTTTACAACTTCACTCCTCTGAACAGACAGCAGGGGAAAAAAAAATAAGATTAACCATTTTGTACACTTGATGGCTTCATTGGACAGGCAATAAATCAATACAATTGAATTGAAGCAGATAGTGTTCAAATGCTATTATCTGTCTCTCTGTTACTGAGCTGGGATCCTTGGAATGACATAGAGAAATCCCTCCAGCTCCAGGATTCCCTTCCCTAGGAAACCTGCAGGATTCAACCTGCTCCAGGGCTCACCTGACCCCACTGGGCAGCCCTGCACTTTGCTGCAGATTTAATCCTTTCTGAGTTTGTTAACCAAACCTCCTCCATTCTGGGTTTGCTGTTCCATGGTTCAGTCATTGCATGCAAGCAGAAAATCATCTTAAATGCTAATGCTGGTGACAGTGTGAGACACTGTGCTCATCATGAGAAGAGAAGTCTGCTGGCAGAGCCGTGGGTGGCAATGCTGTGTGCTCCAGGAAGTGTTTCCAGGACTGGAAGCAGAAGCTTTGGAGAACTCATCTGCTTCTGTGTATTTGTTGCTCTCTTGCAGTGAGACCACCAGTGAAGGTCAGGCTGCTGCAGTCCCTACAATTGTGGCCATTTATTAATTCAGGCCTGCTTGGAGAGCACAGGGATTTCACCAAGGAATTTCCTGGTGCTCCCTGCCTGTTTCAGATGTCTGTTTTTCCAAAGATTCTCAGGATAGATGATGGCACTGGGAAGTTTGGTTTTTTGCAGAAAATAAGAGTCATCTGTAAAAGCTTAAGATACTCAAAAGGACAAATTTAATTTTGATTAAATGCGCCTGAACTGCAGCACAGTTGCTGATAAATTACACCTTCACAAAAGCAACGTAAATCCAGACAAAACCTGAACACTGCAAGGACTGAGGTTCAGTTCAAGACTTCAGCTATGTTTTGTTAGCACAATGTTCTGTTTCTCTAGCACAGAGTTCAGTGTTTGGGGGTCATGCTCCCATGGGGATAGGGTTCAGGTGCAGTGTCCACGTGCTGTGTCCAAAGTGCTGTCTCCAGGTCCTGTCCCCAGGTCCTGCCCCAGGTCCTATCCCCAGGTCCTGTCCCAGGTCCTATCCCCAGGTGCTGTCCCCAGGTGCTGTCCCAGGTGCTGTCCCCAGGTCCTGTCCCAGGTGCTGTCCCCAGGTCCTGTCCCAGGTGCTGTCCCCAGGTCCTGTCCCAGGTGCTGTCCCCAGGTCCTGTCCCAGGTGCTGTCCCCAGGTCCTGTCCCAGGTGCTGTCCCCAGGTCCTGTCCCAGGTGCTGTCCCCAGGTCCTGTCCCAGGTGCTGTCCCCAGGTCCTGTCCCAGGTGCTGTCCCCAGGTCCTGTCCCAGGTGCTGTCCCCAGGTCCTGTCCCAGGTGCTGTCCCCAGGTCCTGTCCCAGGTGCTGTCCCCAGGTCCTGTCCCAGGTGCTGTCCCCAGGTCCTGTCCCAGGTGCTGTCCCCAGGTCCTGTCCCAGGTGCTGTCCCCAGGTCCTGTCCCAGGTGCTGTCCCCAGGTCCTGTCCCAGGTGCTGTCCCCAGGTCCTGTCCCAGGTCCTGTCCCCTCTCCCGCCCATCCCGCCCGGCTCTGGACGCGGCTCCCTGCGAGATCTGCGGTTCCAGAGCGCCCTCTGGTGCCCGGACACCGCCACGGCCCCCCTGGCCCTGCTCTGCCCCAGCGCTCAGCCTCCGCTCAGGCCCGACCCACGAGCAGCCCCAGAACCCCCGGGCGGCCCCCTGGACCCACGGGCGGCTCCTGGACCCAGGAGCGGCCCTCGGACCCAGGAGCGGTCCCTGGAACCACGAGGGGCCACAGGTGCGAGCCCTCAGCCTCAAATGCACAGCTATGCACAGGAATGATGTGAGGAGGTGTGCCTGAGGTGTGAG